>JANPWX010000667.1:3021794-3043144 GCA_024734555.1 Trochalopteron elliotii
TGAGAAAGTGTTTAGGACTCAGGGTCTTTATTTAGTTTTCCAATCAAATAATTTAAATGTATGAGTTGACACAATAGGCAAAGAGTCATAAGTCCCACTACTTGCTATTATGTGTGATTCTTCTTTGAGCAAATATATAATCACAGCCCTAAGTTATAATAATTATGTAATATTTCTTGATAGAAGCAATTGGAATCCATTGTGTAGGGAAGTAATTACAGCCTACTTTGCTTCCTTTGTTTCTGAGTGGGTGGCATTTATGGGCAAAAAAATTATGCATGCTCAAAAATCTTTATAAAATGTGGGGTTCTCAGAAAATCTTGGACCTCCTCAGATGTACAGAATTTTTTAAGGGATGATAAAATCTTTTTATTTTCTTCAGAGCAAAAATGTGTATTAACCAAGTTAATCAAGAAACATTTTGTTCTCAGGATGATAGAACATCAAGGCAAAAGTTTTCCTTACAAAAAAAAAAAAAGAGGAGAGTTTATAAATTTACACATTCAAAAAAGCTTGATGGGTGTGTGCATGTTCCCTTTCACACACATACACGGAAGGTATGAGCTGCTTTTAAGATGACACCTTAAATATGGATTTTTATCCTGTAGCAGTTTCATGTTGCAGGGTTCCTATTTGTAATTAAATTTCTGAGAAAACCTTCACAGTAGTGACAGAGCAAAAATTGGCTTAAAAGAATAAATTAACAGTAACAGCACAAAAGAAGAAATGTCAGGCAGACTGCTACAACACTGTCTAATTTGCTTTTCTGATCACATCAGCGAAGGTCTGGAAATAACCAGATGCATTAACATTTATCTAGGAATGATAAAAATTGCCATCCTGCCAGATATTCAGTTGGTTTATTAATTACCAGCAGAAACACGAGATCAGATGTGTGTTGGTTCAACTTCTTAACTGCTCACTGGAGAATGTTTTTAAAGGGATTTCCTGCAGAGAAATAAGAGATGGTTGGGAAATATTTTTGAAGCTTGAAAACAAAAATGTTAAGTTTCAGTTCCTGCCATGATCTTGGTAAGTCTTTCATCAAGTGTATGGGGAACTGGTAAAGGATGCAGGAAGTGGGCTGAAGAGGAGGAAAGATCATAGGAACACAAATATTTATCCTGGAGGGATGGGGTGGCCTTTTCTACACAGCAAGTGAAGAGGCTCTTCTAATAACATGGTGTTCTCAATCAATCCTGCACCCATTACTGTCATGCTGGGTGCCAAAGATGGTGTTGAAGAAGCTGAAAACTGGTGTTTTCCATGTCAGACTTGAGTCCCCTTCAGTCCTGCCAGTGCCTTTTTATTGGGGTTCCCAATACTTCTGAGGGTCCAACCCTTGCAGAGGAGTGGCTTAAATCAATTAGTGAGATGGCATGATTGAGTGTGTCTTGGAAAAGCAAAAAGGTTTTAATAAGGAAAGAAAATTATACAAACACAAAAGCAAAGCTGAGCACAGTATAGGGACAGGTCTCATATCTGCTACAACACCCCGAAAATGCCCCGAGTTTCTTTGCTGTCTCTCTTTAGTACTCAATAGCTCAGGTGGGCTATTTGGCCCCTGGCACAACGAAATCAGCAACAGGCTTTGAGTTACAATTTCCAAGCCCAATCAGTGCCTCTGTGCTGGCTCTGAGCCAATTACTGACAGGACAGCACAGACATTTCTGGGTCCTTTACCTTGGAAGAAATGTAAGGGGTGAGTCTTAAACCTTTCCCTGTTTGGAAACACTTGCTGGGGGTGTGGGGTGCACACCAACACCTTTCCTCACCAAAACTCACTGCTGACTCTGGAGATTAGATGAGACATCTCCCAGTCAGGGGCATGTCCGGTGCACTAAGCATTTCTTCACTTAGATCTGCCTATTTTATCTGCCTGCTTCCCATGGAAAGCTTTGCCAGTGGCTTTCTAAGATGAAAAGAAAATGTGTTATTTTCCTCGCTCTGCACATAAGCCCAGATATTTTTGTTCCTTTTGACTGCTTCCTGATCAATAGGCCAATTTTAGCCAGTGACCCTTTTCAGAACGTTCTCCTGGCCACAAGAGATTCTCTAATTTGCTCAAAAATTGCCCTGGTGAGAACAGAAATAGGCAGCTTGTCCCCAGCCCTGTTCAGTGCATATGCATGGGCTATATATATAATCCCCTGGTTTTTTTGGGTGCAGACCTACATGCAGGCCCCCAATGGAAGCCTTTCCTCTGTGTCTGAGTAGCACTTAGGATGATTTTTTTTTTAATGTGTATTTTTAAGATACACTTTTTCATGTGTCAATTTTATTCTGGATGCCTGCTGCCTAAAAAAGTGATGGCACGATAGCAAAGCCCACCCTCTTCCACATATTTTGACTAATTACCTCAAAACATCCTGTGTTAGATTCAAGCTGTGTTCTACACCCACCTCACCACCATTTTTTCATACTTTTTTTTTTTTTTTTCCACTGGCTTTCTGAAGCAAGGCTGCCAAAGCTGCCCAAATCCCTGGAGATAAATTAGAGGTCAGAGTTGGCTGCTCCTGGGTGAGGAGAAAGCCACAACTGTTCCCTATCCTACAGGGCAGCTCCTGTGTAGCTGTGAAAAACTTCATTTGCCAGGAGGACAGAGGAACTCCACACTGAATTTGATGGGAAAATGTCAAGATATTGACGTGTCTTCACTGAAGACCAAAAGCTGGGTAGCTGTAAAAGCAAAGTCCTTTATTGCACAATTAAAATCAGTCTCAGGAAGGCATTGGTGTTACAGTTTGTGCCGGTGTGCAGAAACCCTTCTAGCATAAAGTCCCCATGTCCCAAACAGAAGCAGCAGCAGCAGGAGTAGCAGTGACAGCACCTGTAATCAGTGTTCCATGAGCTCCAGCATCCTCAAAGCAGTGCATTTTATTCTATTTTTAGCCAATCAGGAGAAAACTCAATGTTTCCACAGTCTTGCTGGACCTATCCTAAGCTAAAATTGATGTGTGACAATATTCGTAATTTCTTAAATTCTACTCATATAACTCTATCTGCTCCATCTAGGAATGTTTAGCAAGGCTACATTGTTTTCCTTATGTCTAGAGCTCAACTAACTTTGCAAAAGGCAATGCTACTGAACTTTAAACTAGGTTTTAGGTCCTTTCCTTGCTATCTAATTCAGTCTCTAATTTGCTTAAGGCCCTTCAGGTATTTTCTACTTATTTAAAGCTAAACTTCATTTCTACCTCATGTCTGTGTGGATTTATGCATCTTAGTTTCTCTGAAGGCTTTAATTCAGCCCTCACATCTCTGGACACCCCTGGGCCTGCGTGGATGGGGGATTTGTGGGCCCAGGGGGGATTTGTGTCCCGACAGGAAATATAATTGATGGGTTTGGACAGGGTTTGAGGAGGTGGATGGCTCTTGGCTACTGCCTTGCTCATCCCTGGCTGTGGAGGTTTTCCTCCACAGGTTTTCCTGCAGAGCTGAAGGGAGACTTTCAGGAACACAGAATTCAGGGATGTGCTAACTCCTTGTCTGCTGCTTACCTTGCTGATGCTTGGCATTGAGATTCAAATTCTTTTTTTGAAAGATTGCAATTTTCGCATCAGTGTTATTGTAGCAGCGGAGATTTCTTAATGACTTCCTGTCAAGTACAAAATGCAAGCTAATTTCTGATCCTAAAGGAGTGCTGTGACAAAGACATTGTTAATGACCATGTTTGGTGCAACCAAGCCACTCTGCTTCTCCAGGTCAGTATGTGCAGCCCATCCTCCTGTGACTCTTGCCCTGATGTCCTTCCCTTCCTAAAAGCAGCACAGCTTGATTGGGAAAAGTCAACCCAAATTAAAAAATAATTTGTTTTCACATGAATCTTAGAGTGACTAATTTATCCTATTGGTTTCAGAACATGAAAACGTGATCCCACCCCAGGTAAAAACTTTTTAGAATATGCCTGGTAACTCCATAGTTAAAACTTCCTTCAGCAGCCAGTATTAATAAATAGCACCTCTTATTAATAAAATATAACAAGAGAAAAAGACGTCCCAGAAGCCAAACATCTTTTATAATTCATGAAAGAGTTAACAGGCAATCCTGCACCTTGAAGGGAGACCTTTGCTACACATTTTTAATGGTCTGGGCTCTTGGTAGGTGAAAGGAAAGTTCCAAGCAATAATTCAGGTTTAAAATACTGTCTCAGTGCCAAGTAATCAAACTAGTTTTAAGTGAAGCAATTAGCAAGCATTAGAAAGGCAGCTATTTCCTGCTTGAAGGTGGTAAACTCTGTGTCTCTTATTATGATTTCTCTGGGGATGTGAGTAATGGGCTACAGAGCTTTTTAGGGGGGTAGGGGGTAGTGGGATATTTTTTGCATATGTGGAAATACTGGCAATGTCCTAAATCCTTGCCAATTTACTTGATATGAATGACGATGAGGGTGGAACAAAGTCCTTACTCTTTTCTGGTGGTTTGAGCAATCTGTGTGCCAAAATCAGTAAGGTGGTTTTCTCATTAGTTCCTTAAAAACAGGTTTTTCCTTCCTGGTTCTGCCTCACCAGATCCTCATTTCTGGGAGCAAGCTGGTGCTGGAATGAGCAGATGAGGCAAAACCTGGTCATTCTGCTGCTTTTGCTAGATTTTGTTGAGGGGGCTGATGAAACACAGGTGGGGACCACATCTCCCTGAAGGAGAGTTTTCTCCTTGAAACCACTTGATTTTTTGCCAAGGGGAACTCTCAGAGCTGCATTTCCAAGGCGAGGTGGCTCCTGATGGGTGCAGCTGCATCAACAGTCTGTTTTAACCTAAATAGGTGCTTTTGGAGCCAATCTGTCACGTGTCCTAATTTCCTACACTTCACTTTGTGAGCACAATTTACCTAAACTTAACTCTGGAGCGCCAGAGCAGATCTCTTCCCTCACCTCCCTCAGTGCCTCTCTCCTCCACCACACCTTTATAAACTGGCATCCACACCTAAAGCTCCTTGGATTATTGAGAAGTCCCTCTGTAGGCTCTGCTGGGCTTTGGAAAAGGCTCTAGGGGCTCAAAGTGAATGGACATGCAGCCAAATAAAAGTGAGAAGCAAGGCTGACGCCCTGCCAAAATTCAGGACATGTCCCTGAAGTCTCAGCATCACACAGGGCAAACCTCTGTCCTAAAGGGGAAACTCCACATAAGCTCCAGAAACAGAAGTTTCATGAGTTTTTCATTGCAATTTATTCTTTTTGTTTTGAGCACTGGGGGAAAAAAAGCCCACCATTTTCTAAATGAAAAGGGTGAATCTTAGGGAATATTAAAACTAATTTGCTTTCTGTCATTTTTATTCCTTCCCTGGCAAATTCAGAAATAGGTTGGAAAGCATGAAAACAAAATTCTTCATCAGCATTTCAGATTTTGGCCAGCACATGCCCTTATCTAGTACTGAGCCTGATGAAACAAGTTTTATTTTAACAAACCCGGATCATAAATGTGATCAGGTGGAATTTTATGTAAGCACCAGCTGAAACCTGTGCTGGTACAGTTATTGCTGTGCATAAGCAATAAAGGAAAGCACACAAAAAAGCTGTGGGATCTTACCTCAGGTTAAAGAAACAATGGGAAGTTTGGCAGAAAATGGGGAATTACATACTTTTGTTAAAAGACTTGAATGTGTGTAACCACAGGAAGCAGAAGGAGAAGGTCCCCTCCCAATCCCTTGGATTTTCAATCCATTTGTTCTTAACTTTTTCTCTGAACATGTAGGACAACTTGGGTTTTTCTGACAGGGTGTCTAGACACTGAAGAGAACCACAACAGTGCTTAAACTATCAGATTTTGTGGCTGTGCTGGGAAAAAGAGCAGAGAAGAGGAAGAAGCAGCATCTCCAACATGATAGACCTCAACCCAGATAGGTATTGGCAAAAGAAACCTCCTGTTTTGGAAAAAAGGGAATGCCTGTTTTCCAGCTGACAAATCAGCTGATGAGTCTACCACCTCATTGAAAAGCCTCTTTCCTGCTCTTTATTTCATATTATCGGGGCATTTGTGCAGAATTTGGTGGTTTTCACAGCTTTGATTTTCACACTCAGGTTTTTCCGGTGGAGGCATGAACGCCTTTACAGCAATACAAGAACCTTCCTGGTGGGCTCAAATTCACAGAGAAACAAGCCACAAGTTGGAAACCATTCAGCCACAGCTGAGAGAATGTGATATTTTCCCACCAGAAGATGCAACATTTGTTTTTTAAGAGCTTTGCCAGCCCAGCCTGCTTCAGATGGGAATTCTGCTGTGTGTCTCTGGTGGGGTCAGAGCCCTCAGAGATGGGCACTAATTTCATGCTGCTGGTGGCTTTGGCCCCCAGCTCGTGACCCCCTTCTGCCAGACACCAGGGTGAAGCCCTCACGACTGCAGACACAGTCAAAGGCCACCTGTACTGTGACCAAGTAAAGTGCTGTGGAAAAAAGCACTCTGAAAAACCCAGCCTTGTGCTTTCTCAATTTAGCAGATGCTTTTAATGCTGTTGACCTTCCTATCTCTGCAACTCTGCTCTCCATCTCCAAAAATGGGGATAATGGTACCATTTTGTGGCACAGGGCTCTGCTGAAGGTACATCCATTAGTGCTGCTGAGGTTTTCAGCCTCAAAGAGAGAGCACTTCATAGGAATGCTGAGCCCGGGGTTAGAAAGATGTGCAAAGGGAACAAGGACAAGAGGCTGTGTGATGAACAGGGAGAGAAACACCCAGCAGCCACCCTGTGTGGGGATCTGGATCATTATGGATGGAGAAAAGCAGGGTCTGATGGGGGGCAGACAAATAGGTCTGTGGTCATATCTTTCAAGATTTTGCTATAATGTATGCAGAGACTAAACCAATGTGGATGGCACTCTGTGTGTGTGTGTGTGCATATATAGGCACAGGATCTAATTTTAAATTAACAGCTAGGGTGAAGCAGTCATTTTGAATGGTGAGATTCACAGGCATGAGTGTGTGAAGCTGAGGGTGGCTGTGAAATTCGTATTTATCAAAATAAAATAAAATAAAATAAAATAAAATAAAATAAAATAAAACAAAACAAAACAAACCCAGAGACATTTCCAATCCTGCTATGGAGAGATCCTCTGCTGACATCAAAATCAACAGAACAGTAAAAAAAGTAACATGTGGTAGCAAAGAAATCTTAGGGCATCACATTTTGGCACAGGGCAGACTCCCATGAATTTCAGGATGACAATAACCAGGGCTGCTAAGGCTGACCTCAAAGGCTCAGGACTTCACCAGAAACCAGGGTCCTTTCAGGGTGTCCAACCAGCTGTCTGGTCCAGGAGACCCTCCTGCACTGCTGTGTGCCTGTGTCTGGGGTCCCTGCTGCTTCCCTCCTCATCTGCCCCTGCCTGATCCATCTCCTGGGAGCCTTTAGCCAAGACCTGCTCAATATTAAGGTGATATTTGTAATTCCTGCAGCCCCATTTCTTGAGGGCTTGGATTGGGAAGGCAGAGAAATGGCTGTGCTGCAATCTGGAGGGGTGGTAACCTCTAGTCAGGTAGGGCTGCCTCAGGGTTATAAACCTCTGATCCAGGGGGATGGTCCCTGCAGGAGCTGGGATGTGTAACGTGGCCACTCCTGAAATATCTAATTGCTTCTGCATCAGCATTTGGAAGCAGAACAATAAGATTTGCATCTTACAGCTTACACTTGCTGGCTACATTCTCCAAACTCTCCTCACTACCTCTCCCCCACTCCAAATGTAAATGCCTTTTTATGTATTTTATTTCCAATCTGAGTGTCTAAACTTCGTTTATTGAGCTGCTCAGGTCTGAAGATTGAATCCTCTATATCCTCTGTTCACTCCATTTTCTTTCAGGCAGGCCTGATCACTGCTGGAAATATTCCCATTCCATCCAGCTGATGGAGATTTTTCACAGTGGAGCTCAGAGCATCTCCACCTGAGCACAGCATTATTAGCTTGGGAAGCTATGACCTTGAAGGCTTTATATTTAATTTATTTCAGCATTCCAGCCATAGAGATGTTTGCTCTGATTAGACCCAGTAAATTACCCTCCACAGATGAATTATCGGGGGATTTTCTTCTATTTTTTTTCCTGCCCTTTCTCAAACAACTTAGAATGAGCCTGGATACTTAGGTTTGTGTGGCTGGAAATCTTAAATTACTTCTTTTCCACAGCACAGGTCTCCAAGCAGTTTACAGTGAGTTTTCCTGAACATCTGCCCATCATGTACATGCCATTTGTGCTGTCACCCACTGGCTAATCTGATTATCAAAACTTTTCAACAATTAAATAAAACACAAATTCTCTGCAGTTTTGACCAGTGATTAGCAAATAGGTAAAAATCCGTATCTGCACCCCTAATAAGGTGAGCACTTCCCTGGAAGTGTTCAAAGCCAGCTTGGATGGGGCTCTAAGTAACCTGGACTAGTGGAAGGTGTCCCTGCCCATGGCAGGAGGTTGGAATGAGAAGATCTTTAAGGTCCCTTCAAACCCAAACCGTTCAATGATTCTACAACTCCATGGTAAGTCTTCTCTTGGCGTTCTGGGAAGGAGGTGATATTTCCTAACAATTCAAGATAAGAGACAGAAACAATGAAAAAAACCAGAAGGTCCTAATGAAAGTCAACAAATTGTCATTTTCTGGAGTTAAACATCTTGATTCATATAATCTGCTATGGCAGTGGCCATACCTTCTCTAGATGAATAACACTGCTTGCAGAAATATTCATAATTCTGGTAATAGAAAAGTGAGAATTTCTTTTGTGTGTGTGAACTTCAGACACACTGAGCAGAGAGGAGGAGAGCTGAACCAAGTATTTAACATTTTCTGCTTCCATGTGAGGAAGAAGTGTGCTTTTTCTGCAACATTTTTTTTCCACCAGAGCTACAGCAAGTACTTGCAAGCAGTTGAGTAATAGAAGCTTAATTCTTTATCACTTTTGCCCCAGCAAGAAGCCTCTGTGAGACTCTGAGCCAAATGCAAATGTAAAGCAAAGCACATTAGCTCCAGTCACCCTGCAGGGACATTTTGTTTTGCATTTGCAGGAGCTCTAAAAACTGCACATGGGCAGTCCCTGTGGCTTACTTTCTTAACAGGAACTTTTTCTGAGCTTCCCTAATTCAGTCACCTGCAGCTACATGAATATTTCCCCAGGGAAGAGAGGGTTATGTCAGCATTTAGAAAAAGGCTTTTCCCAGAATGACTCAAGGAGTGAAAATAAGGATGGATGCACACTTCTGGAGGTGTTTTTCTCCTTGGGGGACATCTTTTCTCTGAGCAGAAGCTGTGGAGGCCAGGTTTAAGCCAGTGTGCTTGTGGTTCCCAGCAGAGCACTCAAAAAATCCTGTCAGGACAAGAGTTCACCCTGTAAGACCCAGGGCTGTGCTACCTCCCCTCTCACTTGCTGAGCTTCCTGCAGGCTCCTCAGCTTCACCTGACTTGTGGAGCAGTGATGAATTTTGCCTGTTCCCCAGCACCCCTGTCCTGGCATGCTCCCAGCCCTGGGCTTGGGGACTCCATTAGGAATTTATTGCATTTGCAGAACAAGCTATCATTCCAAAAAGCATTATCTGCTAATACCTCTGCAGCTCCATGAGAAAGTTTTTCTCCCACAAAATTATTTTCTAGCTTAGATGAGGATGGAAATGAGGGAAGGTGGTGGCTCCAGGTACCCTGACATTCATTTCCTAGCAGAGATTTGGGTAATGCTTCCCAACTCTGGGGGAAAGGAAGGCTGGATTTTTCTGTTTGTTTGTTCATTCTTATACCAAAGGCTGGAAATTGTGATTTAATCCTTGAACTGTGTAAATTAAATCCTAAATGCAGAATGACTGGAAAAGGCACGGGGGTTACTTCAGCCAGGAAATAACCCCATCAAATGTTTTTTTGGATCAAAACCGCTCAAAGTGTATTTTGGAATTTTCACACCCAAAGAAGAAGTGTTGCAATAAATGAGGACACAGCAATTCGGGGTCTAGCACAAAATACTGACATAAAATTCTTGTGCACATGAGCTCTGTTTCTTTGGGGTCTGTATAGCTACAGGCAAGCCAGAGCTCTGGCAGGTCAGGGGAACATGTTTTAAGCCTGGGCTCCAGTGACCTCACTAACCAAACAGATGAAGCTAAAAATAAATGCAAGATGTTGTAGACATACAGGAGCCCCTATTCCCTGAACTGTTTGCAAAAGGAAGAGACTGATTCTCCTGCTTTCAGTTTGTTGTTAGAGATAAGAGCTCACATCAGACAGTTTGGGTGGGGGGGGTCTTTTGGTCTCATTTTCCCAGACAGCAAATACTGCATAGAGATCCTCCAGAAATCCCTCCTGCTCTCTGCATTCCTATTCCCTAAATACTTCAGGCCCTTACATTTTTATGGCTAGATAATGAGGCCAGACCAAATCTGTCATCTGATCTCTCTGCTAATGTAGCAGACACAGCTTTCCAATCCCAGCTTAAGCCGATTTTACTTAACTGTGACCTCTGTAGCTGATGGGAGCTGAAACAAAACTCCTTCAGTTCAGGTCCTGGGGTTTGGACAATGTGTGATTAAAGCTCTCCACAAGTCCATTTGAAAATCCATAAAACTGCCTAGTCAACATGCTGAGTTTAGAGTAACTATAAATTATCTTAAGCAAACAATTTGCCTCGATTACAGAAGTGGAATTTCATATTCACAAACAATTTGAGAATCAAAGGGGACTGGCACAGAAAGATTACAACAGACAACAGACCATTTTCAGTTTTCCCATGTAACATGGACTCAACATGATTTCAGCAAAGGTTGGATGTGCTGGGCTATGGGATATAAAGATGGACCTCCATGGGTCTTGAGACATCTGATTTTTCAGAGGCTACAAAAGCAGAATTGAGTGATGGTCCCTGGTCATGAAGGTGAGAAACCTTCGTGTTGACATGACTCTGATTGCCAGAGTAGACTCCATGTGTCTTCACCTCAAGATGAGCCTGGAAAACACATTTCTGTAGGTTGGTGGAGCACTGGGAGACTTCACACTGAGTGGGGCAGGCAGACCCAACCCAGTGAGGCACCAGAGGTGTGAGTGGGAAAACCAAACAGACTGAATTTCCCCAAAAAAAGTCTCACATCAAACAGCCACACTGTGACAGCTGATGCTGGCAGGGCCTCCACAGATGTGGCAATCTCTGCTCCTTGCCCTGTGGAGGGAATAGGATGTTTTTATTGTTCCTTCCCCTCTTAATTAGCCATGGTCGTTTAATAACAAATCTGTCAGGTGCAAAAGGAACGTGAATCCCATGGGCTGGGCAGGGAGATTTGCCATCCCCACCACAGCTCCCCACGTTGAGGTGATTTCCTCCTTTTTGTATTTGGAAAGGAGTACTGGGGAACC
The DNA here is from genome assembly GCA_024734555.1 of Trochalopteron elliotii. Taxonomy (NCBI): domain Eukaryota; kingdom Metazoa; phylum Chordata; class Aves; order Passeriformes; family Leiothrichidae; genus Trochalopteron; species Trochalopteron elliotii. Next base: position 3,033,100 of record JANPWX010000667.1, read on the forward strand.
AGGGCTCTTTAGGTGATATTTTAAAATATTTTTCCTGCTGGCAGAAGGAGAAAAGGCTTCCAGAACGAGACCCGACCTTTTGCGTGCTGCGGGGCCGATTCCCAGAGGGGCCCATTGAATTCCTCCCTAATGAGAAAGGGCTTTGTTTTTGTGCCACAGCAGAGCTCAGAGCTGAGAGAAGCACCATTTCCCTGCCCATCAGCTGGAAAACTTCCTGTCTTGGGGCTGGGCTGATGGCTCATCCTGCCCCTCTCTGCATGGAGAGGCCACCACGTACCCGCAGTGGAACCTTGTGCCCAGGAGCAATATTGTCTTCAGCACTTCTTCCCCAGGTGATGTCAAGCTGCTCCACAGATGATGTTCAGTTTGGGGAGATCCAGGAGCTTTGACTAAACTCCAAAAGCCCTGGGTAAATCTGACCTGCCTCTGATCTTAAAAGAGACCCACTGCTAGTCCCAATGGAGGGAGAATTTGGGACTTGGGACGTGCAGACAGGTCCTTTCCTCCAGGAAAGGCAGAGATGTCCCCTCCAGTGCTTGTTTCTGCCCTGTGCCCCAATCTCTCCTTTATGCAGTCATCTCCCTTTGCTCTCCACTGTAACAAACCTCATCTCATCCCTCCATCCCTCCTTCCTTGCCCTGGAGCATGCTGCAGTGGAAGGGATAAACACAGTTTCTCTTCCTTGCTCCAGACTAATGCAACTTTCATATTTTCCCTCTCCGGTCTCCTAGGATCATCTCTAATGAACTTTACAGGTTAACCCCAGTGTCAGCTCAGCGCAAATTTGTAATACAGGTATGTAAAGAAAAGCCCAGATCACGTCCTCTTTTATTTTTTTTTTTTTTTGTAAGAAAAAAGAAGGAATGTGATAGGAATGTGTCAGCTGTAACAGCTGCAGCATGGAAAGGGGAAGCTGGACCCGGGGTGAGAGTTGATAGGAGTTTCCACCAGGGATGCAGGAGGTGAAAAGGGAGAGAAAAGGGTTGAAAATACTTGACAAAAGGGAGATGAAAGAGGGGTTTCAGTATTTTATTCCTCTCTGCCAGTGGGACGCAGCAAGGATGTGTTCGTTTGTTTGTTTGTTTGTTTGTTTGTTTGTTTGTTTGTTTGTTTGAGATTCACACTTTGCTTCCTCAGCCTCGAGTCCCATTTCTGCTTTTGGCCAAACCACTGGGCCTGGCTGCATCTCATCTGCAAGGTATTCCCTGTGCAGATCACACACAAACTGCTGCATTCAGATCCCTGAAGAGCTTGAGCAGAACGGCCCCAGTGACTGTGCACAGCCAAGATCCAGCACACACCCTTTTCCTTGTGAATAACAAGGGCTGGAGCGTGTTTGCTGTGTCTCAGCACCTCTGAAAGGGCTGACACGTTTCACCAGGCAGGTACAAATAATTGCTTTACACTGCACAAAGGCAGTGGAGGGCCAGGGACTGGCTGTTAAAATCTTTGCAGTGACACAGTGCCAGGCTCTGTGACAGGAATTCAGCTTTGTGTAATTAATTCTGAGGCTCTGTCACTGGATCTAGTTCTCCTCAGATAAAGCTGGTGTTCAGGAGGCTCAAAAACTTGCCGTGTCAGTCCACTTTGTACTTGAGAGGAGACATGTACCTCGGGGTAGGGGGAAGGGAGGGGAGGCAAATATGCTGATGACTGAGAGACACTGAGATATGCTGGTAATGGGGCCAGCCAAGAGGCAGAGGGAGAATAAATAAACATAATTTGGAAGTGACAGTCTGTCTGGCATTGTACTGCGGTCTGCTAAGATTTCTGTTTTTAAAGGATGCAGTAATTTAGTGAAAGCAATATGGTGAAAGGGCTCTGGTATTATCGATTAGCTTTGATCCATAAATTTCTGCTGAGCTCCTTGAAAATGCATAAGATAGGGATGCAGGATAGATGGAGGCTGGATCCAGACTGATGTGAAGGTCTCAGTAGTGCCAGCACCACAAATTGTGACCTTAAGATCAACTAGAGTGGGAATGAAGAGGCTTTTACTAGTCTGTGGCAGGTCTTGATTGGGTGTAAAACTAGTGAAATCATAGTAATCATAGAAACCACTGAATAGTTTGGGTTGGAAGGGACCTTACAGATCACCTAGCTCCATCCCCTGCCAGTACCATGGGCAGGGACACCTTCCACAATCCCAGGCTGCTCCAAGCCCCATCCAACTCTTCCAGGGATGGGGCAGCCACAGCTTTTTCTGAGCCACCAGTGAAGCTGATCTTACTCAAGCCCTGCATGTCCTCCTGTGCTTTAGGGAGACTATGTTGGGCTGCAGTGACAGGGAAGCCTGTTTGAAGGTGTCTCAGGATATGTGTGGGTCCCTGTGGAGATGGCTTGCTGAGCTGGCAGATGGAGGGGAAGCAGAAACAAGCCAGTCCAGTGGCTAACAGAGCTGATGGGTCACTCATGCACCATCATGGATGCTGAGTTATTCCAGCACCCCAATGCATCCTTTCTGTCACACATTTCCTCTTGGTTTTTGGTGAGTGGGTTGCAACCCTTTGGGGCACGGGAACTTTGTGAGACAAACCCTTATTCCTTGTGATGCTCTCTCAACTTGAGGTTTCTTTGCAAGCCTAAATTGGGCAGTGTTATCAGAAATGCTTATTCCCAAATTCTGAGCCCTGTTTGGAGGAAATTTGACAGGTCAGGTTTCCACAGAGTCTGCAACTGGCAAATGCATTGCAAGTTGCCAGCAAGTCTTTGCTGATTTTTCTTGCTGATCCTCCAGACAAGCACATCCTCAGATTCTGGTGATTCAATGTTTTATTGCATCAGGGACCAGCTGTGGCCAGATTTGGCAAAGCCAATGGCATCTTGCCAGCTGTCAGGTCTGTGCTCAGAGCTGGAGTTTCTTCAGAGAAGCTGTGTGAGGATCAGACTATCCCTTTCTCAAGGTTCAGAGGTAGAAGGGAAGCAGCTTGTTTCAAGTGCCTGGTCTTGTAATGATCTCCAGAATGCTCCAAGGACATTTCTCCAGCCAGGGAAATTGTGGGCTTTTCTTTGGACCATCACTGCTTCCTCATGGGTTTGTACACTTGCTAAGCTCTGTCCCACAGCATCAGGTCCTTTTGCAGAGGATGCCAGAGCTCTCTTGACTCATCCTCCCACGGAAGTCTGTACCCACCTGGCTCCAACTCAGTGACAAGTTTCCCATCCAAACATTGACTGTTTTTTCAGGATTAGGCCCTGCATGCTGGTCTTCGGTGGCTTGGATCCAAACCCTAGAAATGTCCATGAAGAAATTCCTGTTTGTTTCAGCTTTGGACCTGGTGCCAAGTTCTCAGCACTGTGCTGAGCACGAGCCAGGACCCTGCTGAAGGCAATATCTGATGCAGTACTATGTCACCCCTTTGGATTCCCTGTCTTCAGCTTTTAAACCCCAGAAGACGTGTTTTACTCAGCTCCCTAATGGTTGTTCAAGAACACAAGATTGGAAGATGATTCCTTGAATTGTCAAGGCTAATCCTCTGTTCCCTCTGGCAACCATGCCACTCAAATCCTTGCATAAATCTCAGTTTTGACTGTAAATTAATCTGTTTGACCCTTTAAACCATGGCTAGCCTCTCATGCATGCTGCATCCTTTTTCTGCCCAACATGCAAGTGTGTTGTAGAGTCTTTTCTAGCAGAACTTGGCTGCTGTCATTATCAGCTCACACCTTCTACTCCCACCCCATCTGTGCCTGGCACTATTTTCATGCATAATACATCGATCATCTGCAGCCTGGTAGGGGGGGAAATCATCACTTCAAGTCACTTGTCTGAATTCAAGCCACATCCGAGCTGTATCCTTTGCTGAATTCCATATCCATGGTTTGATAAAAGGGAGGGAAACCAACGAGAAGACTTCAGGCTCCTCCTGTCTGCAAGGACTCCAAATCAAATATTGTGTTTGTAAGCCTCTGAGAGCCTAATGGGCCACAGTCAAAGCTGGTGGAAATCCATGCAAGTCTGATGCACTCTTGCAGCAATGCCAGCTGATACCAGGCAAAGGATAAGGGCTCTGTTTTGTTTGCTTATCTTGGTTTTCTGCAGTGCAAAGCCTCATTTGCAGGTTGGATGGGCCCTTGTGAATATTTGACTGATTTTCAACCGTGATGCTCTTCATTTACACCAGCATGGCTGGGAAGAGCACCAGTGTTTGATTCTGGGAGACAGATCTTCAAAGAGTAACATACACGTAACAAACTTGATTTTGAAAGTCCCTCAGGAAGGCTTTGAAAACAAAGGCTCAAATTCCAGAGTAAGTAGAAAGACCTTGGTTCCTAGTGGTGAAAGCTTCCTACCAGAATTATTCCCAGAGGCAGCACAGACTTTACATTTTGCCTCATCTAAATGCATTAGGAGGGGTATTAAATTTCACATGTGCTGCACATTGATGTAATTCTCCTGACATGTCTGTTTGCACCATTATGAAATAAGGGATTTCCTTTCCCTTTCTTTCCACATTTGCCTTGCTCCCTGGGGATCTCGAGGATGTGATCCATTGGCATACAAGGATTATGCCTTTTACACAGAGGACTTAAAAAAAGCTTCGTCATTGTGCTAACAGAGGTCTGGGGACAGCATCCTGCATTAGCAGTGCTTGACTTAACTGACAACCTATGGCTGGGAGAGATCCATTAATCTTCCTTGTCATGATCCCTCCAGGCCCTGCTCAAACTTTGTGAGGATGAACCTTGAGGGTCTTTTCATGTAAAAACAACACCTCTGTACCCTACAAGCATTTCCCAACCCAATCTGGTATTTCCTTTGGTAATACTTCTTTTTTAATGTGATGTTCAGGGGGGAAGGGCGTGTTTAAACCAACAGCCCCCCAATATCCCCCCAGTCATCTGCGGGTACAAGGTTGGGTTGGAGGGTGCTCTGCCACCCTGCACACCCCTATGCACCCCTCTGGAAGGGTGACCAGCAGTGTCCCTGGGGTCCCACACCTCTGCTGCCTCAATGCTTGGCTCTGCTTGTGACTTTATTCTGCTACACAGCTCCACGCTGTGACAGGGACGATGTAAATGCCAGCTTTGAGCAGAGCCGAGGGACTTTTCCTTCCCCTTAAACGTTGAATGCACTTAATCTTGTGGGCAGTAAGGGGAGGGCAGAGATCAAGGAAAGAAGAGGCAGAGTTGGGATTTTTGAAGCCTTTTTTTTTTTTTCTTAACAGGCAAATTTAGATTGCTGAAAGAGGGCCGTAAAATGAACTTAACAAGCCAAGGGAAATAGAGGAGACAACCAATTCCTTGAAAAGTCAACACTGACCTTACTACACAGACTGGAGGGCACACTGTCTTCCTTCTCACACCTGTGCCTGTGCTCTCAGATCCTTTACACCGGGCTGATGGCTCCATTTCTCAGCTCATCAGCTGGATGGGACACAGGAATGTGTACTGGAAGAGATGAATATGTATACGGTTAGAAAAGGCTCTGGAGAACACGCCTTGCTTTTACCTTCAGGTAAAAGTTGTTGGCAAAGAACCTGTGATTCTTCAGAGGAACAGTTATGAAGTAATATGTATAACTATATATATAAATATATATATTAAAAAAACCCTATATATATATATACACACACATAGGTGATTATATATATATATTTATATACGTGTGTGTATATATATATGTAAAAATAGCACAACACAGGGAAGCACCCATGTGGTCTACATCAGCTTAATGTGCATACAAAATGTTTGCATGCACAGCTATAAACCACATTCGCTGATTTTATCTGTGATTTGAGCACTCTGTCCATGTGGACTGGAAACTCTCCTGTCTGTCTGTCCCAGGCAGGGGAGCAGGGACTGAAGGAGAAGTCTGTGTGGGGTTTTTCTGCACGGTTTGTGCTGTGCCTTTTTCTTGCTTGGGTTGATGGTGACATCTGGAGGCTCTGTCGCGTGTGTGCACAGTGAGTTCACAGAATCCTGGAAACACGGAATGATTTGGATTGGAAAGGACCTAAAAGATCATCTTGTTCCAAACCCCTGCCATGGGCAGGGACACCCACCGGACCAGGTTGCTCCAAGCCTCATCCATTCAGCTTGGCCTGGAAAAGGGCTGGGATGGGGCACTCACAACTCATCTGGGCAACTGTGCCATGACCTCAACACCCTATCAAGGGAAGAATTTCTTTATAATATCTAACCTAACCCTGCCCTCTGTCAGTCTGAAGCCCATTTCCCCTTGTCCTGTCCCTCCATGTCCTTGTAAAAAGTCCCTCTACAGCCACAATGCACTTTTTGTCTCAGCTGATGGACACCTGTGCATAAAGGGGTTTCACCTATCTTGTAGGCTGATCCCAAAAATCAGCCACCATCCATAATCCCACAGGGGAGAGTGCTTTGCCTGTCCTTTATGCGACCTCTCCTCACCCTGCTGTCACCACAGACGGCCTTGGTGGGGGAGTGACAACATTTCTCATTTCTGTAACTCACTGCTCTGCTTTTTGGCATGTGTGAAGTAAGTGTGGGCTTTGGGGGTTTTAGCATGAGTTTGACATTCTCTGGTTTTGTCCTTGAACCATATTCACTGAGAAAACCATGTCCCAAAGCAGGGGTCTAGATGGAAATTTCCTGTCATGTTTTAACTTCCCAGAAGAGTAGCTGGAAGGCACCCTGGCTGCCACACCAAAGCCCTTCCCACTCCAGTAGGGTTGAATACTGTTCACTGCTAAAAATGCCAGTATACAAATTTCATGCACCAAAAACTGTGCTTCTCCCTTGACATCCCTGGAGGATGTTTTCCACCTTCACTGGTTGGTTTGGCAAGGCAGGCTGAGCCCCTACAGAGACCTGTAAGATGGTAACAGGGAAGTGTTAAGAAACCCCAGCCCTAAAAATGACCCACGTTGTAGCAAAAAGGATGGGCAGCTTGTGTTCAGACTTTTGCTCAGAGACCTGCTGCAAGCAAGGAATAGACTTTTACAACCACTTCTGGAAATTCCTCTTTTTTGTTTTCCCCTGGCAATTTTTTGCTATTTGGCATCACCCAAATGTGCTACCACTGTTGTCATTACACTCAGCCTTTAAGCACTTTGTATGCCTTGTTGCTGGGCCATGTTCTCCAGAAGCTGCCCATGCATTCCTGGGACTGTAGTGAGCTCTGTTGCATCCATTCTTCATCCCATCACCCACTTGAAGGCTGTAAGGAAGGAATAAATCAGCAAGGAAAGGAAGAAAGAAAAAAATATATTAAAAAAATTATGTGTTGGACTTCTATTGGGAAACTGGCTGAAGTTCTGCAGAGATTGGCATTGACCTCTAATTGATTTATATCCACTTTGGGGCAATATACAGGCCCCAAACCCAGCACTGATTTGTGACAGATTTGCAAAACAGAGATGCTGAACAGTTCCTGCATGCTTTGTGAAGAGGCAGACTGCTTGGATAGGGAGAACTGGTGTCCAGCAACTGGAAGGTGCCCATACTGGCCTTCTTGCATCTTTCTAATTCTCAGGCAGTGTGTACTTTATTTTGAGATTAATGTTTGGAGTTTTGAAGTTGAGAATAGACAGATAAAACCTGCCTAGGTTTCATCCTTGGTTTCCAGTAAATCTCCAAAGCCATTCTAAATTTAAGACCTTAACCTTGCTTTTAAAGCATTCAATGAGTCATTTAGATGAATGGAACTGTGAATTCTGTGGGACTTTCAGTACAAATTCTGACTTATGCTCTTTTCTGGTCTTCATGCATGATTTTCTCCATGCCAAAAGATGAACAGTCATCTTTTACTTTGAAGAAGCTGGATTCACCTCAAACCACATTTGTTCTTTGAGAACATCAGCATCTTTCTGGCTAATCCCTCTCAAGGAAGCCATCAACTTAAACTGTAGATTGTACCTCCCTTCATTTTTCAATGACTCATGCTTGTTATTATTATTGTTCTGCTTATCAGGGTATCTCTCTTTCTGGGGATGTATTATTTCATGCTTCAGCATCTCACCACAAAGTACATATGTCGTTTCCAACCACAAATGTAAGAGTAATTGAAAGAGAAATTTGGAAAATCTTTATTCAAGAGACATGTCTCCTAAATCATGTCGAACTGGGAATCAAATGGATCCAATAATTGGCCTAATTTTAGCTCAGCATAATGAACCTTTCCAAACCCATGGTGGAGAATTACCCTAATTGAATCCAGAATGACTTGTGATAGTAAATGCTGAATTTTCTAAGCAGGTTTTAGTCCTTGTTCTGGGTTGGAGGTGAGACTGGCTGCAGGGATGCAAGAGCATGGACAAGTCTCTCTGGAGGCAGCATTTTTGCTTCCCTCCAACTTTTTAGCCCCAGAATATTGACTTTACTAATAATGTAGCAAAGTCAGTGTTGCCCCAGGCTGGTCCTCAGACATCCATGTGAGGGATCCCAGAGGATCCCCTTTCCTCACAGAATGAGATCTGGTGTACAATCTATGTTCAACACCACTTTGAATCCTACTAGGATGGTACAAGGGACTTGGCTGGCACCAAAACGCAGGGTGTTTGTTTCCTTGGGTGTGATCATGAGGGATGGATTACAAGCAAGCCTTTGTAGAGTGATTAGTTATGTTTATTAAACCAGTTCTGAGATGGATCCAGCCTTTTGGTCACAAGTCAGGCGAGAAAGCACAAGTCCAAGTGTGACAGAGTGGAAAACAGCATGTGTGTGGCCCATGCTTAGCAATTGCTGTAAAAAAAATTATCCCACTGGCTGTGTGATGTTGCATTAGCCAAGGTGTTCCACTGCTTTGAGCAGTGCCTCTGCTTCCAGAAAAAAAAATAATCTCTCCAAATGAACGGGCAATTAATTGAGGGAGACCTCAAATGATCCCCAGCAGCCCATATACTAATTAAAGACAGATCAAAGTGTAGTTTCTCCTGTTCTCTCTGGAGGCAACTGAGTTTCTGAGGGGAAAAATAATTCCTCATGTCTTTTCCTTGGTTTCAAGTGCAGAAGTGCACACAGTTTCCTAGCTGGCAGCAAAGATGTGGGTGATGTATGAGGAGCAGCACAGGCTGAAAGCAGGAACATGCTGCTGCCATTTAATCCCAGATAATATATTTCACAATCCTACTCCTGGAGTTTTTCAGCAGCTGGTTTAATGTGTTGGAAAGCATTTGGCTTGCCTTGGAAATGTTTCCCATTTGAAAACAAGCTGCAGTGGGAGAGCTGGCAGTTGCACAGGAGGCTGCTCTGTGAAAATTGGATTCCCCTGTGTGGAGCAGTGGGGATGGGTCACAGGGAGGGCTTTGAGCTGCTCCCAGAAAAAGCTGCAGGCTGTACAGATCTGCCAGTGGAGAACCCCTCTGCTTGGTCTCCAGAGGATTTCTGTCACTCTGTCACTTGGCAGAACAGGGATTTTGGAACGGATTTATTCCTTGTTTCTGTCCCTTGGGCAAGGGGAACGTGCAGAAGAAGAGCAAAGCCTGGCTTATACTCATGAATTAAAAATCTTGGGATTATTTTAAATCTCCAGATGTGGAGTAGAATCTCTGCTCTAATTCTGCTCTCAATTCAAGTCTTTTTTTTTAACCTCAACAACTACAGAACCACTGTCTGGGTCTAGTTTATCAGTAAGCAATACCAGGATACCTGGTCCTGGCTCAGAGAGCCAGAGGTCTGATGCATGAATTTGGGATACACTGAATTTTCTCTGGGGCCCTGTTACCTGCACAAGAATCAACAATTCCCCCTTCCAGGGTGATGTGAGGACAATTCCTGCTGCTGTTGTGAGATGCTCTGAGGATGATAATGCTGGAAAAGGCTGCTTGCTCCAGCCCTGGGGAAATTTGTTTCTGTGCCTAAGCCCTTCTGGAGACAGATTTATCGTTCAGCTTAAGAACGAGGAACAATATCACATCCAAAAAAGTTCTTCTCCCACCCTGGCTTGCAGCTTTCCCAGGCTTTCCCCTTGCCTTTCCCAGCAGAGAGGACCACACACCCTTTGGTGCTGGTTCTTCCTTCCACATATCTGCAGCTCCTATCTCCACCCTGGTGCTGCATGAGGCACTGCCTGCCCTCCAGGCTGCTGCAGAGGGGGCCAGCCCCTCCAGGCCCCAGATCCTGCACC
>JANPWX010000667.1:3043154-3087298 GCA_024734555.1 Trochalopteron elliotii
GGCATGGTCAGAGATGGTGTTGGGCTGCACTGTGACCATAAACACGCATGGGATGTTTCACCACTATGACTCTGTCTACCCCAGCTGCTTTGCCAGCTCTTCAGGGTTGGGTTTTCATGCATTTTTTGGCACAGAGAAGGCCTGTGGCACATTGATCAACCCTTTGAAGGTCAGAGTCTTCACCCAGAAGTGGCCTGCAGGCCAGACAGTACATCTGAAAAACCATGCCCAGATTGACTTTTTTTTTTTTTTTTTTTACCTGGTTGAAAGTTTAGACACCACTCATCCTTGGAAAGCAACAGCACCATAAAATCATTGCTAAATGGCTTCACAGTTCCTACGGAATCAAACCACAGCAGCAAGGACTACTCCCTTCAAACTGGTCTCTTGTGAAAAATTTACAGAATAAAATAAATATAAAAACTGAATTAAAGACACAGGTGTATGTGTTCTTTATAAACACCATCAGAAAGGTTTTTCAGAGCCACAGGGATAAAAGGTGAAATTGCCTTTATTCATCTTAGTATAAAACAGGAAGAGGTAGAATCAATCATTTCTAACATGAAAACCTTTTCATAACCCTGTCCATTAGATGCTTCTAGTGTCTCTGAACTGAGCTCAGGTCTTGCCATTTAAACATGTCTTTCAGACCATAACACCTTATCCAATATAATGCCTCAAGTCAGGCATCTATTAAGTTATATACCCTTATTTCTTCTTCCAAAAGTGCTGTGCAACGCCCCAGAAAAGCTTGTGCATGTCAGTTCCTGGAAGAGACATGATTTCTTGCAAGCTGCAAAATCCAAACAGAACCAGCAAGCTCTTCCATGCCCCTCCTCTGCATTTTTGTGAAAGCACCTTAAAAACACCTTGCAAAGCAAGTGCACTTCTCAGGCTGTTAGCACAACCTAGCTGCAAATTGAGGAGCAAATTTCTTACCATTAATATTCAGGCTTTGTGTAACTGTAAGTCTTGAGTTCTAAAAGGTCATATCTCAGCAAAAGGTAGGAGACATTTAATTTCCATGGAAATTCCTTTAGAATAATTAATTCCAGGGAAGAATTAAATTATTGACACGTTATGGCAATAGTTTTGCTATTAGAAAACACTTCTTTATCATTTTTTGTGTGTTCAGAATCTGCTGTTAATGACTCCATTTTCTGTGCATCCACTCCAGCACGTGGTGGTGGCAGTTCTTCCTCTGGAATAAATTGAACAGGCCAGCATCTTCTTTGCTGGCTTCCTACATTGTCCTTACTCACCTTTCCAATCTGCTGGAGATCCTTGACAATTATTTTTTCAGTATCTTCTAGTACTGTTGTCAGTAAATTAAACAGCAGAGCAATCCAGGCAAGGCCAAAAAGAATCCAAATGGCCACAAGCACTCGGTAGTAGGAAAAGTATTTCCTGCCAGACTGTTTGCCTGAAGATAAGGGGACAGAAAGAAGGAGAAAATTAACAAGTTAAAATTGCCTTGCCAGTGTAAAGTGGAACAGGACAATGAATTCATCAATATGTTTTATATTGAATACTTTAAGGTGATTTTTTTGCTGTAGTGGAGACTCTCAGCTCCATAGCATTAGGCTAAGGCTGGGCAATTCTCTTACTGTTGCAATAAACTGATATATGAAGTAAACATGATACAAATATGCTGGCCTGTCAAATGACACACTGGAATTGAAGTGAATCATTCTGTGAGTCTATGATTCTGTGATAGAGCTGACTTACCATCAGAGCAGGTTATTTTTTCCCCCTTACTGCATATCAATCCCAGTTCAACTGCTGCACATACAGGTAAATGAAATAATGTGGGTAGTGTTAAATTGTATTGTATTATCTTGGAATTATACCCAAACTCCCAAAGCATAAAAAGCAGAACACAGTGGGCCACTATAACCACACAACCATTATTATCTGGGTGATTGTAATTCCCTGTATTTCCATAGAGTGTGATTATAACCTAATAAATATTTCCTTTCAATTACAGGTACCTGCAATCATACAAAGAGAGTAGCTGCAATTCCTACCTCACTTCTGAATGGCTTCAGGAACTCCCTCCATTTAAAAAACTATGTGACTGATGAGAATTTACTGATACATGTCAAGAACAGAACTTCCTATGTTGGAAACCAGTGGGCCAAAGCTTATTTCACACAGTTTGATCCTCTCAGCATCAGCCAGGACCTCACACCCTCTGTTCTGCATGGGTCACTTTGTTTGATCCTTCAGATGTCAGCAACCCACCCCCAATGTACAGAGAGCATTTGCTAGGCCCCACACAACATGATCATCATGACAGAGGTGATGTGGCCCTGGGCATCTGCAGAACACTTGGTGACATTGTTTGTGGAGTGCTCCAAGCCACGCCAAAGGTCACTTCACACAGTTGATGACACAGCAATGTGCATGGACAGGGAGATCACCACAGACCTCATGGTGAACCTGCCCAGAAGGAGCCGGGGTGCTGGCAACTCTTTTCAGGTCCTGCAGTGCTCTGTACTGCACAGATAATTGTGCAAGATTTTTGTTCTTTGTTATCCAAGAGCTCTGGAAATGGGGCAGCTGTGGGCAGGTTTGTCCTCATGGACAGGTATCCAACAGCTGCTTCTTTTCCTGCTGCTGGCATTGAGTTGGCAAAGGGATCCTCAGCCTTGGTACAAATCTCCTTGTTGTGCTCTTATCTGCAGTTCATGATGTGGGGTTAGCAAAGCCACAAGTCATATCTTTGTAATGTTAGCCCAAAACTGCACTTGAACAGGGAATATTCAGTTTGCAACCCCCAGGGAGTTTCACCCTTGAGGTATCACCTACAGGTACATGTATTCCCAACAGTTAAATCCAGCCTGAGTCATCTTCCTGGCATGTCTCCCTGCCCCAAACAGGCTCAGCTACAAACCAATTTTGAATTATTAAAATCAACTCCAACCTGCTCTGTTCCATTTGGCCAGTGCAAAACCATTTGTCATCTGTAAGCAATTCTCAGTGCATAATTCTCAGAGCAGTCATTGATTCTGCTCACTTCATTGTGAAGATGTGAAGCATTAAACTTACCAACATTTTAATACTGTTATTAAGGCCAATTAAGGTAAATACTGACATGGAAAAATATTTCAGCTCCAGTTAAGTCATCCTAATGAGGATGAAATCATGGAGCCACAAGGCCTATCTAATTGTTTTAAATAACAATTAGAAAGTTAAAATACAATTAATTGTATTTGTAAAGGAATATGGATGCAGAGAAGGAAAGTGCTATGGAAGTCATGGTTTTCAGGCTGTGATGTGCTGTCATTATTGTAAAACACACCTGTGATTTGGACAATGAAAGACAATGCCACACTTTGATGCTCAGTTTTTCTCCTGATGCTCAGTGGCACCAGCCACTCCCCACCATTTTGTACAGCAGACTATTTCAAGGAATAGATTTAGAGAAATTTAGAGTTCAGTTGTTTTCCTGCTTCTTCTGTAGACACTGATTTGGCTCCCGGTAATTATTTTGTAGTTCCTTTGGAATCTTATTCCATGGAGAGTGTATTTTGTCCTGCAGATCCACAGAAATGTTTTGAGAAGCATTCCAGCATGCTTGAGTGCAGCTTAAACAGTGTTTCTTTAGGGGAAATCCTAAGCTCTGTCTTGTGAGGATAGAAAACCTCCAGAGATACTAAGGAGACTAAAGAAGGGCACTTTTGCAGTGATGTATATATTTTTAAGCCCCACTTTTAATAGTATGAGTAGATTTCCCCAGTTTCCCATGACTGGGATTTCCATCTTTTAGTCTGCTGTGTGAAGTTGTATATTCTGAAACATAATCACTTATTTCTTCACTCTACACTGTGAAACATAAGTCTGAGATGGCTGAAGCAGTGATACAAGCCTTGTTTTGTACAACTCTCATAAACTGTTCCCTCTTGGTAATAAAAATTCCACTTACCCTTCCCTCACACCCTTCCCTCACCAAGATACTTGCCTGCTTTGCACCCCAAAGCACCTCATTTCCTTATGTTTTGATGACTTTGTCCCCTTATCAGCACAAACAATCCCAGAGAAGTGAGTATTTCCCCCCAGAACTGTACAAGGCAAAGACTAGGCAAAGACTCTTGACAGATTTGTCTCTACAGTACATTCAGTCAACCCATGGGAATTGGAGTCATTATTCTGGTGTTTTCACATGTTTCCTATCTAAAATTAACCTTACCTACTACATAATCTCCAAAGCCAATGGTGCTGAGGGTGATAAATGCAAAGTAAATTCCTTCACTGTAGGACCAGCCCTCTGTTATCTGGAAGAAGACTGATGGCAAGCACAGAAAAACCAGGATCCCCGTTGCCAGGAAGAACAAAAGGGTCAGAAATGTGATCTTCTTCTGAAAAAATAAACCAGTCCAATTATAATCATGATTTGAAACACAAAAAAGCCATATGCAATGATGGCTATTCAAAGTGGGTGGCTATCTGGGATCAGGAGGATCTGAAGGATTTCTACTGAGCACTTTTCCTCTGGAAATATCTTAGTTTTGCTTAGAAGCAAAGGGAAGCCAGGTGTTATGGGTGTTGCATGTCCACAGCGGCCCTGGAAGATGTAGTCTTTTACCTGATTGTATCAATGACTGTGACTATGGGAGGAATTCTTATCTAAAGACATTTACCAGAGTCAAACCATTTCCACTTATCATCATGCAACTTCATTTTTAACTTTGAGGTATTTAGGGTTGGCACCTAAATTCATATTTGCATGGCCAAAGAGTTTTTTTTTAATAAAAAATAATTGCAGCATTTCTGACAGTACTATCTTCAAGAGTCTTGATTACTGACTTTATTCCTCATTGGATCAGTGCCACAACTTGGCTCCTAAGTAAGATATCCAGTGGATATCTTACTACAAAAAAAATTTAACTAATGAGCTCTTGATAAAGAAGAGCCTGGACAGTGACTTTTGAACTATTCTACTTCCCAGCAGTCATGAAGGAGCTTTGACTAGAGAACAAGTCTTATTATATGTAGAGATTTATCAGCCAGACACACAGAGTTTCTATGTATAGAATTTTCCAAATCCAGATTGCCTGGAAATCAATGGAAACTGCTGGATAATTTTCATGCCTTCGTGCATTGTGTACATGCATGAGTCTGTATCTGATTGAGCATTATCTTCTGTTAAGTTTGCCAGACATGACAAGAAATTCAGCAATCTGAATTATCTGTAGCAATCATAGCTTGTCCTGAAAGAGAATGACAGTAGGAGGCACAGAAAAGCTATTCTCACTTCTTCAGCAGTGCTGAGAGGAGGAGCTGAAAATAAATTGAGGCATAAACCAGCAAAAAGACATCCTGTCTGTAACTTGTTACAGGTGTCTCCTCATCTTTCAGCAACTGGGCTCAAATGGGAAACTTCAGCCTGATGCTTCCTTTCTGTCAAAGTTGAGGGTGGAGGGGACTAAAGGACTGGGCAATCAGTTAGGAGGGGTAACACACTATACATTGAGTCAAAATCCATCAAAACCTCTTCACCTCACCTAATTTTTACAGCTTTGCACAGCTCACCTGCGTTTTGCTGCCTCAAGATGAGATGCTTAATCAACCTTACTGGTTTTAAAAGATGCATGCACTTCCCTAGGGTGCTGGCTCCTGAGATAAGTGTCTCAAGAAGTGGAGTGGGGTGCCCACTCTCTCCACTGATTGCTGAAGGGGACTGGATTTTTGCCATCTAGATGGGAGGACAAAATGCATCCCTTTCTCTGAATATCTCCTCTATGCCTGCTTACCTCTGCAAGTGAAGAGTGTCTCTTTTCCTGCCCTAGAACAACATCTAACCCAGCACAAGAGCAAATATAATTGAGGACAAGGCAGCATAAAACTTGAGAAAAACACTAGAAAAGAACATATAACTGAGTGCCTGAGTAAGTAAAAGCAATTACCTTTCTCATTCCTTTCTCATACAGGAATTTCCCCAGCTTTTTACAGAGCAGTGAGAGCATCTTACCAACACGGTGCAGAAAAACAATGTTCAGAGGGATTCCAAAAAGAGCAAAAAACACACAGAAGATCTGTCCCCCAGCAGTTTTAGGATGTAATGTGCCATAGCCTATTAAAAAAAAAAAGATGGGTCAGAGAAGATATTCCAAAGAACTGCAGCAATTCACAGTCACGTCCACCCCTACTCCAATCCAGGCTGCCTTTGACCCTAAAAGATGTGACTAGTGCTTCTCAGCCCAAATGCACCCTTTTTTCCTCTGAAAAAGGCAGTAAGCAGATGAAGGGGCTCACCCTGCATGTTTGGGGGAATGCAGAGAGCACTGTGTGCTCCCAACACAGTGGGAACAAAACACCATCAAGAAGTAATTACGGGAAACATGCTCTGTCCTGTGACTAATACATGGAAAGTCAGAAAATAGAAGTCTGAAGATCTGGAAGACATCAGGGCTGTTAGAATCACATGCAGCCATCTCCAGCTTCTTCTAGATCTGCCTGTGTGTTAGTGACCTCCCTGCCTACATCCCAGGAAGTTGCTGTGTTCAGATACTGACTCCAGTCCCCAGGCAGTGCAGTGTGCACGAAAATAGATGGTGTTAATTAGTCCAGGCCTTGCTGGTGGCTGATTTATTCATGCCAGATAGATGTTTGTCCTAAAGTCCTACTAAGAGAGGATTTATCTAAGTAGGGGAACAACCCCAAACATGTCCTTTAGCCTCAAGACTCTTGGACCCCTTGAGGTACATCCCTGAGTGCAGGAGTACTGAACTTTGTGTATGTCCTTATGCTATCAATAACCCTGGGAAAATGCATCTCCCAAGCTTATCTCAAGGCATCCATTACTTGGAAAACACAATGTTTTCTTTGGGGGAAAAGACAAAACAACTGAGTGATTTTTGGGCTACTAGATTCCCAAATGCACAAGCTGTCCTATGCTCCCTGTTGCAGAAATATTCCAATTTCAATGATGGGTCAGAACCCTCCCCTTCTACAACAGGAAATCTCCCTGTGGGCTCAGGCAGCACTTGCATAGCTCCCATGATGCTGGGACACTACTGGGGACATGTCACACTCACAGATCAGTGAGGTAGAGGTGCTCAGGGTCTGGTGGGAGTGAGGCCTCAGCACCACTCTGTAAAAAACATAGATTTGACTTCCACTGCATGACTGTGAAGCAGGTGCCAACAGTATGGATTTTAGCCTTAAGTTTGGCAGGCCTGCACTTTTTGGGATGTACATTTGAAAGAAAGGACACAGCAGGCAGGGGCAGGCAGGCTCTGTAAAGGTCAGAACAGCTTGAAGCAGCAGTGTAAAATTCCCAGCATTTGCCTTTATCCCTTCCCATTTTTTTCATCCTGGCATGTTACTAATTGAATATGTGAATTAACAGCTCAAAACAGGTTATGGAGACAGTGCCCAGGCCACATCAGGATTCACTTCTTTCCTTACATTTTTTATGCTTTACAGCATCTCAGATTTAATGCTTGGAATAAACACTGGGAAAGTGAAGTTTATCTCCCACCCACAAATATCAGCAGAGTGAACATTGTAACAGATGCCTTGAAAAGAAGAAACAAGTGGGAAAGAATACGAAAGGCCACTGATACTTGACAAGCCAAAATAAAGCATGAAGAGCTGTGCAGTGGGAAGATCTTAGGACTAAGTCCATGCCTGCTTGCCACCCATGACAACAAAAGGCTGGAGATTTTATCCTGGAAACTATTATCCATTCACATCCTAATAACCAGATATAATAAGCAACACTCACACACAAGCACACATAAATGGAAAGCATTAGACCTACCAATTGTGGACACAACTGTGCCTGCAAAGAAGAAGGAGTTGCTGAAATCCCAGTTGCTCTCTTCATACTGTGACTCATTTCCAACAGGGTATACCCCATTCTGAATGGCTTCAATCAGGTTCTGGGAGAGAAAGCAAAGTTTGGTATCATCATGACTGCTTTTCTCAAGTGCTTGCTGCAAAAATATTACAGGTTTAGCCAACTACTGCTCCTTTCCTGTGAGTACCACTCACCTCACTTCAGAGATTGTCTGACACTATTCACACCCACTCCTCCAAGGTTGGGAAGACATTATCCAGTGGTTTTGGGTGTTCAGCTTCTGCCCTGTTTGTGCTGACTGCTCTACTGGGTGTTTGGAGAGAAATGGTTTCTTTTAGTGTGACCAAGGACCTTGTATCTTTCAGGTCAGGTAGTTTGGAAAATCATGATCCTGTGGGTGACTGGGATGTGGCAGAGCACTGGTTTAAGAGATGGGAGTGGTTGGTTGTTGGATTTGGACTTGCACTTGAGATGGCAGTGGTGGATCCAAGATCTGATCACCTACCTGTATGAGCAGTGGCTCTGGTCCCTCCCAGGGGTGCATCAGTGAGTTGTGGCAGGGTACACATGACATACACTGAGAAATTGATTTCAACTCTGTACTTTGATTAGTGTCGCAGAATTAAATTCAGAGAAAGTCCATTGATTTGCAAAGCCTGACATACACACTCCTCTCCAAACTCTATGCATGAATACACATAGATAAATTTACACACTCACACACACTTTTGCAAAGTTGCCTTTGAGAGGAGGTTAGAGGAACAACAGTCAGAGATAGTTTGGGTTGAGTTGAGACAGCCTTGCCACACAAGGCTTGACTAAATATTTCTTCCACACCTCTCCAGTGCTATCATTTATCACTTTATGCATTTTCAGACTCTTCTTTGGTTTAAATTCTAAGTGCTGTTATATATATATATATATATATATATATATATACTTAAAAGTTAAAAGGAAATTTAAAAAGTAAACAGCACCAAGTTGTTACTGTCCTTAGCAAACAAAGAACATTGGACTGGACATCTGGAAGGCAGGCTGGTTTGTACAGAAACACCTGAGACAAAATCCAGGACAGAGCCCTGTCAGAAGCAGGACACGTGCTGGAATAAATTGCTCCAGCACAATCTTCCTCCCTGCTTCTTCCTTTACTATGTTTTTGCTGATATCTCAGAAAATCAAGGTTAACAAAAATAATTTCCATAGTCCTTGCACAAAGATTTCTTTGTCTTAAAACCTCATCTTTTTTTTTCTGTGTGAAGAGCTCATCTTTTTTTTTTCTTTTTTTCTTTTTTTTTTCTTTTTAAAATCTTCTCCCTACCCATAAAAAACAAGGTAAAGAAAATGGGTGAAACAGGGGCTGAATTGCTGGTTGTGCTATTAGAAACACCAGCTCTTCCCCACATTTCTTTATCCTGTGAACTGGCCCATTAAGAGCTCCACTAGTTTTTCATGGGGAAATGCTTCTAGCAAAGCTTTAACTCCTCATTTTCTCCTGCATTATAGCAGACAGAGCTATGAAACACCCAAGATGAACAGACAGCCTTATTCATCTTCATCTTCTTGTGTCATGACCAGAAATATTTTCCCCTGGCCAGGCTGCCTGTTTCACTTCTGCAACATCCTCAAAACCTAAACTCTGATCATGCCACCTTCCTTGTAGTTATTTGGAGTTATTATTTTTCTATTTTTTTGTATACAGAGCTTTCCTTATTGTTTCTCTGTGCCATCTGTGACACTATTTTAAGTAGCAGCCACACCTATCCATTTCAGACAGCCTCAATTTTCTTGCCATGACACCCATTGTGTGTGAGCACAGCCTCACTAAAAGCAGAATCAACAGGAGGCAAGACCCCCCAAAAAACCAGGATATTGTGGGATGGGGATTAATAGCTAACATACACATGGTTTTTCCAGCTACACAAGCTGGAGTGAGCTGCCTGCTCACACCAGAGAGGGATTTGCTGAAAGCATCCAAGTGACCACAATCAGAAGGAAAAACAGTGAGAGTTATTCATGTAGCAAGGATGAGTAGTAAACAACATCTACTGGGGAAAAAGGGGGGAGAAAAGACTTCAGTAGTGCCCCACTCACCTGCATGAACTGCTCCATCTCCCCCACCGTGAGCTGGGTGAAGTTCTGCAGAAAAGCCTCCTTCATCTGGGCAGCTGCCCTTTTCTCCTGCTTCTCAGCAGTCCTCTCCAGCGCCTGGAACACGGCAGCACCCACCAACAGGTAGACAAAGTAGCCAGCCCCCAGCAAAGCTGTCTGCAGCCTGCCACTGCACATGGCCGTCAGTGCCACACTGCAGGGGACCGGGAGCGAGAGGTGGCGATTGTAAATCCCTCACACCCCTGGGAAGCCTCCCCCGGGCAGGAAGAGCCCTCCCAGCTCTGGTTTCCTCTGGGATCCTGCACTGGCAGAGATGGCGAGCTGCCAGATGCATTCACTGGGAAGCTGGGGGGGAAAAAATAAACCACAACCAACCCACACCCCCCCCGCCAAGAAAAAAACTTTCCATTCTCTGGGCTGCATGCTGTTCAGGGATTTCCTCTTGTCTGTGAAACTCTCACTTGCTGAGTTCTCAGGAAAAGTGGGTCAGGATTTGAGGAGCTGGCAGTGGGCCATCTCCTGCTCAGAAGGCTCTGGGGACAGGTGAGGATAGCCCGTAAGGGGTCCACAGTGGAGTTTGCTTGGAAAACCATTGTTTGCCTTCCTGTGTCTCCTGCTGAATCCAAGAACTGGACTCCAGGGCAAGCCCCTGATCCCAGAAGCTCCTTCTTGCCCTGTGTTCAGGGTCAGCCTCAGGGAAATGCAGCTGGACTGTCCTTTTGGGCTTCACTTGACTGCTGGCAGCAGAGGGCAGGGTCATGCAGCCCTGCAGAGCCTCAACAGCTCAGAGCAAAACCTGGACACACAGGCTGTGGGTTGCATATGTGCCAAAGCTGAACAGGTTCTGCTGCCAACAATTCCTCTGCAGTGTATCCAAGGGAATACATTACACTGGCACTGGGTGCTCAGCCAGATGGATAAAAAAGTGGCTATGCCATCGAATTCGTGGAGTCATAAAATCACAGAATTGTTTAGGTTGGAAAAGTCCTCTAAGATCATCAGACATGGTGCTTAGGGACACAGGTCAGTGATGGGTTTGGCAGTGCTGGATGAATGGTGTGAGTCGATGATCTTAAGGGTCTTTTCCAATCTAAGTGACTGGGATTCTATGTTACCTACAGCAATGTAGCCTCTGCTGATTTCAGAAGGATGGTTCTCATGCATTGAGAAGTCACTTAGGTAACAGTCAGAGCTTGTTCCCATCATCTTCAAGAAGAATTTGGGTGCCACTGGGAAGAATTTGTAAGGTGAGAGAGGGAAGTCCTTGAATGAAGATGTTGATTTTGGAACAGACAGCAGAGAGCTCAGAGCTTGGCTGCACCATGGACATTGTTAACACTCAATAATTTTCTTGACTTTATATTTCCAAGCATTTTCATTTGCTTTGTGCACAGTTTCTTTTTTATTCCAGCACTATTTCATTACTATTTCTATTTCCTTACTTTAGTAATGAGAACACACTGAAGCAAATCACCCTTTGAAAAAAGCATTTAAAATGCACCACCTATTCTGCTCTTCAAGTCTTTGTGGTTTTATTGAGTTTGAAAATACCAAGAAAAAAGCAGAGACTCTGGGATTAGCTTTGCAGAACTGGTGTAAACAAGAAGTGGCACGTGGCTTCACTCTGTCAACTACAGGTTGTCCTTTCACATATAAATCTGTTTGACCTTAGAGGAAAACAGGAAGACTATGAATGAAGGTAAGCAGCTTCCCAAACCCTTACGTGTTTGAAGATTTTCCTTAGGGTTACTGGAAAAGGGTTTGTAGAAACAGGATGTGTCATGTTTCCTTTAACTTCTTTTGAAGCTACACGTCAAAGGTGTGCTTCTTCCTCAGATTTAAATTATTGCTCTAAAATGAGGACAACCATGACTCCATCGTTTTTTGTCTCTCAGTCTCCAAGCCCCATGAGATAAGATAAAGCTCTTTACATGTACAAATGCAATACCTTCATCATTCTCAACAGACATGAAGGTAATTCATTAAGTGGATTATTTCCTCTGTTCCTCTGAAGGGAAAATGGATGGACAAAACATGAAACTTGTGGAAGATCATGAGATTTTTTATATTGATGGCAGCTGCAGTTGATTGGATGGATAATATGCCAAGAAACCTCATCTTTCTTATGCTGTCTCCTCCAGTCTGTATATATATACTAAATTGGGTTTCCCTCTAAGCCCCTATTTGTGCCTGCATCTCCAGAAACCCTTGAATGCAAGTAAGTTTGGTGACTTTGGTTTTTCTCTAGCTCTGGAACAGGCAATACACATCAACTTTTCTCAGTCTGTTTCTTCATACAAAGAATCTTTAATAACCTGCCTGTGTATCTTTAATAACCACTGCAGATTGTTCAGATGTGAGAGGAGTGTCTCATCACGCAGCATCTTGTTCATGCTTGGGTTGACACTTCCACAGGGAGCAAGGGAGGGAAAGGACAGCTCACTGCTGGGATGTTTGCAGATAAGTTGCTTTGAGGAAGAAAGGAAGGGGAAATTCACTCAGTGGAATTTTACTTGAAGCCATTCCTTGTAAAGGTAAGAGTATTTTCCATTAATGGTGACTGTTCTCCTCTCCTTATTTTGCCTAGATTAAAAACTGCAAAACATGCTATTGGTGGAGGCTACTAGAGCTGTACTGCTTGTAATAGCTACTGAGTGTCAGGGGCTTGAGACAAAGCACCATTATTGACTCAGTTTCCCCACAGGGGCCTGGGTACTGGGTTAGCTTGAAGACATTCACCCCAGTTATAAAAACTGAGCACTTCCCAAGTGCTGGGACCTGCTGTAAGTACAATGCCCTCATCCAGAGGCTGATGCTGGCACCACACACCTGCTTCATAACCACGCTGATAACCTGTCTAGATAGCTGGGAAGGTAAATGGGGACACGGTACCTGGTGAACCAACCACGACTACCTTTGTACATTGGGAGATCATGAATACATCCCACCCAGCTGCAAGTTATCACAGAAATCAGAGAAGTCATAGAATGGTTTGGGTTGGAAAGGACCTTAAAAATCATCTACTTCCAACCCCTGTGCTGTGGGCAAGGAAGCCACCCACTATGTCAGGAAGGGCCATGCTCAGGGCCTCATCCAACCTGGCCTTGAACACTGCCAGGCAAGTTAATAGAACCCTTCTAGTTAATCAAAACAAATCACTGCTGGCAACATCTCTTCTCTCATGTTACCCAACACCTTGGGCCACATGGTCTGACAGACCTATTTAATGGCATTTGTTTCTCAAGAAGGAGCTGAAGAAATGGAAGTGAGGCCTCATCGCTGTAGCTTTCAGTTGTGGGAAGCCAATAGATCCAGATACCAAGAACTTCTCCACAACCCATAAATTGACAGGACTTCTGCTGGTCCAGTTTACACACAGAGAATCACGCAGAATCACAAGGTTGGAAGAGACCTTCAAGATCATCAAGTCCAGCCCATGCCCCAACACCTCAACTAAACCATAGCACCGAGTGCCACATCCAGTCTTTGTTTAAACACATCCAGGGATGGTGACTCCACCACCTCTCCAGGCAGACCATTCCAGTGCTTTATCACTCTCGCTGTAAAAAACTTTTTTCTAATATCCAACCTGTATTTCCCTTGTTGCAGCTTAAGACTGTGTCCTCTTGTTCTGTCAACTGCTGCCTGGAGAAAGAGACCAACCCCACCTGATACAACCACCTTTTAGGAGTTGTAGAGAGTGATAAGGTCACCTCTGAGTCTCCTTTTCTCCAGGCTAAACAACCCCAGCTCTCTCAGTCCTTCCTCACAGGGTTTGTGTTCCCAGCCCCTCACCAGCCTTGTTGTCTCCTCTGGACACGCTCAAGTGTCTCAATGTCCTTCCTAAACTGAGGGGCCAGAGCTGGACACAGCACTCAATGTCCTTCCTAAACTGAGGGGCCAGAGCTGGACACAGCACTCAATGTCCTTCCTAAACTGAGGGCCCAGAGCTGGACACAGCACTCAATGTCCTTCCCAAACTGAGGGGCCAGAGCTGGACACAGCACTCAATGTCCTTCCTAAACTGAGGGGCCAGAGCTGGACACAGCACTCGAGGTGTGACCTCACCAGTGCCCAGTACAGGGGAAGAATGACCTTCCTGCTCCTGCTGGCCACACCATTCCTGATCCAGGCCAGGGACCTTCTTGGCCACCTGGGCACACTGTTGGCTTGTGTTCAGTTGGCTGTCGCCAGTATCCCCTGGTCCCTTTCTGCCTGGGCACTGTCCCACTCTCCACTGTTCCCTCAGGACTGCCCAACTGCCACCCAACCTGTGGCTTGTAGTTACAGAAACAAGATCCACTGGGCTGCTGGAGGCTGTGGTGGGATGGAGTTTAGATTCCTGGCAAGGGGTGGGGGCAGAATGTGGCTATCATGGCACTGCAAACCTTGTACCCAGGTGCAGTGAAGGCTCCCTCAGGGCCTGGGAGCTGAATGTGCTAACACCGTGGTCTGTCTGTCCCACTGCCCTCATTCAGGGAGCAGGGCAGACCCGGACATTCTCAGCAGGTTCAGCCAGCCCTGCTGAGTGCTCATGGAGCATGTTCATGGTGATGAGACGGGATGAGTTCAAGTCAGGAAGTCATCCTGCAGCTCAGCCAGGCAGGGTCTTCTGGTGGGCTTGGCTTTTTGGGACCCATGGCTGGGGTGGACAAGCTGGAACAGGGAACCTGCAGTGTCACTGGAACAAGGACTGACAGCCCTGGTTTGGGCTAGAGGTGGATGCTGGGCCACAGAGGATAGAAGGGAAGATAGGGTGGGCTGGTCTCCCTTGGCAGACATGGAGGCAGTGTGTCTGGCAAGGCAGTCAATTAATACTTTTTGTTCCTGAGCTAGGAGACATCCATGACGCAGTTAAGGGAGCAGGGAAGGAGAAGCCATGCTGACTTTTTCCACCTGCATTATTTACCCAGTCCATTGCAGGGAAATCCAGGCAGTGAGGTCCAGTGGTAATAGAGGGCAGGGAGCATTTCCTGCCTGTAACATGATGTGCTGGGACAGGGTTTTCTTACGCTGAGTCCTGCTTTTCCTCCTCCACACTCCAGTCATATCCACATTTTCACCATTTTTTTTTCTGCATATGTCATCTTGCTGCAGCATTATGAATTCTGTGTCCTTAATCAGATTATAGTCTGAAATAAATTCCAGTTTAATGGAAAATATCCGTTTCCATGGGAATTACTTACCATGTGATTGTGATTGTGATTGTACTTCCTGTTGTGCTTAGGGCTAAAACCATTAAATGATCTGTATTTTTTACACTTTCTTACAGTTGTCCTATAAATATCTATTCCTCGTAACTGGCCAGAACATTCAGTCTCCACACGTGGGTCATGTTGGTTTTTATGCTGTGATCTTATGCCAGATGATTAAACACTTAGGCTAAAGCTGGATTCCACATAGATCCTCATACTTCCTAGTTTGTTATTTCAAGCCCACAAAGCCAAATTCCTGTGGATAGCTATCAGCTGTCAAGGAAATGGGCTGATATTCAGAAGTGAAGAAAATCCCGAAGCTGGTCACTTGCCTTTGATAGCTGGCTGAGACCTCTGGTGGTCAGGAGGTAAGGGCTGCTGTGTCAGGAAACCCACCATGGAGAACTTCTCAAGTGCTGTGTGAGTCCTGGCCCACAGCACTGGCAATGGTGATCAGTTGATCCCAAAAAGAAGGGAGAGGTGTGGTAAAGATTATTTTAAGGTTTCGTTTCATTTTTCATTATCCCACTCTGATTCGATTGTTAGCAAATTAAATGTGTTTGTTTCCTCCAGATAAGCCTAAGCAATCTCTGTTCTTGTCTCAACTCACAAGCCTTTGGTCCTTATTTTCTCTCCCTGTCCAGCCAAGGTCAACCAACCACAAGCAGTAATTACTGGTGCCTACATTCCCTGCAAAAGTGAGATATAGACACTCAACAGAGGAAACATTTGCTCAAGAAGCCATTTAATGGCATCTTTGCACAGGATGAAACTTCCAGAGGGATTGGACTCTCTCAAAAAGGGAGGGCATTCAGTGTCCATGTGATAACAGGAGTCTCTAGTTCCAGGCTCCTTGCCACAGCCTCTTCATCTTCGGATCTGATTCCCAGAGTGAATTTTTGATGCTGGAGAAAGGTGCAGCAACAATTTCCAGCACTGACAAAGTAGTGTCTTCTCCATGTCCTCTGTGCTCAGGAACATGGCACCTCCTCTCCAGGGAATCAAGGATGGGTGGATACTCCTGCTGAAAACAGTGAAGGTACAGACACTTGAAGGTACCACACACTTGATCCACTGTCAGATCTTGCACTCCACTGTGAATTGTGTCAGCAAGAGAGCTGTTCCAGCTGCAGCTATAACCCTCACAGAAGGTTCTCACAGAAGCCACACTTGTAGTCCTTCCACTACTTAACCTACAGTTTGGTGTCTACTTTGTGTGTATCCAGCCTTTGATTACTTCAGGCCACACTAGCGGCTGAGTGGGGGTGGGGACAAAGGGTGGGGTTGGCTGGGTTGTGATGTGCTGTGACAGCTGTGACATCACGGGGGCCGTGTCACAATGGGGGCAGCTATAAAAGGCCCCAGCAGGTAACGCTGGCCCTGCATTGCTCCGGCAAGCGGTGAGTGCGCACGTGCTGGGGAGGCTGGGCTGGGGACAAGGGCCGGGGCGGAAACGCTGCACCCGGGGCTGGGCTCTCCCCCTGCAGGCAGGGACAGCCCCTCATGGGACAGCCTTGGGCAGGCCAGGGTGCTGCTGCTGTTGCTGCTGGGGCAGTGGGACAGGCCTTGCTGCCTGCAGCTGTCGGGGGCCCTGTCCTTCCTGCCCCCAGATCCCTGCAATTCCCATCCCCTGCCACCGTCATTTTCATCTGCCTCCCTACTGGTGCCTTTTGAGCCTTCTCTCCATCCTCCTGCAGACCATGAAGTCCGTAGTGTTCCTTTTTGTGCTCTTGAAGAGCCTCATCCAGTACCCGCAGCCTGTGGGTGATGTTTTGGATGAGGAGGCACGTTGGCACATGGAGCTACGTGCAAAGCACTTGGAGGGGAAGAGAATTCAGCTGGAGCGCGAGGTGGAGCACCTGGCCCTGAGGCAGAGTGGAGAGGCCTGGGGAGACCTGCTCTGGTTTGCCTTGCAGCCCTGGCAGATCTGGGCTGTTGCTGGGCTCCTCGTCCTTCTCTTGGGACTGTATTTTTTCTGGAGGAAAAGGAACGATGAGGCAGAGAACAGTAGTGAGGAAGATGAAGAAGACAATGTTCTTGGCAATGATCTGAGATGGCTTCTAGAATGCATACAGTGGCCTGTACAGGACCTGCAGGCAGGCTGTGAGTGGACAACGGGCCTCATGGACAAATATATCACTTACTTTGGAGACGTCTTGTCAGACAGCTTCTACCCAGTCCTGCAACGAGCCATTGGGGTGGGCAGTGCCTTTGAAGGTTGGAGTCCCCGAGAGCAGGATGTCGTGTACCGCGTGCTCATCCCCATGACTCCTCCCCGAGGCCACAGCTTCCACCTGGAGCTGGACTCTGCAGCGCACAGGCACGTCAGGAACTTCCGTGTCCGCGTGCAGCTGGAGTGCACCTGCACGATGGAGCAGCAGGCTGAGAAGATGCTGTGCTTCCTGCACCACCCCGAGGAGGAGCTGAGGAGCAATCAGGATCCCAGCCTCCTGGACACCCTGTGCACCGACTCCTACCTCGACGTGCACAAAACTGCCCGCTGGTTCTACCAACTGGTGAGAGCAGTCTGGCCAGCTCTGCCTCAGTCACACACTTGGCATTTAAAGCTTCTGCCCTCCAGACGCTCCTGCCAGTTCCAGGTGACCAATGGCACGGAAAGCTTCAGGATTGAGATGCTGTTTGGCATGCGGAGAGACGACTCACACATCTTTGTGAGCAGCCAGACGAGAGAGGCCTACACCCCAAGCACAACCTGGCCTGAGTCTTACGCCGTGGCTGAGGCCGAGTTCTTCAAGCACATTGCCAGGCAGGCCCCCCCTGACAGTTTGCACCTCAAATGCCTGCAGTTCTTCACCCGTCTGCAGCTGGGCTTTGGCTTTTCCACCTACACCATGAAGACCTTTGTCATGCACCTCCTGAACACCATTCCTGTGTCACACTGGCAAAAGAGACATTTCCTGAAGCGACTGATTGAAATCAGTGACAGCCTGCGCTTGTCCCTGGAAGCGAAACGCCTCAACCACTTCATTGTAGGCAACTGGAGGCTTCCTGAGGAGATCAGTTTGCCCCCAGATGTTCAAAGTGCTGAGCCACCCAACCTCTTCCATCGACTGGCCGTGGATCCGGTTGCTCACTCCCAGGCAAAGAGCGAGTACCTGGATCTGCAACGTTGGCTCATAGGGATCCTTAAACCTGAGAATTGAAATAGATTCTCCTGCACAGAGCTGTGCTTGGGCTGCTCGCACCTGGCAGCGCAGACCCACCTCATAGTACAAATTTGGTGCTTTAAAGAGAAGAGCATATGTGCAAAGGCTCTGGTGAAGGTCCCACACCCTCTCCTTCCACCTGAGCAGGTGGGGGGCCATGGGAGAATTTATTCTACCTCATTGTATAATTTCATTTTCCAGAAAAAAGGCGCCCAGATCCACATAACGCCATGCTGTAATTTCCCCACTCCTAAGAGTGCACATGAAGAGAACATGCCATACATGTATGGTCAAAGTCACCAAACCCCACCTGTAACATGCAGTTTTTCCCAGCCTTTGGGAAGCGACGAAAATTGGAGTATGAAAGAAGAAGGAATGTGGGACAGAAAAGGGAAAAAGAAACAGGACAAAAAAGACCATAAGGAAAAGTCAGCACTGTTTGCCTGAGATTGTTCAATGGATGGACTCTCTCCTTGTCTCCAGACAGGAGACCTTTCGGTCAGCATTGGAGCAACGGTGTTGGAGCTGACCTGAAATTTTGTATATCTAAGAATCTAGATTTTTATTTCATATATCTATTGTGTATACCTACTATATACTATAAAGTTAATCAATTATCATATAGAATAGTAAAATACAATAAAACAAAACAATATATTAATGAAAAGAATATCAAAGATATCAAACATGTAATTATGATATAATGATTAAAAGTAATTCTAAAGAGTTGGATATGTAATTATGTTTAAATAATAATAATAGAGCACATATTTAGTGTCACTAGCTGTTTTGACACATATTGATGCTCTTAATGCATTTATATCTAGAAGATTTTCATAAAATAGATGTATTTATAGTATATATAACATACATATATATACACACCCTATATGTTATATATGAACATAACTGTATAATATGTATTATATATCATATGTATATATTACATATATTATATTAGTTTTATATATAAGTAAAGCCATATCTAGTGTCATTATCTGTTGCAACCCATATTAATGCTGTCTACTTAGAACATTTATGAGTGGCAAGCTGGAAATTGCTTTGCTCTTGTTTCAATAAAATGCAATATTGCAGAATCTGAAGCATGCAAGACTTTATTGATCTCAGCTAGACCTGCAGTATTGGTGAATATCACACACTGAGAATCTGAGCTTGTGAACTGTCTCCTTGAATTCAACCAAACTCACAGTGCTGAACTGGCGCTAAACACAAATTAAGCCCAGCCACCCCCAGCCCCTCTGATCACAGAGTTCACACAATGGCTGGGCTTGGAAGGGGCCATAGAAACTGTCTTGTTCCAGCCCTGCTGCCAAGGCCAGGGACACCTTCCACCGTCCCAGCTTGCTCCAAGCCCCATCCAGCCTGGCCTGGAACACTGCCAGGCCTGGGGCAGCCCCAGCTGCTGTGGGCAGCGTGGGCCAGCGCCTCAGCAGCCTCAGAGGCCACAATTCCTTCCACATCTGCAGCCTGAGCCCGCCCTGTGTCAGGGGGAAGCCACAGGGCCCGGCGCTCTCCCTGCAGGCCCTTGTCCACAGCCCCTCTGCAGACTTTACAGAAGTCCAGATAAATGACACCTCTAGCCCTTCCCTTTTCCCTTCATGTACTCACTCTGTCACAGAAGGCCGCTGGGTAGGTCAGGCAGGGCTCACCCTTGGCTGTCCCAAATCACCTCCCTGTTTCTCCATGTGCCTTAGCATAGTTTCAAGGAGGATGTGTTCCATGATCTTCCCAGGGACAGAGGTGAGGGTGTGTCAGTCGTTTCCAGACTGTTCCATTCTACCTTTTGTAAGATGGGTGTAGTGTGTTCACCTTGGCTGAATGCCAGGTGCTCACTAAATCACTCTATCACTCCTCTTCCTAGTGGGACAGGGGAGAGAAAATAAGATGGAAAACAAGTAGTAAGTTGAGATAAAGCTGTTGACTAAAGTGAAAAAACAAAGAGTTTATGCATGCAAAAATAAAAGAGAAAAAACATTTAGTCTCTACTTCTCATAAACAAGCAATGTTCAGCCATTTCCTAGGAAGCAAGCAATCTGTCTGTGCTCTGGTCTTGTCGTTCCCTCTGAGATGTTGGACCTATTTAACAGAGTGATGCTTCCTAAGGAGAGCTCTGTTCAGCTTAGAAACCCAGACGTGAGTGGCCTCTAGCTGGAGCCAGAGGTTTACGTATTCCACTCTAGTCCTGGAGAAGCCTAACAAGTGAATGGCTGCAGACGTGCTTGGCCTTTCCAGATCATCCAACTTCCCTTGTCTCTAACTGGTTTCCAGTCTTGTTAAAGCATCCTGAGCAAGGCAAGCGGGAAACAACCATTTCCAATCGTTTGGCTAGCCCAAATTACAGTTGCTGATGAATGAAGGACAGGAATTGCCCACAAAGCGCTTGCTGACTTTCTCTACTGCCCTCTAGCAGCACAAGCAGAGCCAGCAATCAGACTGCAAGTTAGGTCGCTGCAAGGAGAAGGAGTTAATCTCGCACTCCGAGCAAGCAAGAGTTAGATAAAAACATGCCTGTGTGGAGTGTGGAATGCTACAACAGCTCCCAGAGCAGTGATGGCAAAGACCTGAGTGCAAGGAAGGGAAGAGAGCCGGGAAAGGCTCTGGAGATCAAGTCTGATGAGGAGGAGCTGGAGGGTCTGAGATTGGAGAAGGGGAGGCTCAGGGGGGACTTTCTCAGTCTCTACAACTCGCCGACAGGAGGGAGGAGCAGCCAGGTGGGGGTCGGGCCCTGCTCCCAGGGAGCAAGGGACAGGACAAGAGCAAATGGCCTCAAGTTGTACCAGGGGATGTTTAGATTGAGTATTAGCGAAAAATTTATCCTCTGAAAGGGTTGTGAAGAGTTGTCAAGGCTGCCCGTGGAATTAGTGGTAGTGTCATGCCTGGAGGCTCTTAAGGAATGTGTGGATGTGGCACTTGGGGACATGGTTTTGAGGTGGACTTGTCATGTCAGGTTTGTGGTTGGACTCTCTACAACCTTAGAGATCTTTTTCGACCTAAACAATTCCATAGTACTGTGATGGGGAGCTGGTTTAAACTCAAGGAGTATTTTGTAAGATCATTTCATAGAATCATTAATAGCAACTTCACTCTAGTGCTCAACCTTATGCAGCTGCTTTTCCCTGTGCTGTCCTCATCTTCACTTCTACCTTCAGCCTTGGGACAGGAAAATTGGCTTTGGAGGGGTCAGTGGTGGTGGGAAAGCCTCATGCCAAGGTTGGAGCTGCCTCCAGAAAAGGCTGTGATACCTCTAGTCCCTATTGACATTCTTTGAGTGCTCTGAGGTGAGTTACAGGCTGCAAGAGATGTTGGTCAACCTGAGAGCTGGTCACAGGAAGCACTGATCTGAAACCCAGCTGAACCAAGCAATAGACAAGGTCTCTTAGCCACATCAATCCCAACCATGTTTGCCAAGCAGATGAAAATGACATGAACACAAAACATGTAGGAAATGGTGGGAAAGTTGCTAATTTCCAAACAGCTTGCTTCTAGAATCAGGCATGTAACATTGAATGGAAGAAGCTGGTGTGCCAATGTCATGACCTTGTGTTGTTTCAATGTCATTTATCATAAAATAGAGTTATTACACTATTATTATAGTGTGATTTATATGTATTTAAGAGTATTGCAATATTTTTTCAATGTTTTTTACATTCAGACAAGGCTTTACCCAGCTGCCTATGGGGGCAGAAAGAGCCCGTGCATGAAGGAGGCTTGATTTGCTGAAGTCCCTTTGGCTTCCCCCCTGCCATAATGCTGCAGTCCTCTGCATAATGCTGCAGGGTCCTGATGGCAAGATGAATGTGGGGGGGGACACAGCCCAGATGCTGGCAGCTGTGAGCTGACTCAAGCCATACACACGAGCCTTCCACGTTGGCTAGCACCGGTGCTGGCAACATGCCACCTGACCCTGCTGCAGAACCCTTTTAGGGTCAAGCTGGGGTGAGAGAGGGGGGTCAGCAGCTCTCCCAGCTCCTGAGCACAAGGTGAGAAGAGAGAAACACTGTTACCCATCAACACCTTGAAGTGACCCATCCTAACAGAGGAAAGAGAGGGGCAAAGGCACAAATTTGAGATTGATCTACACAGCACCGGGAGGGGACCATTCAAATCCAGGTCTCCAGCATTGAAAATGCTACAGCTTTTCCTGGTGCTAAAAAGCTCCAAACAAAGCACAACACAAACCCCAAACCAAACCAGTAATATTTGAATTTTCTGTGATTGCTGACTGAGAGGAGCTGCGGTGCAGTGCTGATGGTCTCTTCTCTGCACACTCCTCGTGGTTGCTCGTCTCAGGCCTCTACAAAGCCTGGTCAGGGTTTCTGCCTGCTCCTGCCTGTGCTGAGACCAAACTTAAGCTGCTCTAAAAAGGAAAAGTGTGATGTTTAGCAGCATTTTCTGGTTTAGAGCTAAGGGACCAAAACAGCTAAATGAGACTTTCCCTAACAGAAATGAGAAATATTTTAGCAAAAGAAAGATTTTTGGCTTTGAGAATTATGTCTTCCAGAGAGAACTCCTTTCATGGCATATCCCTTGCTCAATCCCAACTTGCTTTGATTTTTTTCTCCCTTCTCCCCCCTTCTGTGCCCTGATGGCAACACAGCTGCTGGATGGGATGGAAATTGCTTTGTAGCATCAGTGTTCCTGGTGAAATGCTTCCTCCAGGGTGGAAGGATCTTTGCACTACTGCAGTGGTCCAGAGCATCAGCACCTGAGTTTAGCATTCTGCTCTGACTGTGGCCTTTGTAAAAAATCTCACTCCTGTGCACTTGAGGTTTATCCTCAACCAGCCTGAGTCAGTGGCTTTCAAGAGTGGCTGCCCAGCTCTACCAGATGGCAATTTTCTCCTCTGAGCCTACATGTTTCTCCATGTCTCAGAGGCACGAGTGTTTCTAGACACACTCCAAAAGCAGCTGTGAGCTGGACACAGAGCCTACTGCAGTATTCACCTCTAAGCAAACACTGAGTGCAGGGCTGTAAGGCACTTAACTTTCAGTCAGACAGACATTAAGTTTATGAAATCTGGGCTGTGAAAACACTAGTGGTTTTCTAACAAAATGCAATGTTCATTGCCCAAGACTCCACCCTCTAAATCAGGATCCCTGCAGACCCAGTCCCAACTTTCCCACTGCCTCCACACGCAGTGGTTTAGGCTGAACAAATCCAGTACTTTTCCCCAGAGAGGTGAGACAGCAGCTCCCCTCCTCCTTTCCTAAATTCCCACTGCCAGACAGGTTTTCAGCCCCCTCCTTTGGCCAAAGCATCCACGTGTATTTGTGTTTTGTGACTTTGAAGAAAATGTAAAAGGACTTATTTTATTAACAGCCAACAGACACTTCAAAGCAAAAATGCAGTTGAGAAATTAATCATTCTGCACTTCCAAAATGAGATTTATTATGACTCCTAAAATAAGTTTAAAATGAACCAAAAGCTAAATGCATTAATCACTCTTTTAAAATAAAGTCAGAATTTCAATGGAAGGTATGTACACTGATAAAATTAAATGCAAGGACATCTAATTTTCTTCATTTAAGACAATATTACAGTAATGTGTTGTCCCTTAGCATCTCAATAGCTTGGGGAAAGTGTTTCCCTTTAGCAGAAAAAATTTTGTTCGACAATACTTTTCCCGATTATTGAAAAGGTTTTGTTTCCTTTTTTTTTTTTTTTTTTTTTTTTGGTGTATGTGGAGGGGTTGTCTAAAAAGCTAAATTAACTTCCTCTGAGAAAATGCCCACTTTCTGTATTTACCAAGGCAAAGAAGGCCATTGTCTGGGGAAAATGGCAATTTGAATTCAGGGACAGGGCATTACCATTTGCTGAGCTGGATAATAAGTGGGGCAGAGTTTCACCTAAGGGGTTATATTCACAGATTTTTGGTGGATTTTTTTCCATAGTTCTTCCAAGTAAACAATTTGCTGAAAATTGGCATGAAAATGTGGCCAGCTCCAGGTGCAGCTTCAAGAGTGTATTTTTACATAACCATCACTGCCAGTTGCCACTTTGGGAGCTGGTTCCCAGAAGCTCCTGGGAAGAGGGTGAGATACACCCTGTGATCACAGGCTGTGAACAGACAGAACCCATTTCCCAGGTAGGACTGTGACCAGAGGAGCTCCTGCCATGTTTTCTCAGCCCATTTTCTTGCTTGTGTGCCTGGCTGAGCAAGGATCCTGCTTTCCCAGCTGTGGCCACACATTCTGCATTGGCCTCAGACCCCATCAGCTCGTTCTAAGTTATTCTCACTGTGTTGTAACTCTGTTTCCACTGATGAGTACTTTCTGTGTTTTCCTCAAACTGTACAGAACCAAAAATCTCACTAAGCAGAACAGCTTTGCCTTTTTCTGAATTATTTGTACGCAAGATATGCTTCACCCCAAGGGCTGGAAAGACTCAGCTGCCCCTAATTAACATTTGTCTAATGTACTAAAGTGTCTTGAAATACTTTTATTTTCTGTCTGCCTTGGCTTTCATTTCAAAAGCACAAAATCTCTAACTACAAATAAATGACAGCTTTGCGCTGCAGGGATAAACTGCCTGGACAAAAACGCTGCAGCGATATGAAAGGGAAATTCAAACATCAACATCAAATCCTTAGACACTTTTGAAAAGGGTTTCCTGTTTTGCCGATCCTTCAGGGCCAGGCGGTGAGTTCATGCAGAGCTCGCTCAGAGCTCAGTGACACCAGCGGGCCAGCTCGCGGTGGGGACAGCACGTATGCCAGGGGCACCTCACTGCTGCAGACAGACTGCCGAGCTCACGGCAGAAACCCACCCCAAAACAGGCTCCTCGCTTCGAGCCTCTCGCCAAAATTGCGCAAGAGCTTCAGTCACCTCAGCTTCCAGAAGATGGGGCTGTCCTTCCTCTCAGTATCGCCCTGCCTGGTGGGATACTCACCTCGCTCATTCTCACTCGTCGTGCTCAGCAAAAAACTTAGAATCGCATTATTGTTTAGGTTGGAAAATACCTCTGAGATCATTGAGTCGAACTGTTACCCCAGCACTGTTAAACCCACCACTAAACCATGTCCCAAAATGCCACACCCACACACCTTTTGAACACCTCCAGGGATAGTGACTCAGTCACTGCCCTGAACAGGGTGTTTCAATGCCTGACTATCCTTTCAGTGAAGAAATTTCATCTAATACCCAATTGAAACCTCCTGTTATACAACTTGAGGCCATTTCCTCTGTTATGTGCTGCCTGGGAGAAGACACTCACCCCACCTGGCTCCACCCTCCTGTCAGGGAGTTGTGGAGAGTGAGAAGGTCCCCTCTGAGCTCCTTTTCTTCAGGCTGAATCCCCCCAGCTCTCTCTCAGCTGATCCTCATCAGACTTGTTCTCCAGACCCTTCCCCAGCTCCATTGCCCTTCCCTGGACACACTCCAACCCCTTAATGTCTTTCTTGCAGCGAGAGGTTCAAAACTGAGCACATGACTGGAGGGGTACTTTGGTACAGAGATTTGTTTGCATGTGATTGTCCTTCCCTAGCCCAAATATCACTGTGTCATGTTTGCATGTGTTGCTGCTCTGGAGCTGGGCTGTGCAAAGATGGTGGTGTCAGCCCAAAGAGAGATTAAATGATTGTGGAGGAATTTCTTTATCACCATCCTGTGTAAATAGAGATTAGAGACAGAACATTTTCCTTACAGCTGTGCTTCTGCAAACAGGGGGGAATACAGGCCCAGGAGGTATTACAGAGCCAGCTTCAAGTGTGTTGTTGAGAATCCAGGAGGACATGGACTCATGGTAGTATCCAGATAAAGTCAGAATGGCAGTGCCACTCTGCCTTTAGTGCATTCCTCCATTGGCAGTGCCTTGGGGAACAGCAAAGCACTGAGTTCACAGAGCCAGGTTTGTGTTAGTCCCAGCTGAGCCTCAGTGAAATGCTCCTTGAAGGGAGGTCACTGGTGTTCATCCTTCAGGGAAAGGTCTCTGTAGGCAGTGGAGTTGCAGGATCCCTGAGGAGGTCCCTGTAACATTTCTATCCCTAGCAGTGTTCCAGGCCAGGCTGGATGGGGCTCTGAGCCTCCTGGTCTAATGGAAGGTGTCCCTGCTCATGGCAGGGGAGTTTGAACAAAATTGTCTTGAAGGTCCCTCCCAACCCAAAACATTCTATGATTCTATGACATACAGATGAGAGCAAGCAGGAGCTCGAGTTGGAAGTTCAGTATTTGAAGTGTTAGTTGTGATTGCTTTCTCAGATAAATTGCTTTTCTTCGGGGTGGGTGGCAAATTCTGTGCACCAAGCACTCAATTCTGATCAGAAGAGGTGAGCTGTGTGATATAGGAGAGTATATAATGTAGCTTTCCACGTTTCAGTGGCTGCCTCCTTCCTTGCAAGCTGGCCTTGGAAAGCACACAGAGCAGAGTAAAAATAAAGTAGTATTCATCACTGGTAATGAAAAGTACTCCTACCCCAAAAGAGAGAGGAGTAACATTTTTCAGACTTTGAGGTGAGGGCATTCACTGAAGCAGGACCTGCTGTGTGCTTGGATGGCACCCAGCCCACATCTCATTGCTGTTTACTCTGTAAATATTGATTTCCCAGTGGAAACAACTGCTGTACAGTACAGCCAGAGTTAAACAACAGCTCTGGAAAAAAAAAAAAAAAGCCAGCCACACGCATGCCTCACTCCTGCAGCATTCCTGAGACAAGGCTGTATTTTTATCATCTGCAAAACCAGCTACATCTGCTGTGCTGAGCTATAACTGGAATCCCAACTCCCTCATTATGACCTCTGTCAGAGAAGCAAGCCAGCTTCTCTGGGGTATAATTTAAATTGTACCCAGTTCCATGGCTTTCCCAAGAAAAAGATAACACCCTGGTGCATGAAATCAGATGAGAGACCAGCACAACTCAGCTGCTGCAAGAGGATGTGCTGTATGCACAACTTTATCTTTCCTCAAAATCCTTCCAGGCCACAGGTGCCCATTGCTGCTCTGGATGAACCTTATTGAAAACCATCTCCCACATTTTAGCCTCCTCCTGCACACAGCAGCTTTGGAGCGTGGAGCTTTCTCCTTCCACCTGCCTCCAGTGGCTGTGGGTTTGCTGCTCCCTTGGGTGCTGAGCAAACTCTGCCCCTTTGCAGCACTGCAGCCACGCAGGCAAAGTGGGATCAAAGTGAGTGTCAGAAATGCCTTGATCCCTCCCTTGCATCTGCTGGAGCTCTTGTGTTGCAGAGCTGTTCCCAGAACACCTCACAGACCAGGCTGGATGCCCTGGCTGCCACAGTTATCTGAGGTTTTGCTCAACTGGTCTGAAAAGCTTCAAAACCCCCAAGAGGAGGGCAAGGCTCCAAGTTGGATGCAAGCCCAAGTCCTCTGCATGCTGAATGAGGGACGTCTCACTCCACGGGCAAACTGCAACAACTCTCCAAGGGTCCCTTCTTATCACCCATCATGGGAGGTTGTTCTCCTGCCAAGGTGTCCTAAAATCAATTATGAAGATAATACACTCCTTTGGTGGCATTTTCTTTTTAGGAAGATCATTTCTGCACTCTCTGACTTCAAAGAAGAATTCCTGAAAACAGGGAAATCATGCCAACACCACCTTTGCTTTGCTCCAATGAGGACTCCTAGGAGTTTTGTTACATCTGTTAACAGGATTCAATTAAGCTGCCAGAAATGATAAGCATTTAGAGGGACATCAACCATCACTCCTCACTACCAGACAAAATCTTTGTCATGTCAGCGGTCATAAATCATTGTGATTGTACTTG
Organism: Trochalopteron elliotii; assembly: GCA_024734555.1. Taxonomy (NCBI): domain Eukaryota; kingdom Metazoa; phylum Chordata; class Aves; order Passeriformes; family Leiothrichidae; genus Trochalopteron; species Trochalopteron elliotii. The sequence continues at coordinate 3,071,170 of JANPWX010000667.1, forward strand.
GGAAGTGTTAGACACTGTAACTCATCACCAGGGCCTATTCAGCTTCCCTCAGGGCACTGTTTTACCTGGTCTGCCAAGGTAAATGCTTTGTGTTGTTGGTACACAAGAAAGGAGTATTTGGCTGGTGTAGAAATTGTCTGTTTACACTGAAAAATATTAAAAAATAGGTTAAAAAAAGGTTCCTTCTAAAACAGATTTAAGATTGCAAGAGGTAGGTTGGTCGAAAATCAAACTTTCCACCCCTAGAGAAAAGTCAGGGTTTTTAAACACTTGGTTTGATACCAAATCAGGGCAATAAAAAGAGAAACTGTCCCTGTTTTTCACAGGACAGTATTTGTTGCAAAGTTCTGGGGCATTTAAGCCTTCCATCCCTGCTCAGTTTGCAGCATACAGATCACTCTGATGCTGGTCCCAAGGGGCTTTGGCTCCTGTTTTTCACCCAGGCTTAGGCAGTATCTCTCATAATGCACCCAGGACAGCATCATAAGTGATGGTAGACAAACACAGACCAAAAGGACATCTCTCTGCACTCAGAGTGCCAGAAAATTTAAGTGCAGAGGCAATAGTGGATGGAGATAAACAGAGAGAAAAACACAAGAATACAGGAGAGTCCACTCCCCATGAGGATACAGCCTCAAAGCCTTGGGTGCCAGTCCCAGCTTCAATGTCTGCCACCATCACCAGGCAGGACTCAAAGAGGGTGGTGAGGTATTAATGGGAAGAGTAAAAGGCAGCACAGGAGGAGGAAATATGAAGGTGGTGGGATTGAAAGTGGAGCAAGTTGGTTATGATTGACCAAATCCATGCTTGGCCAGGACAGCACCTACCAGGCCATGGAGAGGTAGCTGTGGAGAGGCAGACAGCTGCAGAGAGATACGTTGGGTGGGTAAATTGGTGATGTGGGAAACAACATCTCTCCATGCCACTTCTGAGAATTTGTGCTCATGATGAGGATGACACAGGCTCAGGTGTTGGCTTTGCTGCATGGATGGGCTGGCAAACAGATGCTGAGAGGAGGGGAGACAATGGCTTGGGCCGAGATGGGAAGCCTCACCAAGAGCTCTCTGGTGTGGCAAGCCTCAGGTTTCCTCAGGATCCTCCTGGTGGGACTTGTCCACCACCTCTTGAATTTCCCAAATTGCCAGGCACTTCTCACACTTCTGTCAGGAGACGCCAAGCTATGACCCACTCACAGGTGCTTTTTTTCCCCCTCAGTCTCCTAAGGGGCTGGTTGCAAATTGCTTCCTGAAATCAGGCTCCTTCCTTGCACACTGGCAGGCCAAAACAGACCCCTGAGCTGATGGAGGCTCTGGAAAATGTTGTTTCACACTTGGCTCTTTCAGCACCCTGCACCAGGCACAGGAGACGGTTCGGTCCTTGTGCTTCATTTCAACACCACCAATATTGACCTTTTCTTTCCTTAATGAGAAGGGATTCAGGGAGGCAGGAGGGACAGGAAAGGAGGTTTGTTCTTTGCTCCTGCTTTGTGAGCCAAGGAGAAAGAGACACAGGGTTCACTTAGGGAGCTTTTCACCTTGACATTGCTGGAAAATGGAAGTGCTGGGCAGGAGGGTTTTACTACTTTCTGCACTTTGGGAAGGGGTTTTGCCACAAGGCAGAGAAGAGGCCACGTTAAAAATCAGCTGCTCTTTGGGGTTTTTTTCCTCCTCAGTCTGCAGAACAAATAATGGGCGCTCAGCAATGGCAGGTTCAGAGTCCACTGCTCAGAGATCAGGGCAAAAAGAACTTGGTTCCTATGAATCGACATGTCTGCCCCTACCTACACTGCCCATGTCCAAAGATCTCAGTTGGTTCTTTAGGAAAGGGATGTTTTTCCAAATTTCTCTTTCTGGGGTCAGGAAATTACAATGCAGATTTTAATTTTTGGGGTTGTTTCTGCTGCTGCATGTTGGGGGGAAATAGCCATGTTATATCCTGAAAGCACAAAACCTCAATCAAAAGAGACAATTTCTCCTACTTAAAAAGAAACAAATACAAATCTCATCATTTTGGAAACCTTAATTTACAATTTATGAAGTCTGAAATTACCAGCACTCCACATCCATGAGACTTGAACAGCAGTAAGTGATTTCCCTGGCTTCATTTCATACCAAAAAAAGTAACAAGACCTAAAAAAAATTTAAATAACTATTTGGCCTTCTGCTCATGTAAATTCAGTCTAAGGTGGAATTCCCAGTGAGGATTTCTAGAGGAATTCCCAGTGAGGCAGGTAGGAAAGCCAAAGCACACATCCAGCCTTGAGACAGTGATTTCCAACCTGTCTCACCAGTTGTGTGTGCCACAGGCAGTGCAGGATCAGGCTCTCAGCAGGTTCTGGCCCCTGCCCCGTGGCAGCCAGTGGCTCTGGTGCCATCCTTCCATCCTGCTCCTAATGGAAGTGATAACTCAGGATTAATTAAGGAGCACATCTTCCTCAGTGTGTGACCAAGCCCCGTGTCATCTTTGCTTTTACTATAGCTGGTGATGCATCAGCCTCCAGGCTCAACCAATAATATCAATTCTCTTATTTTGTAAACAGAATATTAAAAATAATTTGCTTGGAAATCACCAACAGATTAACAACCTCCTGCTGTAACTTTGATGACTAACTCAGTCTGATCTAACTCAGCTGTGCCAAAGTTCTCATTTGTATAATTTGACATTTTCCTACAGGTTCTCCATAAGGAGGATGGAGAGGAGATGGGTTTTCAGATGGAGCTGAGGTTTGTTTGAGGTTTGTTTTGAAACTGTGCACTCGATGGGGTGTAAAGATTGTGCAGATCATGTTAGGATAACCTGCTGCAGACCTGTCTGAAAGGAGAAGTAGAAAGGGCTGATCAAGAAATCAGAGAGACATTTTTGCAGAGCTGGAGGCCTGCTTCTGAAAAGCACTGAATTCAGCTGCACACTCACAAAAAGAAATCTCCAAGTTAAACACTTTTAATATCTAAGTCAATTCCAGCCTGTTTTCAGCATGAAGGCATGTATAAGCTTTTGTATCAGAAAAAAAGCAGGATAAAAAATTGAAATATGCATCTGTATTTCTCATGGCCTTCAGATTCTTTGTTTCTCTTCCAGGCTGATTTGCTGTGTTACTGTGAATTTATTCAAATTAAGAGAGTCAGCACTTCAGGAAGAACAGATAAATAAGCCAAAATTGCCCAGTCCAATGCCATCCATTTTCAGCATTAATTCAGAGCAGCTTGCAGGTTGGGCATGGGTGAAGAGATCCTGGTTGAAGTTAAAAGAGCAAATTCACTCTATGAGCTCAGGGTACCTTTCACCACACTCCCCTCTGCATCACAAAAAGCTGTAATATTCAGGAAAATATGCCCTCTGCCTTTCTCATGGCTGAGTTTCCTATCTAGGATCAAGTTGTAAAGGTACTTTTTGACCATGCAGAGTGTGTCTCTTTGCAGGGAAGGGAGAGAGGAGGCTGAGGAACAGCCCAGACACATGAACAAAGGGAACAATAGGAACTATTCTGCAGGCAGAGGCTGCTGCATTCTTGAACACATTCACATGGATAAAGGAGATCAAATAAGAGCTTCTAAAGCTGCATGGACGATAAGAGAAAAATATTACAGTGCTGTTCTGCAGGCTGGACTGTGCAGTGATTATACAGCAGTTTGTCCAACACAGCTCCCCAGGGCCAAAATGCAATCAGCAACCCTTCCCTTAGAATCCTGGCTTCTCTGCAGAGCCACAAGAGCATCTGATAATTCCCTGGCAGCCGCAGCCATGGCCGGCCTTGTGCAAAGACAGGGTAAGTTGAATGTCCGGTTTGTGCGCTTTTCACACACGGTGGGGCTGGGCTGGAGGAGGCACAGCACAGGGAGGGATGTCCACATCCCTCCTCTGACACTCTTCCACTCTTTGGGCTTGGGCAACACATCCAAGTCCCAGGAGCTGCAGCTGCAGGAGGCATAGAGGGAACCAGGGCTTTGTGCTGGACGTCTGCACCCAGGGGAGGTTATGTTCCAAAGGAAAGGGGTGGGTGTGGGAGAGAGGTGGAGCAGATGGAGCAGGGCTGGTGGTGGCAGTGGCTGTTCAATAAAAGAGCCCAAGGTGGGGTGTAGGTGGGTGTACCACACGTGGGGAGAGGGATGAAGACTCCCCTTCTATGGTACAAAAGAAGGAACAAATTCATCCCTTCTTGGCTGACTAGAACTTCAGTCAGAGGCAGTGCCAGGGCAGTGCATTGCTAGCAGCTCCAGAAAGCTGGAGCTGCGATTTTGAAGAGGAACACACAAGCAAATATTATCCAGAGCTTCTTCCAGACAGCTCTGGTTGATGTGGAGCACAAACAGCGAGCAAACAAGCAGTTTGTGTTGTAGCTCCATTAGGGCTTTGTGCCTGTGCTGTGGGGCTGGCAGGCTGCCCCTGGGCTGGGCTGGGAATGCAGAGGTGTCTCCCACATCCCCTGTGTCTCTGCCAGGGCGTTTCCAAGCAGCTGCAAATTGCACCACTTCTGACGCAGGACATCTCGTAACTGCAGCGCCTGCCCCGCTTGATCTCACTGACTCTGAACTCCAGTGTTTGTACCAAACACCAGAAATGTGGCAGTGCTGTGAGAGGCTTGAAAGGTGGATGATGTTAAACATCTTTAAAAGGAGTCCTGGACATGGAGATGGTTTCTGAGCACATCCAAAGGAGCCGCTTCACCTCTGCTTCCCACCAGCAGCATCACTCAGGGCATCTGTGTTATAAACAGATGGATGGCAGCCCAATAAAAACAGCAGCAGCTTTTATATACAGCCTCCAGTTCAAGCCCTTCCAGGAGAGACCATTTCAAATAGCAAAGAAATACACATCAAAGCTGGCCCCCAGCATCTCCCAGGTTTGTTTGGGAGCCACGGCAGCTTTGTGGTGGGTACATCACAAGCAGTCACTCCCCAAGTGGGAATCCTTCTTCCAGGAGAGGACTGGGGAGAGCAGGACCATTTGGGGCTATCAAGAATGTGCACGTTCAGCTCTGCTTTTGCACCTGCTGAACTCAGGTGTGTGATATGACATTCCTGGAGCATCCTCCCTAAGGGAGTGGGTCAGGTGTCATGTGGGGCTGTGCTCAGCTCTGGAAGCAATGGATACCAAAAGCTCATAGGGAGAATATGGGCCAAAAAAACCCCCAGCATCATGTGGGTCCCTTTAATCCAGACTGGGTGGTGTGCTAATAGGATGGTCAGCAGCTCTGATTGCAAAGAGAGTCACTTGGAAAGAAATGGAGAAAGTTGAGCACCCTGTGCCAGAAAAGGTCTTTTGCATCTGGTTGTCTGGAGGGTCAGGTTGTCAGCTCCTGTTTTCCATGACAAGGTCATTATGGATACGGCAAAGGTGAATGGATACTCAGCTGCTGCCATCCCCCACAGTCATCCTCTGCAGTGACACCAAATCAGAGGAAAATCTGGGCTTGGTTACATCACCAGCACACAGTGCAGGACCTCCCAGGCAGCCCTTCCTGGGGCCAACTCCTTGTACCCAGGACTGTTCCTCTGGATTACCACAGCCTTGCAGTGGCCCATGTGCTGTCTTGGCTGACAAGCAAGGCCAAAGCCAAGAGGCTATGCATTTATCATTAAATCAGTCTAATTTCTTTTTCAGGAGAGAGGGAGGGAGAACGCAATCTTGTTCCAGACAAAAGAGGGTTGGTGGCAGCCTGTGCTGGGACAGGATGGATGGCTGGAGGCAGACAGGTCATGAGAGCTCAAGAAAAAATCCCTGGTGAGCCGTGCCATGAGTGTCAGTTGTCTCTGGGCCAGGAGCAGCCCTTGCAGAGCCAGCACAGCAGGTAATGGGACACAAGAGTCCATTGCCTGTGCCGAAATTCTAGAAAATTACCTTTCCACACTATTAGCATCTAGTGGGGTACCCATAACACCTACAGCATCCTTGAGCCAAGAAGGCCTCACTGGCAAAGGTACTTTTGTCCTGGGGTAGCTCCTTCTGCACAGGATCTTTGCTCCTGTAAAAAGGACAGCCTAAAATGTTGTCTGATGAACTGGTGTTACTGTTTCAGTGAAAGCTTTGAGTGTTCTTGACTCAGTGTAAATAAATAATGTAGAAAGAATAATACAGAGCTAATATAGCTATTATCTGAGAATATTACAGCCTAATCTTCAGCTCAATGAAGATAATGAGTGTTGAATCACGCCTGGAGCATTCTAAGTAAGCGGTGTCAGTTTTGATAAGGGATAGGAGTAGATTTGTGGTCTCAGCCTCTTGCTTGCCTATAGATTTCTGGAGTGATGTGTGGGTCCCTAGGCTGGCTGTGGGTCCACATTCCTCCTGATGGCAGAGCTGGCTCAGCCTCCCATCCCGGGCTGGCCCAGGGAGCTGGCTGGCTTGGCCACAGCAGTGTGACCCAGCAAGTGGCACAGGGCCCAGGAGCAGGATGGGGATGCCACCCCCAAAGACAATGCCGTGTCACAGCAGCCTCTGCTAGACCCGTGGTGGTGGCTGTGTGTCACCAAACGGGGTCAGCCTTCCCCATATATCTGATTCCCATGGGGAAGGGACTCCCTCTGTATCCCATGGACGTGTGGCTGCAGCTACAGCTCGGGAAGGACACTGGCCTTGGCTGTTCAGCCGCAAGTGAAACACCTTTCCCTGGGGCTCCTGTGATGGTGAGCCCGTGGCCTGAGCAAATTCCTACTTGTGAAATCCTCTATCCTCGCAGAAAGTGCAAAGAGTTTGCAGGGGCCGGACTCAGTGGTGCTTTGGAGCTCACATTGTCACTGGCAAGGAGCAGAATGGGGCAGGAACGGGCTGCTAAATGCACAGCTTTGCAGCGAGCAGCCGTCCCAAAATAAAACAAAACACCCCCGGATAAGTTGAGGATACACAAAGGAACTGACAGCCTCTGAATCTGGCTTCACATCAAGGAGTCATAACTTGAAAGCTTTATTTAGACTACTAAGAAAAACAGCTGCAGAAGAATACTGTGACGTGCTTTAAAAGGGGGATTTCTGCAAGGAGAGAAGTGCTGGACTCCTGCTGGAAGTGGAGCACCTAGCCCCTTCAAAATCCTCAGCATTGGACTGGAGAGCATTGCAGAAGGGCAGGATTTGTGTTACCTGAAGAAAATAAAAATACTTCGGAAAAAAAAAATTAAAAAACCCAAACCCGCGCAATTTAAGAATAAAAACCTACCTGGAGGAGAGCTTAGGGGAGTCATGAGCAAGGGGATAGGAGTCAGGGAGTGGATGCAGTACTTGGCAAGCTTTTGTGTTGCCTCTCCCCCACCTCAAGTCGAGCTTTCCCGTGCTGGGCGGTGGCGACGCTGGCGAGAGCAGCCCATGCACATGGACCTGTGCAATGTTGGAGAAAAGTATTTGCGACTGTCAAACAGAGTGAGCTTGTCACAGTACCCAGCATGGCTCTATCGCCGAATCCCTTTTTGCACAGCCGTTAAAAAAAAAAAAAAAAAAAAACAAAAAAACAAAAAAACAAAAAAAAAAAAAAAAAAAACCCAAACAAACAAAAACGGGGAGGGGGAGATAACTCCGAGGCGAGATTCTTGTGAGCTCATAAATCTCCGCGATTGAGCTGGGTCCCGGGACTGATGAAATCACCGGGAAGCCCAGTGGCCTGGTTTCCGCAGCGCTGCCCGCCCTGCCTCCACTAGCGACGGTATCGCTGGGAGAAAAATGGAGCCAAGCTTTTGGGAGAGGGGTGGCTTTTTCCGAGCAACAGGGAAGCTGTTACAGCCCAAGGCTTTCTTAGGATGAAATGATTTAAGCACCTCTCCGGCATCCTGCTGATCTTTTGGAGGCGGGGAGCCTGATAGCTGAGACTCCTCGGGATGATAATTGTGGTGTATTTGTAGAATCAAAGGTTTCCCCTTGGAGCGGGGCCAGCAAGCTTTGGGAAGAAGAATGGATCCAATACAAAGAGTTTTTTTAAAAGCCCATTAAGTCGCCTAGGGGCTGAGCTCAGATTCCCACCGCCTCGGCAGTCAGGGCTGAGGGAGCGAGGTTTCGTTCCCATCGGCTTTGCCCAAAGTGGGAAAGTTCTTCTTCCCTATTCCTCCCTTTCCCAGGTCTCCACAGAGAGGGGGATCACCCTGGGGTCTGGGTGCAGACCTGACCCTGGAAGGAGCTGGGGGCTGCCATCTCCCTGTCCTGCATCCCAACAGCCCAGCCGGCTGTGAGGAGACTGTCAGGGGCTTGAGGCTCCTGGGATACCCATGGCTGGGAGCTGCAGGAGACCTGTGAGACTCGGCGTGTTTGAGCCCTATGCTCATCATTTGCACTGTCCCTTATACATAAACCAGCATCAGAGAGATGTTGAGATACTCCCAAGGTCTGATCTCACTGCCAACGCGCCATGGATCAAAACAGGGAGAGCCATGAACTGAGCAGGTTTGCTCCAGGGGCTGGGGGCTCTTCTCCAAGGCAAGTCCATGTCCCAAATATGATCTCTGGGGGGACTGAGGGGTTGCAGATACTGTGGAAAAGGCTGAACTGTGCATGTCCATCCTCTCCCAGTGACACGGCCTTGGGGGATGCTTGGGGCAGTCCTCAACATCCTGCCCCCCGGGCTGGCTCTGTCCTGCACCTGAGTCACCATCCCACTCCTTGCACAACTGCTCAACATCCCATATAGGGAGATGACAAGCCAAGCCTGATAGTCCCATCAGCATTTCTCTCCTTAAGGGTTTCTGGAGGCAACAGACATCCCTAGGAGTCAGCTCTTACTCATGCCACCCCCATGGAAAATATAAGAACAGGGTTGGTGACTAAGGAGGTTGCAACTGGGGAGGTCCCACTTGCTGTTGTTGTGACCATGATTTCCCTCTCTGCCCGTTGAGCAACACCCTTTTGTCACCAGTAATCCGAGGCAGTGAGGGCGTTTTCAGGGTTCCATCCACCACGGGGCAGTGATACAGGGAGGCTGCTGTTACTGCCACGTCTCCTAATGCCCCCAGCTGCTCAACCACTCCCAGTGTCTCCTCCTGTGCCAGGGAAGTTGCTTTCCCAAGGCTGCAACCTGAGTCTGAGACCTCTGAGCATCACCAGCCATGGGCAGCTTTTAGATACTGAGGAGATCCTGCCAGGATATCAGCCAGAGTCTTGTGCATGGACCTAAAATTACTGCAAGGCAGATGGAGGAGGAGAGGTTTGTGTGCTTGGGCAGAGAAAAGGCTGAGCAGAGGAAAGAAAACATCTTTCCTGCAGAGTCCAAGCCAGGAAAACTTTCCAGTAGGGCTATTGCTGTGGGTACAAGCTGGATCAGCCAGAGGTGGCTGCAATACCTCCCCATCACAGGCATTCCCACAGTGGTTCTGACAGCTGATGGAGCCACGGCTGCATGGAGACCCTGGGGTGGAGCAACATCTGGGCACCATGGAAAAGGGAACACGAGCCTGCGAAAGTCCTCGCAGCACAGAAACTGCAACCGGAGAGTAACCAGAAGCCCTCCTGGGAAAACCTGTAAGAAAATATAGCCAGTCAAGAGAGATGATCTCATGGTGCTGATGTCACCCCAGGAGTGCCCAGGGATGGAGCAGGGAGGCTGGAGCAGTACTGTGCTCACTCCATCCATGTAGGATGTGATCTCTTGGCAGGGATGCAAACAGGACCCTGCTGCTCTGCTGACTGCAACATCGTCGTTCAAGTCCTGTAACAGATCTGTCCTGAGCTCTGCTGATTAGAAAGAAATGCAGCACCAGGTCCTGTAAAAGCCACACTGATGCTCTGAAAGATACCAGGAGCACGAATGTCCAGTTACACAGCTGTCAGGGATGGGAGAAATGTTCCTGCCTGTGCTGGTCGCTGAGTCTTCACATTCCAGCCTGTGTGCTGGGAGGAACAAAACCTCTTAGCTCTGCAGTTACTGGAGACAGGAGACACAAACTTTAAGTCATCTGGAGTCAGGAGCTGTAAAAATTTAATGATGCAGGACAAATCAGGGGGACCAAAATAGTGAGCAAGATGGAGAGGGTTTGGTGATTTATTGTGCTCAGCCAGGACTTGAGGTATCTGTGAGCCATTCCCAGGTCGATCACAGACTCTAAGAGTGACCTTGGCTGAGTCACTTTGGACAAATTCTGCCAAAAATTGGCTTAGGCATCTTGCAAAAGTAAGATAGGTGTAAAATACTGAATCATGTCAAAAATCATGAGGATTGAGATATTCCCAATGCAGGTAGGCCTTTGATGAGGGGTTCTAATTCCTTTGGATAAGCTTCTTTCCTTAATGGATGGCAGAATTGGGTTGGGACCCACTGGTGACCAAGGGGTTAACTGTTTATAAGAGGCTGGAGGCTCCTCATGAATGTGACTTGTCACTTTCTCACTCTGTGGCTGCTACAGGTCTGGAGCAAAGGATGCTCCACTGATGAAACAACAGCCTCACTTGTCCCCCTGGCTGTTGTAGCCATGTGGATTTGTAGCCCAATCCCCCAGGCAATGGAGCCAGATCTGGCCAGGCCATTTCCACCTCCCTGTTTTCCCTTCCTGCAAAGCCTTAATCTGAGGTTTTAAATGGGATTTAAGTGACGCTCTGGCTTTTTGCTGGCCCCTCTGCAAAGGCAATAAATTCAACCCCTGCTAGATGTGAACAAATAAAAGCAGCTCTCCCTGTAGGCTATGTGTGCACACATCCCTGTAAAACCCTTCTCTGACAGCCCCAGCAACAGCTGCTGGAAATCTGCAGCAGTCTCTGTCTGGCCTTGAGAGAGAGGCACTGATTTACACCCCTCTGCCATCCCCTCACTCCTCTTCCTCCTGCCTCACCTCTTCCCTGGATGCTAAGCCTCATCTCACCTCCTTTCCTGCTCTCAGGAGATAAATAACCATGGATGTGAGGAAGAAAACAGGACACTGAACTTTCATCCAGAATCTGCTCTGGTTTTGTTTGTTTGTTTGTTTTTTGGTTGTTGTTGTTGTTGTTTGCTTGGTACCCTTTACAGCAATTCACTGCAAGTCATCTCCAGGAATAGGGAGGAGAAAAAAGACCCGGGGAAAGTTCCAGATCCCTAATCAGGAATTGCTTGCTTTCTAGCCTTGTTGGGGAGTCCAGGAGGGGAAGAGACAGAGCCCTGCAAGCACCCTGAACAATACATGTTCCCCCAGACTCAACATCTGAGGCTGGCACAAGGCTGTGGGTGAAGCCTGGCACTGGGAGGACAAACCAGGGAGGAAAATTAACCCTTGGCTTTGTGAGCAATCAGGAGCTGAGTGTCAGGAGTCTGCCAAAGACATGCCAGGTACCAGCAAGATGATCTAAACCAGGGCATGGCCACACACACAGCATCTCACAGGAGACAGCTGAAGGATGGATGGCAAGGGAAGCATGAGAGGCTTCTGGCAGCTGCAGGGACCAGAGGAGAGGGGAGGAAGGCAATGAAAGGCGCACAGAGAGGAGTGGGGTGGAGGGTCCTCATCAAGGCACTGAGATAATTTAGGGCTTCTTACACCCCCAGCACTCTTATAAGTGCTTCATATCTCTCTGCCACTCATCTGAGTCATCTGTTTCCCACAGGGCATGGTGTTCTTTCAGGTGAAGCAGCCAGGAGAGGCTGTGCTCACCCAGCATCTCCCAGATGCAGAGTGGGTTTAGACAGGGCAGGGCTGGAGCAAGACTTTGTTATAGCTGTTTGCAATAAGTCTCACAATCTGCTCTACAATTATTTCTTACATTTTTTATTTCTTAGAAAGACCAGCTCAGTGGGGCCCTGAGCAACCTGGTCTAGTGGAAGGTGTCCTTGCTCATGACAGGAGGGTTGGAACTAAATTATCTTTAAGATCCCTTCCAACCCAAACCATTCAATGATTCTGTAATATGATTCCATGATTTTACCCTTGTCTGAACACACTGGAAAATAATTCGGTTGCTTGGGCTCCCCATATCCCCACCTCCACCAAGGTACAACTCCCTGGTACACCATAAAGCACTTATGTGCCTGTGATTAAATGCCACTGAAGCGGATGGGAATTTGCTTACAAGCAAATTACAAATTCCTTACAAGCTTAAGGACTTTGCAGAATCAGGGCCTAAATCCACTGAGTCTTTGCTAACTCTCCCAGCCGGCTGAGTCCTGCCTTGGGAATGCGTTTATTTTCCCTTTTGAGGCTGTGAAATGTCACACCGAAGCTTTGCCTCCCCCTGCCAGCTGCAGGGAGTTGATGTAAATCCTGGGGTGAGATTGGGCTCGGCACTCTCGGAGATAACACTGGTTTAGGGTGTGGTTTGTTTTCACCCAGAACATCCCAGCCCAGATAAAGAATGACTAAAGGTCCTCTAGTACTCTAAAAACCTCGTATCAAAGAACAAAAAACATGATGCTGTCTCCTACCTTTGAGCCCAAACCAGCCCTGATTCCTGCAATGGAAATCTTCCCATAAAGCTCCAATGTGTTGGGATGGTGGTTGAGGCTCAGATGGTGGTTCTGTTCTTTTGGTGCAACTCTTTGGTTTAGAGCAGAACAACAATTAAATAAAAGCTGTGGCCTGTTTTTCTGCAGAGCATATCATCTGTGCAGCGTGAAAGACTATAACCTCGAGAGGGCTTTTTTCCCTCCAAAATCAATTTTATTTAATTTTTTGTGAGGGGATGGGTTCCATATTCCATTACTGTCAGCTGAATCAACAGTGTCCTTTTAAGTTTCAATGGAACAGACACATAAAAACTCTCCCCCAGGGATAAGACAGTATTGATCTGACATGGGATTGGTCTCAGAGAACATTTATTAGGGTCTAGAGAGCATCTAACGATGAACACTACCAAGTATATTCTTACAGATTTAGAACAAGAAACCCATTTTCTTTCCCTCGGCTCTGAGAAAGTCCTGGTTTAGTTTTTCATCCAATGAGCAAACGCTGCCAACCCCCTCCTGTTACAAGGCATTACAGGGATTATTTTCCAAGCAGGCTTGGTACTCATGCTCTCCCTTTCTCCAGCCGGATGCTCATCGGTCTTACACGATGACTATTGCATGTGTCCTACTTATCCAGAGAGGCTCTGGGCAGCTGGTTATTGGGTTTTCCTGTCTGAATACAGGAGCTTAATTTAATAGGCGGCTGTTGGAAAAACAAGCAGGAAAGCAACACAATGGGGCTTGATAAGCAGCGTCCAAACAAGCTCCAAGGAGGCAATTACAAGAAGATGGCTGAGCAGTTTCCATGAGGAAGATGCAATTCCAGATGCCAACCATTAAGCACATACTTACCCAGGCTGGGAGCTTCCAGACCAAACCATCACTACATGGTTAATCAAAGTCCTTGAGGAGGAGAAGAGTGGGAAGGGAGGTCCTGGGAAGGCATTTTATGGAGGAAAAAAAAAGATGAATGGAAGAATGAAAGAAAAGCTGTGCTGGGTTGGAGGCAGGGACCATCCTGCCCAGCAACCTCTCATAGCCAATGGTGTATGATAAGCCAGGAGTATGAGAAGTGTTCAGGGATATTTTCCCATAAACTCTCCAAGCCTGCAGCAGGCTGCAGGCAGCTCCAGGACTTCCTGAGCCCGAGGCTTGTATAGAAATGCTGGATTGAATAGTCGTGGCCTAACCCTTTACCCAGTGAAAAATGCTCCCTATCTTTGATCACTAGTTCTTTGGTGAGAACAGAGGCCAGAGCTGCTCACAGTATTCAAGAGGTGAGCAAACCAGGAATTTGTACAGCAGTTTTTCCTCTTACCTCATCAACTCCTATCTGTCCATTTGCTTTCTTGACTGCTGCTCAGCAATGAGTTGATGCTTTCATCAAATTCCTTGTTATAACCCAGGATCCTTTTCCTGAGGGGCTGCAGTCAGTTCAGAGCCCGTTGCCATGTGCATGATGTTAGGAGTGCTCCCTGTGAGGCTCATCACTTGTGTTTGTCTCCACTGAATTTCATCTGTCATTTTGTCACTGAGCGTCCTGAGGTCCTGCTGTGGCTTGGTGCTGTCCTAGGGTGACTTTATGATGCTTCTATCCCCAGTTGTCTGTTCTATTTATGCTGTATATTAAATTCTGCACCTTTAAGACTGGTTCTGAGAGCAAAGGGGGAAAAAAGAAGCGTGGGGTTTGTTTGCAGAAACTGCACTCACTCCTCCACATCCTTCTCATGGACTGTGTTGTCTGCAGTGCGGACAGTGGGAGAGAGCTTTCCTTTGCTTTTAGTTAGTTTTTAGCTAGCTGAGGCAGAGAAGTTCCCCAGACTGTGGCTTTTCTTTTTCTTGGAACTGATCAGCCCTGCTCTGGATTGAAAACGCAGAAAAACACCTGGGAGCTCACACCTGTGGCCCACCAGGGATGTGGCATTTTCCAGCACAGGAGGGACTGAGAGAAGACTGAGTGAGCTGAGCTACACTCCACAACAAGGACTTCCTGATCTCTTTACAACAGTGAAAAGTTTTATTGTTCAATATTATTCATTTTTTATGCTTGTGAATACTTTACTTGTTAAATAAACAGTTTTTTCTACTTTTGTCCAAGGAAATCTTTTCCCAAACCAGTTGGGGGAAGGGTCACTTGAATCTGCTTTCCAGAGGGACCCCTTTGAAAGGTTCCTTCCAAATTTACCCTAAACCAGGACAGGTGCCACTGGCCTTTCCAAGCAGCTCAGTGTCACCAGAAACCCTCGCCATGTCCCCACTCCTACATCACCGATGAAGATGCTGAGCACAGATTCAGATCTCCATGTAACTCCCCATCTCATAGCTCCAGTGCAGACTGACCACCCCAGGCTGGCCTTTGTGGTTTCTGTCTATAAAGCTGAGGGTTTTTTTCATGGCTCCTTACTCCCCCCAGTATGTTTTGATGTAGGATTTTGTCAGAGCCTTTAGGAAATCAATATCTCTTATATCCATTAGATCTCTGTTTTTCCACCACATATTTGGCTCCATCAAGGACTGTGGTAGATTTTGTGAGTTATAATTTCCCTTGCCAAAACCTGTGCCCTGATACAGATGTTTATCCTCTTGTCTGCAACACCATCACTGGTTTTGCTGCTCCAGATAACCTGCCCTTGACACCATTTATCCCAAAACTGCCTGATTGTTGCCTTCCATTTGCTTCAACACCTGATAGGCAAGAAATCAAGCAAAGCAGGCTGGAGACCAGCATGGCCAAGCAAAGACCTGCCCCTCAAACTGAGGAGTGAGAAGGAAATGCACAGCCAGTGGAAGCAGGGACAGCTGACCTAGGAAGAGTACAGGGATACGATTTTGATGTTTAGGGATGGGGTCAGGAAGGCTAAGGCACAGATGGAAAAGGCCAACAACAACCTGGTCTAGTGGAAGGTGTCCCTGCCCATGGCAGGGGGGCTGGAACAAGATGATCTTAAAGGTCCCTTCCAATCCAAGCCCTTCTGTGATTCTATAATTTTACTCCATGTTTTGGTATCAACTCCTCTAAGGATGCTCTTTCTTTACATTCCCAACACTGGCTTTTCCTTTGCCTCTGTATCAATTTTTGTGCAGACTCCATATGAAACACAATCACAGTAAATCCCTTCCTGCCTTTCAGACCTTCCCATATAGTTGTTGCCAAGAAAGAAAAAAAAAAAAAAAAAACCCAAGATGTAAATAGCTTGACCTCTTATCCAGAAAAAAAAGTTTACTTAAGGTAAAATGTTCCACGCTATTAATTTGATCTGAGTTTTGATTTGCACCAAGAACACTAACTGCTCCTTCTGCCATCTCATGCAGCGAGGTTATTCCCAAGCATGTGGGAATCCAACCGTGTATCCAATTGCTGCTCTGATTCACGTGAAATGGAAACCCCTGGAAAATTGATTTCTTAAATCCAAGCGGAGACTGCCGCATCTTGGGAGGCCTCTGCCAGGCAGCTGCGACACAGATCCCGCGTGTCCGTGTCATCCATGTCGCCAGTCGTGTGAAACTTTATCCTCGGCGGGAGCGGGACCCTCCTGCCTGCCCTCCGCCTTCTCTGCAGAGCCGGGACCCGCAGCGCTCCGCGCGGGGAGTCCCGGAGAGGTGTCCCGGGTACGGTGCCCTTGGTGCCGTGCCCTTGGTGCCGTGCCCCCGGTGCCGTGCACCCTTTGCAGCACCTCTAGGACGGTACCCCGGGCAGAACCTCTAGCAGTACACCCAGTGCTTCACCCCCGGCAGGGCACCCCGGTGGCGGAGCCCCCGCCCAGCGCGTCACTCCCAGTCCCGGCGGCGGGCGGGCGGTGACGCCAGCGCG
>JANPWX010000667.1:3087693-3154883 GCA_024734555.1 Trochalopteron elliotii
TGCTGCTGCGCTGCCTTCTCCATGGCAACGCCTCCGGAGGCTGCTGCAGCCCCGGCGCCGGCTGGCACGGCGGCTCCCACCCCTGCGGCGACTCCCACACCACCGATGTGACCCCCCTGATGAGGCTCCCGCGAGCTTTGGGAGGGGTCTCAGCCTCCTGAGAGCGTCCCCATAGGCACAGCAGTTTGGGGCTGCCCCATCGTCTGTATGTGCCAAGCCTCTGGTGCTGGTGTCACACGTTTTGCTGCAGGCTGCTCTGGTCGAGCCGATGCTTTGATGTGGGAGTAGGATTTTGGCATGTGCCGGTTTTGGGCTATGGCTACAAGCAGGTGTGTGGCTCAGGTACCAGGTGGGGAAGTCGAGTCTGTCACTGGCTGCACCCGCCCGAAAATCCTGGGAGAGAGGATTCCGGTCAGGGGTCTACCTGGAGGAGGGACAATGCCCTCGCTGTGTGGAGCCTTGAGGGTTGGCACCCACTGCCATTGGTGTGCAGTGGCTGTGGTGAGATGCTGGTCTTTTGCTTGGCATGAAACCTTCAGCGTGAGCAGTGGGGTTTCGTCCCTGGGGTCTGCAGCACTCATGGCTTTCACACCACGCTGCCTCCGGCGTTGGTGCTGGTGTGAAACAGTCTTTCTGCATCTTTAAGTGATCAAGGTTAATTTAAGGCAAAGACAGATGATAATGTGCCTCCCGAAAAAGCCACGTGAACCAACAGCGCTGTGCTGCCAAACTAGGGGTGAGGGCCTCCCCGTGGAAGATCACGGGGTGCAGCCAAGTCCCCTTTTCCAGATGCTGGGGAGAGGGCAGCCCATGGCACAGGCTGCCCTGGTGGTTTTGACCAGGCCTGAGCACTGCAGATGCCCGGCATTGTACAGCCAGCCTGCTCCTCCCGGCAGCACGGAGAGGGAGAAGCCAGAGGTTTCCTTTTCTTCCCTCTCTAGAGGTTGATTCTGATACTGCGTACAAAATCAGGTGCTGGTGTGTATTAATGCCTCAGTGGTGAACCGTGGTGCAACCTTGTTATCCTCCCTTGCCAAAAACAACATATTCCAAAGCTATCTGCATTCCCTGCCTGCCCCTCTTTGAGTCCCATTAGGAGTAGATGGGTCCTGCAGCATCTGGACCTTTTTCCACGAGTGCTGGAGTTTGTTTTGGCGTGCATTTCCCCCCAAAGCCTGCGGGTCAGGCTTCCACCTTGCTGTTCCTCGATTAATGAGTGACTCACCCTGCTCTCCCCATGGCCATATGCCGGGACCTGCCCCTGCTCTGTCAGGAGCAGGAAGCAAAAGCCAAAGTCCACGATCTCTGACCACCCAGCCTTGTGTGACAGCAGGACAGGAGGAAGCAGTGACGCTTCCTGGCCGCTGCTCAGCTGGTGTGTGGCTCTGCCCTGACACGGCCCTGGGATTTTAGGGTCCAGCCAGCCAGGCGTGCACCCTGCTCCGTGTACTGGCCTCTGCCCCGGGGAGGCAAACAGGATGGGTGAGGTGTAAAATCAGCTCTGAATCCGCTCCCCTGGGCTTGAAACGGAGTCAAACCGGTCTTGACCTGAGCTGGCTCCTTATCTGACCCTTTGTTTGTGGCTGGGGTGCAGGAGGGAGCAGGAAAGGGACAGCCATGGCAGGCTTGCTGCTCCAGTGAGGACAGGCAAGACCTGGGGACAGCCAGTCTAACTGGATCGTGTTTATCTCCCTTTGCTTCTGTGCTTTGTTTTGGTTCCTTCCTCCTCTCTTTCCCGCGCTGTCATGTCACAGCTGAGGAACCCGTGGCAGTGGGGACATGGAGCTGTTGGGCAGCTGGGCTTCCCAAAAATTCTGTTTGTCAGCCAGCCAGGAGCGTGGCTCCTCTCGCTCCATCTTCCTGCTTCGAAGTTCCCATGCACTAACCATCCCTGCTGGGTCCATCCCTAAAGGCCTTTGGCTGATGCACTTGGAGCAGCCCACCACGTGCTCAGGTTGCAAACATACCTGGTGCATTTATAACCTGAACTGGCTGCATGGGCATCCTGACATGCACCACCCAGGGCGGGTGGCCTTCTGCCCATCCTCCTCCTGCACAGACACCCTCTGAGCCGGTCCTACACGGCCACTTTTATCTCTGAAGTATTAATAAATGAAGCCTGCCTATTTCTGTGAGCCTTTTTAAGAGGCTGGCGGGGCTGCCTTGAAGGCTTGCTCGGCACTGCAACTATTCAGGGCTTTTTTCTGCATGTGCTCTAGCAGTTGATAAGCCAGGGCATCCAGCTGTCAGCTTTGGAGATTGCCAAAGCCTGCTCAGCGACATTTCTGCAGGCTTCGCTCACAAATGAGGATTTTGTTGGACGCTTTGGTTTCTGACTTGATGCTGGTAATTAAATATCTTAACTTGGCTTCAGAAAGCTGCCACTGCTGTGGAGTGACTGGTGAGGCCATGTGAAGCAGGATGTGCTTGTTCTGCTGGAATTGAGTGTGACCTAACTATGATTCTTCAACCTGCAATTTATTTTCTTATAAAAATATACTTTTTTTAATATAAGTAAAACCCTTTTAAAGGGGAAGAAAAACCTTGTGTTTTACTGCTGTGCTGTTAAGCTTGCATGGACCTGCTGGGACAGCTGTTTATTTGCAAGTCGTGGCAGCCGAATGCCATAAAATTCAAATCATGTCCACATTGATTTTCTCCCCCCCCCCAACCCCTCTTTTAAGATAATCATATATGTACTTTTCACTCATGCAACACAACAGATGTCAGTGCCATGTTGAAAAAAAAGGAGCTGATCTGAGCAAAGGGCTGCAAATTGGGGCAGAAATACTGAATGCCTGATCTTGACTTGTGTGTTGGTTAATTTAGATGCTAAGTCACATAGATTTACTAGGTCTATGTTCTTACCATACTGGGGGATGAGAGAAACAGATAGTTAAGGGTTGGAAAGTCATTAAATATTCCAGCAGAAGCTCTTCAGAGTATTGCATTAGTTCTCTCACCCTTCATGACATATTCCTTGCGCAACCTGAACTGGAGGAAGGGGGTTGGAACTCGATGGTCTTTAAGGTCTATTCCAACCCAAACCATTCTGTGATTCTGTGATTTCCAGCTTTCTATTTAATGCAAAAGTTAGAGGCTCCACAGCCCCTTGCCAGATACGTCTTGTAATTTGCTGTTTGCCTTTGATTCTTCTTTCCTTTCTTCCTTAATTGGGACAAAAGCTGTACTGGTGCCTACTTACCCTCCTGCCCTGTCAGGAGACCCATTTGCTCTTGGTATCTTCTGTCCTTGTGGCATGTCATAGCATTCTGGAATACACTGAGGAACCAGGAGTTCTGGGGTAGCACAGAAAATCTCAGTTCAGTGAGTCATAAAGCTTTCAGATCTTTGTGGCCACTGAGGAGAAAACCAAAGGAGATGGAAATGAGAGAAGCGGCCTTGGCACACCATGAGGCCGTGGTTAGTTGACTGAAGAGTTTCAGGATCTGAGCTGACAGTGCTTTGTTTCGTGATTGGTGTGGCCTGAACACCAGCCACCTGAATTATAGCAAATTAACCAAATTAACGCCTCAAGTTGTCTGAACATCTGGCCTGTGTTTTCCTCATGGTGGGGTTGGGTGGGGTCATTCCCAAGGGCATCTGGCCCATGCTGTTCCCAGGTCTGGAGCAACCTCTGTGCCCTCACATGAGTCTCTGGTTACCCTGTCCTGTTTGTGCTCCCTCCTGTGCTCACCCCCAGCCTTTTGGGGACAGTTTGTTGTAAATACATTAAATGGAGGAGGTTTGTGCTGCCTGGAGCACCTGGGCAAGGAGGTTGCTCATGGTCCCTTCCTGAGTCAGCCAAACTGGATGGGGTGGCCCAGCCTAGAGACACTCACTGGTGAGTCAGTGTGACCATGACTCAGAAAGTTTCTTGATGTTCTGCTCCTCATGGCTGAATTGCCTTGAGAAACTGTGTTCAAAACATTGCCTGGACCCACTGGAAGGGCGGTGTTGGACAGGTGTGTTCTTACCCACCAGCTCATCATGCCAGTTGCTGATGGGTGCTAATGTTGGTTGCTCTTCAAACCTCTTCTCTTCCTACAGCACGTGTCACTTGGATTTTTATTTTTTGTATTTGGAGCTCACTTACAGACACAGAGGAAGCACAGCAGCTCGTCGTGGTGCTGTTGGTGTGAGAGCTGATGAGTTGCTGGCTGGAGACATCCTCTCTTTCCCAACCCAGAGCTCCCCGGCAGGGCCTGGCGGATGATTGAAGGGTTATTTGCCGTGCCAGACAAGTGGCTTCATGTTTCCCTCCTGCATTCCTGGGGCTGAGCACCGTGCATAGCGATGTGCCCTCAGCTACGTGCTGCTTACCTGAATCATGTCTCCCCCTTGCACGCAGCTTGTGTGGAAGTCAGGGCTCTCCCTGTCCAGGCTGCTCTGTCCCTGTGCCACCGAGGGCTTTTATGATAGGGTAATGAAATTAAGGTGTGGAGGGTGTGGTGGACGCTCACAGGAGTGTCCGGCTCTGTCTGCGGTGGGGAAGGCGGCTGTGCCTGCTCTTACCACACCTCCTGAAGGAATGGTTTTCGGAAGCTGAACCCAGTGACCCAGTTACCGACCTCTGGGTTTGGACTGCTGCCAGGAATTCTGCACTGAGGCTCCTCATCCCCTTTTGTGCAGGCCCTGGGTGGAAAAGGGGCCGTGCCAAAGCTCAAAACAACTTGGCAACAGCCAGAGATCGGTGAGATGAAGAGAGGGGAAGGACCCAATTAATCCACCCGACCTGTGCCCATCCCTAGGAGAGGAGAAGAGAGCACAGTGGGATCTCCTGGTGTTCCTGCCTCCCTGCTGCTCCTCTTTCACATGGGGCTTTCATCCTGTTTCCCGTGGCGATGGGCTGGGCTGCTGGCAGATCCTGCCCTGGGGCAGTATGGCAGGAGGAAGCAATTCAAAATTGTGCCATTCAGAGGCAGGCTCAGGGGGGTGGTGTATGGAACACCAGCAGCTGGGCTCTGTACCAATA
Organism: Trochalopteron elliotii; assembly: GCA_024734555.1. Taxonomy (NCBI): domain Eukaryota; kingdom Metazoa; phylum Chordata; class Aves; order Passeriformes; family Leiothrichidae; genus Trochalopteron; species Trochalopteron elliotii. The sequence continues at coordinate 3,092,669 of JANPWX010000667.1, forward strand.
TGCAAAACTGAGCTTGGCAGCTTTTGGGGAAGGCTCTGCAGGGTGTTGGTTCCTCTGATGCTTTGCAGGAGTGAGGATCAGCTTGCCTCCCCTTCTAGTGAGCAGGGCATCATCAGAGGTTGTAGGGTCGAGCATCTGAGGGCAGGCTGTCACCAAGCAGGAAAGTCCTCACACTGTTTTTGGGCAGGAACACAACTGTCTGTGTGCTGAGGCTGCAGGGCAGGGGAGCTGGGGCTGTGCTCTGCACCTGGGAGCCAGCTTTGCACCACTTGGGCTGGGAGGAGAGGACAGCACTTGCCATTAAAACCAAAAAAGCCCACTGGAGTATGAAAATGGGGGATGCAGAGGGGCATTGTTCAGGAGTGGGATCTGCAGCTACTCAGGTCTGAGGTGTGAGAAGGAGAGTGCAGTGTGTTACAGGGGAGTGTGGAAAGATGTTTTATGTTGCTCAGGTGATTTTCTAGCAGCTTGGTGCCTGTTACAGGCAAACTCTGTTGGCAGGCTTTCCTCCCAGCTCCAGCAGGGAGGAGGAGGAGGGTTGAGGAGCAGTCCAGAGACCATTTCCCCCACCCCAAACAAGCAAGATTAATTGTTTGCTGTGGCATGGCCATGGGGTCAGTGCAGGGAGATGTTTTCTGGCTCAGATGGTTGTGGGACACAGAGTTCAGTCCATGGTGGGTCTGCCCTGCTGCTGCTCCTGAGAGTTTCCTTTGTCCAGACCTTTCTGAGGTGGATCTTTCCATCTGACTTTTACCTAGCTATGAGTTGTGATGTTTTTGGTTTTTTTTTTGTTTTTTTTTTTTTCTCTTGAGTTCTTGTTCTTTGCTTGGCCTCAGCATCAGCTTCATGAATGGTGCTTAGAGGAGCTGTGGACTCATGTCCCATCCTGGAGAGTGTGTCAGCTGTGCTCCACTGCAGCTGTTTCCTTCAAGGATGCTTGTGTGGCTGGAAGTGACTGTGAACCTGTTTGTGTAAAGCTTTCCCTGCCGTGACTCCAGTCATCGTTTGTGTTCCTGTTGTTCCATGCTGCTGCTGCTGCTCCTGGAAACCACAGCACCTTCTTGCCAGAGCTGAGGGTGGGGAAGATGTGTCAGGGAGGGTGGACACCCTTGTCGTGCCTGGCTTCCACAGGAATTGCATGCAAAGGACTCTTCATTGGCTGAGGTTCCCTTCCTTTTGCCCCCGAGGCATGAGGAGTGTCTTGGCTTGTGTGCCCAGCTCAGGGAAGAGAGGCTGCTCTGTGCCTTAACATCAGGGTAAGCCTTTAGGGTGCCTGGTGTTTTTCAGCTGCCCTGTCTGGCTTGGCACCACTCTCCTTGCATGTCCCATGCATGGCTTTCAGCTGCCAGAGCAGAGGGACACTCGCCCAGCTTGCTCATGGGCAGCCTGGTGTTGGATCTCATCCTGCAGCACAGGAAAAAAGCAGCCCCACAGTGCTGCCTCCTGGGGTTTTCTTCTTCCATCAAGCCCTGTGACAAGTGCAGGGCTCCTGCCCTGTGTCTCAAACTCCATGTAGGAGACAGCAGAGTTAAAGCTGTCAGAGCTCTGGTGTTGTTTTGTGGTGCCGGGCGAGCGTGAGGCAGGAGAAAAGCTGAACTTGCAAATCTGCTCCTGGTACGTCATGCCAAGGACTGTTTGAACAGTGCTAATCCCAGGTGTCTCTGGAGCAACCTTGTGTACAATGCCAGCTCTTCAAATGGGTGTTCTGACAGAAACTTTACGCAAGCCATTTGCTTACCAAAGCTCTCTGGGTCTGGGAGATTGGTTTTCAGTGTGCCATCTCCTTGTCCCAGTATTTTGGGACCCTGCAAAGAGACTGGAACCTTTTTGGGGATCACTGGGATCCATTTATGAGCTCTGTCTATTTTTCCATGGGAAATGCTGCTGGCAAATTGCATGTGAAATAGCTGGTGGCTCTGGAGCCACGAGAAATCCCTGCCTATTACGTGGAACAAAAAGATGTTGAGGAAAAATTTTTGGAGTATGCTAAATATTGTAATCCCTACAGTCAGTGTGCTTTTGGGGCTGGAATTGAACCTTTATGCTCATGTTTTTTTCCCCATTTATTTGTGTGTTAAATGCTGCTCTTCCACTTACCGGGTTCAGCAAAATTTGTCAGTTCTTAATTGATGCAGTGGTGGTCACAATTGTGCTCAAACTGCACTGATGTGTGACAGGCTGTGATTTGGGTTACCTAGTCATGAAATTGTGCTGTTCCCTTAGCTGGCACACTGGGACTTACCTTACATCCAGGCTTTTCAAGCCATTCTATAGCGTGACAGCTTTCATCCTGAGAAGAAGAGAGTAAAGAGGGACTTTAGCCTGGAAATTCTCTGATTTCCAAAGGATTGCTTGTAGTTGCATCACAGGAAGCTTTGTTGGTTTTGCTCTGGGGATGAGGCTGAACTAGGTGAGAGACGTGTGAGACAGTAGTGATGATGTGTCTCACAGCTTCAGCTCAGTTGCCTCATGTTCATGTTTTTATTTTACCTTTGCCTTGTGGTTTGGACTGTGTTTTTCATTTTGCTGAAAGTCTAGTTGAGACTCTGTCTTTGGGGTCTGGCATCCCCAGTATGCCATGGGGTGTGGGATAATTAAGGAGGGATTCATCCCTGGGGATGCCAAGACCCGAGCTCCAACTGTGGTAATGGGCTGTTGGAGTGTGTTCTGAAATGTATGCCCTTACTCTGGGAAACTGACTCCAGCCAACACAGAGTGGGGGCAAAAAAGATCTGTGAAAAATGGGTGCTCATTTTTCCAGGGGGGGAAAAAAGCCAAGGAAAGCAAATCCAACAGTCGCCTTGTCAGATATGTCACGGGAATGTCCTTATCCAGCCCCTGGGTTGGACTCAGTGCTGCTAATTACAGCTTTTCTCACTGCTGAAAGGAAAAGTTTGAATCTGTTCACCCTGGGTTTCCCACAGCAGCATTTTGGAACAGCACCAACCCTGTATCTCCATGGCTGGAAGCTCTTGTCCAATGCCAGAGATTGGGCTGCTGTTTGCACCAAGCCTTGGATTTGTGAGCACCCATCGTGGCTGAAGGTCTGGGAAAAACACCTCTCTGTCTCTCGGGAGTATGCTGAACTCACCTGCTGCAGAAGGCCCTGCAAAGGTGCTCTGGAGCCCAAGGGATGCTGCTGTAAATGTCCCAAGCACAGGACTGCTGTCCTTTCTGGCTCAGGCCTTGTTTTTGGCTGTGTCCTGCTGGAGGATCTGCAGCTCAGCTCTCCCTTGGGTGCAGAGCTTCCCGCCTAGCAGAACTGGCCAGCTTTCAGGAAAATAAACAGGCCTTCTCCTCTGGAGCTGGGAGTCCCAGGCTGCTGCACAAGGGGAGAAGGTTGTAACCAAATGACCCTTTCATCACCTGCCTCTACCTGTGCTGCCACTGCAGCTGCTCTGGAGCTGGGCTGTGTCTCATTTATAACATGCTGCATTTGGGGGACAGCTTTGTGTTCTTGTTTCTAAATTCTCCAGGAGGGGAAACCATCCCTAACCTTTCCATTTTACACATGGCTGTGTTTCTGTTGGGAGTCCAGCATTGCAGAAGCCTGTGGGATGCTGCTGGTAGGGCTGTGGTGCTGTGAGCCCGTGGCACACACCTGGGCAGAGCAGCAGGGCAGGCTCTTATCTGAGCTTGTGGGATACTCAGTGCTTTCCCAGCACCAACTCCAGGTCATGCAGTGCCCAATACAGATGGGTGTTCACAGCTTGCCAGTGCTGCTCCAACCTCAAGCTTATTAAAAGCCCACAGGACTGTGTCTTCCCCTTCCTCCTCCTGCTTCCTTCCCCCTCCCTTGGCTTGTCAACACCAGGTTTTGAATAAATCATCTAGGATGTGATCACACAGGAAATTCGCGCATTTATTATTTTTTTTTTTTTTACGGCCAAGTTCGGAAGTGAATTCAGCTCTCCAGGGTTTCAGTCCTGTGTGTTTTAATCACGAGGTTCCCCATCCTTTCTACTCTGTCACTTGTGGCATGACGTCTCCTTGGCCGTGTAAGCTTTTCCCCTGGTTCTGCCTGGCCACAGAAACAATAGCTGCTGGAAATGCTCTTCAGGAATGGCTGGGGATTGCCTGTGGAAAATGCAGATTTAATCTGTGTTAGGTCATTTTGTTGTTACTCTGTTTACTGCTTGATTATCCTTTTCCTTCAGAGAAAAGCAAAGCCCTTGTTCTTGCAGCAGAACTCACCACTCGTGATGTGTTCCTCGCTGGAAGTAACACGCTCAAAATCCTGCATTCCTTTGTGCATCTTTTGCTTTATTTTCTTTTTCTTTGTGGGTGGGAGCTTAAGGAGTATAATGGGCAGATTAGCAACTGTATTTGTGGAGTAACCCATCTTTGTGCAGGTCTGGCTGGAAACCAATTAAGCTTGTCTTGATCTCTAAATGAGATTTTTGTCGAACTGCCTCACCCAACAGCCTTCTGCATCCATTAATAGCAGGGTGGGATGGAAATAGCTGAACGAGTGAAGATCTGGTGTTGGATAAACAGAAAGGCGTTGGCTGCGGGGAGGTTCCCGGATTCGTGCGAACTGCTGCCTCTTTGTGTGGTTGTTTTGTAGCTCTGCTTCTTGAAACCTGGGATTAGGAGTGTGTGACTGCCAGTGTGCAATCTCCTGCCGGTAGCAGGAGTGGGGTTCGAGGGAAAAGCTGCTGGATGAAGAGGGAACATCCCGTAGATTTCATTACTGTGCTGGCCCCCATTCCTGTGACATCCCTGGGGCGAGAGAGCGTCGGGAACTCCTTGTAACTCTCACCTGCAGGTTCCCCCAAAGTGCCTTGGCCTGGTTGAATCTGTCTGGTCTTAGGTTGCATTTTGCCTGGAAAAACCCTGTGGTATTCCAGGGGGACACACGACCTGGCCAGGCTGGGGGTGTTTGGTGCTGCTGTGATGAAAGCCAGTCCGGGAACGGGGCTCCAGTGCGGCGTTTTTGAAACAAACAGTTTAGGGAGAGATGCCTTTAATAAGTTGTGCCTTTGGGGAACCCTTCTATCTCTGTCCCAGACACTTTTCTGCATCAAGATAAGCTAGCAGAGCAGCTGGATCTGTGCTCTGCTCTGGGAGGTGTAGGAGGGGGAAGAGCATGAGGGTTTCTTCTAGGGTGAGGATATTCATTATGATCACTTTTATTTGTTAAGTAGCTACAGATAAGCCCTGCACAGGTGATGCCTTCTTCCCTGCGTGCCTGGCCTCACTGTTATGGACAAGTGGTGGTGAGAGTGATCTCAGGGAAAGGGGAAAGGAAAACACTTGCAGGGTGTAGCTGCTGCAGATGTGCTGTGACATGCAGCAGATCACCCTTCTGCCCCACTTGGTCCTCTCCTAGGGGTGCACAAACCAGCTTTTCTCTGCATGACTAGAATTTTGCTCTCCATCTCCCCACTCCCTAAAGTCCAAAGGGTCTCAGGTTATTTGTGGAAGTGCTGCTTCTTTTTTTCTTCTCCCAGTGTAAAAGTGCCCAATAAGAGATCTGAGTCTAAAGACATGAAATCCTTGCTGAAGCCCATGTTGTCACATCAAGGAGGTCATGTTGTGGAGCTTGAGATCACAGCATGACCAAACCCAGTCACTTTCTGTGCTGGGGAAATTTGGGTCAACTTGGGAATCCTGAATCCATAAAGATCTGGATCTGGATGAAGCAAGTGCTTTCCAGGGTTCCATGACAACTACAAAAGCCTCAGAAAAATCTAAAGCTGGGATGACTGGAAGATGGTTTCAGTGCTTGGGTGGGAGTTAACGGTGAGAGGAGCTGGAACAACCTCCAGGACTGGTGCTGTTTTGCTTTTTTGGGATGCTCTTGACTGAAAAGCTGCTGAGTTTTGATGCCAGTGAGAGAGAAAAATACCTGGTGGCAGGGTGTCCCCCTGACTTCATCCTGCTGTCGTGGGGCTGAGGCAGTTTGGTGCAGTGATCTGATGAGGCATGGCAGCCATGCCCTGTGGAGATACCATCTCCTGGGAGGAAAATGTAAAAATAACCACGTCTTTGGCTGTGTCTTTGAGTTGCGTGAGACTGCAGCAAAGGGGGTGGGGGATGAAATGATATCCATGGAAATTAGGCAGGAGAAATGAGCCTTTTCCTGGGAGGCACATCTGAAGGAAAGGTCCTGAAGACTGTGAGGGAAATGTCCTCGCCCTCCTGTACTGTGCTGGGGTGCAGGGGACACTCTGGAGCTGGGCTCTGGGGTGGTTTCAGAGGGTCCCCCATTGTTCCCTGTCATCCTCTTCCTCAGTGTGGGCTGAAGGAAGTGCAGCCCCATATGGGTTCCTGCACCTCATCCCATGCTGTGGCTCCAGGGTCTAGACAGGTGACACAAACCCTTGTGAGAAGCTGCGTCCTGCCCAAGGCTTTGGAAACCTGTTGGACACATTCTTCCACCTCTTTGCTTTTCAGAGCTTTTCTGGAGCAGGTCTGCTCCTCCATGGGGGGCCACTGAAGTGTGGAGCTAGGAATAAACCTGTGGGAGCTGCCATGGATGGCAGACTGCTCCTGGCATAAGCAGGCTCAGCTAATTTAATCTGCGGTGGACACGATCTCCTTTGTCTCCCAGTTGAGCTAAATATACCCTTTGGGCTGTGGTTATGGAGGCTCACTCCCTTTTTGATGATGGAAAACACACTGACAGGGGATGCAGCTGGCTGCCTCCAGATGGAGCTGGGAGAAGAGCAGGATTGGGGCATCCCATGACTGAGACTCTCTCCTGCTTACCTGTATCTGGACCAGGCCAAAGTGTGGGATGCTCAATGGGCATCTCTGTGGAGGGCTCCAGCTCCAAAGTTTTGTGTGATGCAGGTTTTGGAAGCACAAGGAATTCCAGCATAGCCATAAGTTTTCCATTGTCTGACAGATTTTAAAGGTTGGTGGCTGAGCTGCACCTACCTGGGCCTGGCTGGTGGATTCAGGACAGGGAAAAGGTCCCTCTCCATCTTTGCATAACCCCCCCTAAGCAGCAGTTCTGTGTTTCTGGATGCAAAGGAAAATAAAAAAGCTGTTGGTCAGCTTGAGCAGCAATTGGAAGAAGTTTTTGTCGTGGAAAGCAAAAGGGAATTAAAGGCCAGTGGTGAAATTGAATGTGTTAGTCCAAAGGTGCCACCTGGGAGTGTGTGTGCCTGGGATTAGGCACAAAACACACAAGCTGTGTCTTTGGGGATGCCTGTTTGCACTGTTCTGTCTGTGTGGGTGCTTTGCCAGAGCTGCTGGGTGGGTCTTTGGTTGATTTATCTCCTGAGGTTTGTCCTGTGTGACAGCATCTCAGACTCTTCTGTGTTTGGCCTCACAAGGGTCCTTGAAAGACCAGAAAGTCACAACAACAGGTAAAATTTGCTGCTGTATCTTCCCTGTCATGCTGGCTTCAAAGCCAGTGGTCACTTAATTTTTTCAGCCCTCACTGCTGCTGGCTTCAGAGGAGTCAGGAAAGCAGTTCATCAGGAGAGCTTTAGTGAAATGTGGCTTCAGGGTCTCTAATATTGGCAACTTCTGAGTTAAATACCCGGTGTCAGCCATGCAAGTGCCTTGTGCAGGTATTTGCTGGAGGCTGGCAAAGCTGTATTCCCCCATTTGCTGCCCTGGTGTGTAACCAGTTTATCTCTGAGCACCTGGATTTAACCCTCTTATCCAGCTCTGTGCCAGCCCTTCACACCCTCCTGCTCCTCTGTCCCAGCATGCTGGGAAAAGCCTGGATGACTTCCATGGGAAATGGGTGTTTGCCCTCCCTGGGATGATTACTTCTGTTATGTAAAAAGAAACAAAACAAAAAATGCAACCAGCAAACTCCTGGATCGGGATAATTAAGCCGATTGAAGTGTTTAAATAAATGTTTAAGTTTAATTAAAAATATATATATATGTCTCACCATGATTCCTAAAATAATGAGCCACTGACCTGCTTTATCCCTGATTTGGCTTACAGAGGGGAGGTAAATTATCATGGAAGCATAGAATGTCCTGAGCTGGAAGGGACCCTTAAGGATCACTGAGTCCAACTCCAGCCTTGCACAGGACATCCCAAGAATCACACCATGTGCCTGAGAGTGTTGTCCAAATGTTCCTTGAACTCTGTCAGGTTTGATGCTGTGCCCACTGCCCTGGGGAGCCTGTTCAGTGCCCAAACACCCTCTGGGGGAAGAGCCTTTCCCTAATATTCAGCCTAAACCTCCTCTGACACAACTTCATCCTGTTTCCCTCAGGTTCTGTCAGAGGCCACCACGGAGAAGAGATTGGTGCCTACCCCAAATTTTAGATAAAAGTAGGGGAAATCAGCTTCACCCTTGAAAGATCAGCTCCTTGTCCTCTGTGGCAATGCCTGAGTTTGTTAGTTTAGGGAAGCAGAGAATTGCTCTCCAGGGGCAAGGCAGTTTGTCCTTCCTTTCCTGGTGTCTCTGGACAGAGCAGCCCTCACCGTGGGGCCAGTTTCCAGCTCAGAAAGGTGAGATGTCACCTCCCTGCCCTTGCACTGTCCCTAAGCCAGGAGGATGCAGGAGCTGTGCCCTGGGGCTGGGAGGAGGTGAGGGACCACATCACACTGGAGCTTGGGAAAGCCATGAGCATTTCATTCTGCAATTCCCCCCCAGTGCTCTGGGAATGGCAACCCCTCTGTGCTGGGTGAAGTGAATAGATGCGATGAGACACGTTTATTTATCAAAACACTGATCAGTGCCCAGGGAAAGGGGTGTGTTTGGGGGAAGGGGCGAGGCAGGGCGGATCATGGGGGACCACAAACACAGCTGTATGTGCCTGTGTGCCCTGGTAACTTCAACTCCTTGCTGCTGGGAGTCCCTGCCTCAGACTGCTGCCAGAGATGCTCTACTCGTTATTAAGTAATTGTAGTTTGAATGTTTCCAGTGGAGGAGTTCACAGCAGGAGGAGGAGGAGGAGGAGGAGGAGGAGGTGGAGGCATTCCTAGGAGCCCTCGGTGGGTGCCATCCTGGAGACTCCGTGTCCTGGCTGGTGGTGTTCTAAAGTGGGCCTGGGGTTGGTGCTGATTTTCAAAGCTGAGAGGTAATATGAAGACAAGGCAGTGATTTGGAGCTGTGCAATAGCATTTTGAGCTCTGATTAGCAAAAGAGGCAGTTTGGGAGCAGGGCTGCTGCTGGACCCGTGGTGGAAGGGCAGTGCCTGACCTTGGTTTGGCTGATGAGTGTGCAGGGGAGTGCTGCTCGTGCATAAAAGCTGGAGAAATGTTTTGTGCTGGGAAGTGGGAATGCTCCTCTTGCCTTTTCATCAAAAAGCTATGAAATGGCATCCAGCAGCTCTGCAGCCCATGCCTGGAAGCCAAAGCCAGGTGCATGCAATCCTGAACAAGGCATGGGGACATCTGGATATTTATTTATATTTGACCTGCATTTGGCCACTGGAACAAAGACTTGCAGAAAGTGGCCTTAGCCTTGGCTCAGCATCCTGCATGCAGACCACAGGTAGCCCTGAAGGGAGTTTGAGCTTGATGAAAGCACATTAAGCCATCAGTAGCAAGAGAAGCAGATAAGATTAACAAGCTGTGGTGTTTGGGAGCCCCATGCTCCAGGAGAAATCACTTTCAAAGCAAACAATTCTAATGTAGCTTCACAGGGTTGGGGGAGGAGAATGCAGAAGAGATCCTAATGAATCTGTGCCACATCTCACAGGGAGACAGTCCCACAGTGAGGAGACCCTGGAGGGGTGGCTGGGGCAGTGTTTGGGAAGCTTTTGGGGGCAGCAGCCTCTGTGCCCCATCCCATCCAGTGGCTGCAGCCCTGTGTGAGCCAGCAAGCAGGTGTGGATGGAGTTTCTGCAGCTGTGAAGCTGATGTCAAGCAGTGTTTTTCTCTATTTGCTTCCAAAAATCATCCCTTGGCTCTGCCTGCTGTGGGGCAGAGAGGTGGGGTCCAGGTGGGATGTGACACAGGTCTGCCTCTGTGTTGCCCTCTGCCAGCCCCCCGAAACCCTGTAAGAAATGTCTGCTCTGAAAAAGTGATTTCTGCTGGAATGTGGGACTGGAATGACTGCAGTGCAACCTCTCACTGCCGAGGAGAGTCCTCGTTTTGTCTTGTCCCGTTGGTCTGAATGAAGTAATTTATAAGGACATTTTCCATGAATCAATAAATCCATGCTTTGCTGCTGTGCCTGGGAGGTTTAATTTGCTCTAGATACTGCATGGAGTGTCTCTGTCCTGAATTGCACTGCCAAGTTCTGCTCTTTGGGAGAGGACGAGGATACAGATGGATCCTCTGGGAACATGCTGCCAGCATCTGATTGTGCCTGATCCCTGTTAATTGTGCACCTCCTGGCGTGGCTGAAGAGTTCAGACAGGGTGTAAGAGCAGTAGTTTCCCTGTGTGTGGAATTTGAGGGCTTAGTCCGTTCTGCCCAGCATTTCCTGATGTTACAGATCTTGGGGAAATTGAAGCCAAGAAAAAAATAAGGGAGGGGCAGGATCATTATCCTTTGAAGGAGACCACAGTGAGGAGATCTGGGTTACAGGTAGGTTTTCCTTTCACATCTCTGAGTGATGCTTCCTCTCAAGAGGAATTGAAAAATTCCTGTTGCTCTGCACCACCTCCCCTTCCAAAAGCTGCTTTTATGAGCCCCTTGGAAGCAATGGACATGTGTTACAGATCCTGCCACTGGATCTGCCTGGAAAAAGAGGGTTCAGAAGCACAGCTTTGTTACACATGGAGAAGTCAAAGGTAACCCCAAAGCCCTCAGTCCTGAGCTTGTTTCCCTTGCTTTGTCTGAGCACTGTGGTCTGGTGAGGCTGGAGCTGTGGTCATGGATGGATGAGGGGACTTTGCTTTCTGCTCTGCACTGAGGGTTTGGTGTTGTTCCTCACTGGATCTTGTGCACAGTGTGTGTGTGTTTTGGAGGCCTCTGAACTGGTGGGGCATGGACTGGGTCAGCTGTCCCTGTGAGGAGCTCTCCATCCTGTTCCACCTGCCTGGCTGAGCCCCCAGGGACCCCTCCCCTTCTCCTCCAGAGCAGCTCCAAGATCATTTTATATCTCTTGGAGGTCAGAGCTCAAGCTGCAGAATCCAGGACTGTTCCCAGAGCCAAAACACGCCGTGGCAAGCGGGTGTGTGCCTGGTCTCTGCTTCTCATTTCCTTCGTTGCTGTCAGAGCAGTGGGGCTGCACATGGGGTTTCAGCAGGGTGTCCCCTCTTTTGTTCCTATATATTGGAAAAGTCCGTGCATGTGTTTATATTTAAAAACGGTATGTATGTATTTCAACATGGCCCTTTGTGAGCTGTGCCCCTCAGGGACTGGTCTGGGTGGATGAAGGAGGGATGTAGCTCACAGCTGCCTGCCTACCTGTTGCACTGGCAGCTGTGTGATGGTCCTGCTGGTCCAGCCATTTTTGCATTTGGAAATAACAGGTGTTGGCAGGGAGTGATCCCAAACCAGCTCAGACCCCTTTGAAGTGAGCAGGCTTTGGAATAAGCCTGGCAGCACCAGTGTTGCTGTTATTTGTATCACAGCCTGGGCAGGCCTTTCCACGTGTGCCCATCCTGCATTTTCCATGCCCTCTTTCCCACATGCTTGCTGGTGTGTTGGAATGAAACAGATGCAGCTTCTGGTGGCAGGGCTGGATGTTGGGCTTGTTGCCCATCCTCTGGGACACCAAACACAAGGTCAAACAATGGCTGTGCCAATGGCAAAGTGGGGCAGCCATATAAAGTTGTCATTTTAAATAATTGCCATAATGGTTTCTCCTCCTTTTCTTCCACCCCTTCCCCACCTTCTTCCCCATCACTCTTTCCCCACCCACAACCTGGGGGCTGCCTGGATCTCTTCAGGATTTATGTGAGAAGGGAAATATTATGTACGTAATTAAAGCGTCGTACTGCTGGATGGAAATGGGATTTGGTGCTTACCGCTGTGACTCTTTCTCATGCATGAGGGTGAACTGATTGATTACTGAGGTTTGAGATTAAATATTCCCCCGAGCTCCAATGGCATTTACTGTGGTGGGGGGAGGGCAGAGGGAAGGGGTGGAGGGGATTTATGGTTTTCCTCCAAGGCAAGGAGAGTATGGGAATGTCTGCTGAGCACATCCCCTCGTCTTGGTCTGCAACATTGGCTGTAACAGGCTTCTGGCACTGGTGTCTCAGGCACCAATAAAGCAGGTGCCTTATTCCATATCCACGATGGTGGATGGGCTGCTGGTGGGCTTTGCAAGCCCCTCTCACTGCTGCACTGAGCATCCCATTGCATCCTGCCCAGTCCCAGTGAACTCAGCTGCATCCCCACCTGCCCCCACCTCATTCCTGGCTCGGATCCCTCCCAGCCTGGCAGCGGGGTAGACTTGCTGTCCCTGCCTTTCTCCTTAGGGATGCACCTTACTTGTTTATTTTCCTTAATTCCTTTTAATCCGACCACCCTTCTGTGTTTGGTTTCGATGGGAAGGGAGGAAAACCCCTCCTCGAGTGCATGGTGGGTTGGAGACGCCGCCTTCGCCCGCTTCCCTTGAAGTCTAATTTTAGCTGAGGGCGACGGGATCCCTCCAGGGTATGGCAGAGATTTCCTATCAGCTGCCGAGACCTTAAGGAACAACACACACGCAAACAAAAACAACACATAAGCACTTGAAGGTTTATTTGGGTGAATTCTTTTTTTTTTAAAAAAATGGGTGTGACTTATTTTTCTTTTACGAGCAGCCCCTGCGTGCACACGCTGGCTTTGTTCTGCTGCAGTCGGGTATTTCAGGTCTTCCAAGATTTAATCAGAATAATTAGTTACTGTCTGTTTGTACCTTCTGTTTCTGTTGCAGGGTTACCAAAGGGCGTATTTATCTTCCAGAGGGCTGCCGAAGTGTCGCTCAATCATTAAAGCATCCCATTTCCTCCCAAGTTATCTGTCATGAGGCTTAGGTAAGTGAACAAATAAATAAATAAATGAAAGCAGGGAGGGTGGGGATGGTGCTGGTGGATTCTGCTTGGGGTGGGGGGGAGGCCTTACGGATTTTTCCTGATTGTCACGGGTTTAATTGTGAGTTGCCTGTGGTTCCCAGCCCATCATGTGGTGATCAGAGGACTGAGTGTTTGGATTGGCGCTGAACGACCCAGCCAGTTTAATGAGGCTCCTCTCAGCCAAGCCTTCACCCCGCTAAACTGGCAAGAGCTGTGTTGCTCTCTGTCATTTCAGAAGCAGGAGGGGAAAAAAAAAGGCCTTACAGGAATGAAAGGCTTTTGCTTTCGCTGGTACAGTTACGGCTTTGACTCTTTAACCTGGTGGTATCCCTTATAAAAATCACAGCTCTGTCTGGAAATAAGTTACCACTGTAAGTTTGGCAGGATTGGGAATGAGCTATTTTTCAGCCTGTATCTGCATGTTTGGTTTGAGAAGGGGGCCTGTTAAAGCACACATTTCCCATCTCTAACACAGGTGATGAGAAAGACACAGGAAGTCACTGCAGAGGAGGGTGGGATGGCTGGGGAACCTCGCAGGGAGAGCAGTGAGGTGCTGAACCCAGTCCTGGTTCATGCCTGGAGCCTGAGTGAATTGTGTGGTGTTTTCCCTTCAGTGTTTGTCACCAAGAGCAGATGAGTGGCCCTGTTCTGATGGCAGTGTGGGGCTGGACAATTTGTTTTTTTCCCCTTGGTTTCTCTCTCTTCCTGAGCTGTTGTGGTAGGTTCTGAGGTGCTGGCTTATCAGCTGCCTTTTGCTGCCTCTTTTATCATGTCCAATGTGCAAGCCCTGAGAATGAGAGTTTGGAGTGCATGCTGCTTTCCTGATGGGTTTGGATACTTTAAATCCAGAAGCAGCCTTTGCCATCAGTTTGCTGCTTTCCTGTGTGAGAGAGAGCATAAATTTTTGAGGTTGGTAGCTTTGTGTTAGCCCTTCATGGGGATAGAGATGTGCAGCTGGGCTTTGTTCTCTTTCCCTGGGAGAAGCTCATGAAAGGGAAGAGGCCTGGAGGGTACAAGGTGGGACCAAAGGGATCTGCAGGGCTTGGGTGGCTTCAGGGAAAATTGCTTGTGTGAAGGTTGAGGTTGAATCTTCTCTCTGTGTTTGTTGGGAAGAGTCAAGACGAGCCACAGTGATGGGGCATGTGTTGGACTCTGCTGTGGCAGAGCTGAAGCTGGGCATGATCCCCACATCCTGTCCCAGCTCCAGAGTGACAATTTGGAGAGATGCTGGCAAATCCTCTGTCCCCTCTGGGACTGATGTGGTGGCTTTCACAACCAGCACTGTGTTTGCTCTTTCTGCTCCGGTGTGTGTGGAGGTGGGAAAAGTCCTGCTTGATGGAAATACTCTTAAGAAAGCCTGTCAGCCTGATTTTTTTCCTTGGTGTTTGCCCAGCTGGAAAGCTGGTGGCATTCAGACAACACCTCCTGAAGCACTGGGAGTGTGTGATGTGCAGCACAGCCATTGCTGCTGTCTGGCTGTGGTGTTGGTGCTGGAGGGGGTGGCAGGTCTCTAATCCCCATCCTACTGGTGTGTGCCTGCCTGCTTCACTCAGCCTTTCCCAGATCTGCTTAGTTTGGGCAGAGGGAGATGTGGGGAGGAGGAGCAGGGCTGCTGGGAGGGGAAGGGAGATGACAGTGGTGGAGAGGATGCTGGGAAGGAAAGGAGATGATGTGGCTCATTTGCCTGGTGCTTTAGAAGTTGCTTAGTTAAATTAAGTGCTCACTAGGGAGCCTCATTTGGCTTTTAAATAGCTTTGGAGCATGTGAATGCTCTGTTTTGCTCTCTTTCTGCAGGGTGAGCCACCTCCTGTCCCCATCTCTCTTTGAAGAATATCCCCGTTAAAAGCCAAGCTTAGGATGTGGGAGGGGAAGCTTGGTGGTCACCTGCTTTCAAAAAGCCCTTCAAAGTTCTCTCCACACTCCTTATCATTCCAGACCATCCATCCTTTGTTTTTTTCCAGTCTGGACACTGTGAGTGTTGGTGATTGGGACTGACCACAGGTTCCCTCTCCCACAGAGGCCACGGCATGCCAGGAGCTCTGGTGTTCATCACACAGCACCAGCTGGTCTGGGATGAGCTGGCTGATCTTCCACCACCTCTCCTTGAGCATCCCACTTAAGGCAGAAGATGATGCCCCTTTGGCTTTCCTGTTCTTTTGCAGGGCTGTGTATTTCTTCTTTCCTTTCAGTCAACTGAAAAACTGCTCTAAGAGACTGGAGAATGATTTTGAGTACCTTATTTTCCTGGTTGTCCCTTGGTGCAGAGCTGGATGTTATTTGTGCACTTGATTATCCTGCTACCTGGTAAAGGAAAATCATAGTTTTATTTAATTTCTGTAGAAAATGAAAGCATCTCAAGCTGTTTCTTTGTCTCCAGAGTAACACACTCAGTGATGGAGGGTGCCAAAAGCAGGCACAAATCCTGAGGATGGGGATGCAAACAATGTTTGGTCTCCAAAAACTCTGTCTCAGTCAAGGATGGGGAAATATTCCCCACACCACAGCCACCTTGGTGGGTTCAGTTGTGTCCCGCCATGCAAGCAGATTGTGGCCACCAGGTGCCACTGAGATGTCCCCAGACATGGGGCTCCCTCCCTGCTCTGGCCCTCCACCATGTGCCCACCAGCCCCTTCCAGGCGTGGTGGGGGAAGGTTTGGGAGGAGCACACCCCGTTTTTCCTCATAAAACTCCAAACAAGAGGCTTGGCCTGGTTTAGATTTTAAAAATAACTTGCACATTTGGAAGCTAAAGTTTCAGAAGGGCTCTGAATGGGATAATGGCTTTGATCGTGACAGTCCGAGATCAAGGGAGGCCTTTTTGGGTTTGCAGCATCAGCTGGAAAATATATTGTAGTGTCTAGACTTTATCATCCTCAAGAAAAGCTCTTTTTTTTTTTCTTTTTTCCTGCTCTACAAAAGGTCTAATCCAAAGCCCATGTACAGTTGATAGAAGGGGCTTTGATTGTGTCCATGTTGAAAGAGGTGGAGATGAGTTTGGGCTTGGAAGGACTCAGACCTTTGCAGGCGCCGCTGTTTCTGCTGAAGTTGTGTCAGCACTGGGGTGAGGAGGCTGAGGATGGGGACCAGCTGTGTGCCAGTCCCCCCTCCCCATGGTGGTCAGTTCTTGCAGCTGAGCACTGCTGAGACCTCAGTGCTCATCCTTTGGCTGCTGTGCTTGTGGTCAGCTGCTCAGACCACAATGTGCTACAACTGTCTTGGTTTTCTCTGTGTAATAACCATAAATATCCACATTTGATGGTGGTGTGGACAGAACTGCAGCATTTTTAGCTTGAGTGTAGAACATGTACGTTTTTCTCTCGTTACCATTCCATAAGTGGGTTTTAAACTTTTTTTTTCATTGTTTTACTGAATTCTTTTATTGTTTTAAATTTTTTTTTAATATTCCAAAAGAAAGGCAGGGAAGGATCTTCTTAAGTTGTTTGGAATAAACTCAAAAGCCTATAGAGAAGGTGAGGACATCTGGCCCACATGTATTTATAGAATCATTGAAGTTGGAAAAGTCCTCCAAGATCGAGTCCAATCTTTTGATCAAACACCACCTTGTCAACCAAACCATAGCACTGGGTGCCACACACAGTTGTTTCTTGAACACCTTCAGGGCTGGTGACTCCACCACTGCCCTGGGCACTCTGTCCCAATGCTTAACAACCCTTTCAGTGAAGAAATTCTTCCTGAAGTCCAACCTGAACCTCTCCTGACATTGCTTGAGGCCGTGTCGTTTTGTCTTGTTCCTTGTTCCCTGGGAGCAGAGCCTGACCCCCACCTGGCTGCCCCCTCCTGTCAGGGAGTTGTGCAGAGCCAGAAGGTTCCCCCTGAGCCTTATTTTCTCCAGGCTGAGCCCCTCCAGCTGCTCCTCATCAGACTTATTCTCCAGACCCTTTTCCAGCTCCTTTCCCTTCTCTGGACACCTTAATGTCCTTCTTGTTGTGAGGGGCCCAGAACTGGACACAGCACTTGAGGTGTGGCCTCAGCAGTGCCCAGCACAGAGGGACTGACCCTTCCTGAAAGCCCACATAGCAATCAAGCTCCTCTGTCACACTGGAATATGCAGAGGCAGTTTTTCTTTGAAACACTGTGTTTTCTGTGCAGGGCTCTGGGGTGTGTTTTGGCAGGTGTGTCATTGGCAAAGTCACCACCAGCCATCTCCTTGGTGTCTCTGCTGCAACACGCCATGATGCCACGCTCAGTGCCTGAGGCTTTGGAGGGGTTGCAGCCTAGTTGTGAAAGCTTCATCTGGAAGCTTTGAGAAACATTTGGAAATGTTTTGGAAAACATTTGGATCGAGGATGCCGTAGCTCTGCGCTTGCTTGTTTTACTTTGCTTTGTCCTTGAGCGAGAAAACTGCTGTTGGGTTTCTGTGTTTGTTTCTTTCCATCAATTATTCTTTTAGACAAACTTATTTCCAGGGATAAATCAGAGCAAAATGCCAGTGTGAAAATAGTTTGTGGTGTAAAATGGTACTAAAATTGTGCTGGAAGGGATCTTGAGAGGTTACCTTGTTCCCAAGGGTAGTTGAATACACTCATTGGTCTGGAAAGTGGTCATCTTTGGTGGGAGTTGTTTTGTCATAAATTATCTCAGGAGCAGAGGCAAAAATCTACCAAATAATGCTGTCAGTATGTGTGCACGAGCCTTCCTCAGTTTATTCAAATCATTTGCTGAATAAGTGATGAAAATTAATGCTGGGTTTGTTCCCAGAGCTATTCAAAATAATATTCCAGAGTAACCTTTTCCACCTTGGCATTTGCCAGTATACTGAGAGCTTTATGGATGAATTGCAGTTACCCACAGGCTGTATTTGACATGGAGCCATCCCTGTTTTGCCCCATTTCTGAGACAACCAGTCCTCAGAAGTCCCACTGGGGTGAAGAGCAGGTTTTCCTTTGTTCCTTGTGAATTAGTTGTGACTTTTCAGTTTTCCAGGTGGTCACCAGCCCTGTGGAAATCCACAGCAGCCTCTTCCCTTGACATCTGCAGGTTTAGATAGAGTTGTGAGATGCTGGGCAAGGATCACTAGAAACCTTCATCTGCTTTGAGGCTGAGCCAAGTGGTGACTTTCAGTTAATTTCTGCTGCATCTTCCTCTGTCCCAGCTTTGTGTCTTGAATGGTGAATCAAAAAAAACATACCCAAGAGCCCTACTTTAATGCCCCCACCTTTTAAAGGTGCTGCAGAGCTCCATGGGGTTTTTTACCTTGCTCACAGCTCCTCACTCCAGTGATGGAAGGTTCTGAGAGAGTTTCACCTGGAGCCAGCTGGATGCTGGCTTGTTCTCCAGCCAGCTTTGTGCTGCTGTTGGAATCCACACAGCCCAGATGGTGACTGCTTTTCCTTCATCTGGTCCTTTTCCCAACCAGTTTACAGTAGGTGATGGGGGAATTCATCCATCCTTGGCTCTGGGGAAGGCTTGGCTGAGCCCCCCTCAGCCCATCTGCACGTTTAGAGTGAGGATGACTGGCATCAGCGTTATTGTTTGGCCAAACGCACGCGGGGATATCACAGCTTAGATTTGTTACAGATGGGTTTCTGGATATAGTCTGAGGCATTCTGCCAGCCAATTTTATATCTGTGTAAAAGTGATTGGCATCCCTATAAATAAAGCTGCTGGGGGATTATAAATCTAAATATACTTATTCATTAAATTATTTTTACATTTCCACTGGGTTGTCATCCTGGCTTATCATAAGCAAACCGTACTCTCTGCCTGTGTGTTATCCACAGCTCCAGCAATGCAGCTTCTGAGGCTTGGAAATATTTTTTTCACTTGTGTGTGAGCTATCCATGAGTCTCTGTGCCATGGGTCTCTTCACTTGGACTTCCTCACAGTCATCACTAGGAATGACCCTGTCCTGGAGACTGCTGTAGAAGTGGCCATAAATACAGGAATGTGAGTTTTTCTTCTTGTGAGCGTGACTTTGCTGGAGTATTTAGTAGCTGTGACCTGGTAAATACTATTTGCATGGCTCCTTTGGTGGTGGGAAGGGCTCCTCCATAAGCTTCTCCATCCTTGTCCTCAGGCAGGGAATCTCACAAAGTTTCCTCCTTCTGTGCCGCAGGCTGGGCTGCATGGAAACAGGGGTCCTTCCACCTGGTTTAACCATCCCTGCTGGTTGTTTTGGCTACAGGAGCAAGGGAAAAAGTCCCCCAGACCAGTTCCAGGTGCAGCTGTGAGCTGGGGAGGTGCTGGAGGGAGAGCCTGGGAAGGCACCAGCACAGCCGGGCAGCAATGCAGGCACTGGTAATTCTGGCATGGCCTTTGAGCAGGCTGATGAGAACACTGAGAGCTGCAGCCTCTGGTTTCTCTGAGGTTTTTTTTTTTTCTCTTTTCAAAGCATTTGATTATTAATTCAGGAAATGATGAGGCATAGAGAAACATGTGCCTGAGTGGCAGAATATCAGCTGCCTCACTCTCCTCAGTAATAACGTGCATTGTTGAAAGTTAACCCATGATTTTAGTTTAATTTCCTAATGAAGGGAAGCTTTAAAGTCAGTCTGTCCATCTGCTCCACCTCCCATCACTGACAATTCACTAAGTCCTTTGCCTGGTTTTGTCCTTTCTTTCAGATTGGTTTTTCCTCTCAAATCTGTGGAGCTGCTGTGATTTTTGTCAAAACAGCCATCAAGTTAGGAGGGTGTTGCAGAGGTTTTTTATTAAGGGATGCAATGAAACCTCAGCCTGTACTAGACACCAGGGAATACACATAAATGTTATGAACATCCAAGCCATAAAGAGTGCTTTAGTTGGATTTGCCATGTTATGAGACAGCAGGGAGCCCACGCTGCAGGGCTCTGTGCAGACATGTAGGTGTTGCCAGGGGGATGTTCACCTCAGTGAATTCTCTGATGTCTAATAAATGTAAGTTCATCCTGCAGCCTCTCTCTAAAAATGGCTCATGTTGCTGAGATTCACAGAAGGAAATCTTTGCATTCATGTTGGTATTCCTAGCACTGCTCACCCCACCAAACGTAGTTTTGGCTGCATAACAGGGTCAGCACTGTCCTGTAGAGTCTTCAGAAACTGGTAGCAACATTTGGATGTCTTGGCTTTTTGCTGGAGCTGGTTGCCAGTCCATGTGAAATTTGGCTCTGTGGAGGCAGGGGAGGCCATGCTGCTGGAATTCAGCATCCTGAAGGTGGGAGCTGGACAGTGCTGCTGGAAACATCTCCATGCTGTATTGCAGGAAAGCACAGTCTGGCAGGTGAGCAGCAGATGGAGAGGAGAATCCCGAGTGGGGGGGTCCTGTGTCTCTGCCTCTGGGATATTTCTGGTGCCCAGTAGCTGAGCTGCAGCTGCAGGGTGGAGGTTAGAGGATGTGGGTTGTGTCCTGGAGGCACCAGGGTTGGTTTGAGCAGAACAAATTTTGCAAACTCAGAAGTTAAATGAAGCTTTTTGCCTGGTGCTGACTGGGACAGAGGTTAAAGGTGTGACATACACTATTTTTTTAAGAATGTGTCAAGCTTTTCTGCTTTGTTACCTTGGCCAGAGCTGTGTGGCTGGTGCCAACAGACAGAGAGGTGGTTGCCTCTGGGAATGACATTCCCGTGGTCCCTGTGTCTTGCTGCAGACCCTGATGTAGTGATGTGCCCCCTTCCTCCCTAAACCAGCAACAGCTCCTGGCTGGCACATATTACCCAGGCTCTGGAGGTGCTGCTGTGGGTGCTCAGAGCATCTGTAAGGTAGTCTGGAGATGATGGTGTGACCAGCTGGGCTTGGAGCTGCTGGTAGATGGGCCCTACGTGGGTGTGAGATCATTTCATCACCTTGTCTCAGGGGGAAGGGACAGACCCTGAAAGACCAGCCACCACCAGCTTCCCTGCAGGGATGTGACAGGGTGCAAACAGGACTTGACATTCAGTGTGTTCTTGGGGAGCTGCCAAATGTTTGCATATCAGCCTGCTTTCACTGGTAGGTGTCAATGCTTCTTTCCAGGCCTGGTTTCCACCAAAACCTGAATTCTTCGCAGTGTTGGGGTGGGTTTTTTTTTTTCTTCTCTTTGTTTCCTTTCTTCTTTCTCCATTCAGTGCCTTAGTAAGAACACAGCTGAAGTCCTGGGAGCCCAAACTAAACCTGTCTGTTACACATGACCCGATTAGACGCCATGGTAATAAGCATTTGAATCTAAAGCTCGATTAGGCAGGGAGCAGTCTGAGGCTGGATTTGCATAGCACGAATTCCTTTTCCATAGGACGGGTTGGCAGTGTTGGTAAATCTTCTGAAAGTGAATTTAGAAAGCCCTGGCATGTGTCAAGTGCTCCTGTAGATGCTCTTTTCATGAGGCTCTCAGCTGGGAAGAAAATGCCTGTGATTGCCTGGAAGATGCTTTTTCTCCTCTCTGCCTGCTCTCACAGCTTGTGTTGCAGTCTGTGGGGATGGGTAGCTCTTGCCAGCTCCAAAAGTCTGCATTAAGGGCATTTTGAAAGTTTTTGCCTGGAGAGGCAATTATTTCAAGGTGCTTTCTCATCCTGTGACTATTCTGGCAGTAGTGGAGTGAATCTGGAATTTTCAGGTACCTAAATCCAATTTACAGCTTCTTCAAGCTTTTACTTCAGTGTTACAGTTCTTGTGCTGGAAAATGCTACAAAGGTTTGTTATCCAAAAGCCATTTGATTTCCTTCCCCTGTGGACAGTCAGAAGATTGTGGATGATCTGAGGGTCATTCTCTCTCTGCATTATGTCATTACCATGTGTTTAGACCATCCAGACAGCAGTGTTAATTTGGTGCAATGGGATGCAGAGGTCAGACAAAGGGGGAAAATGTTTTTCAGTGTTTAAGGGCAGTGTCTGGGCAGCAAACCTGCAGGCTGTCTGTCCTAGGAAAAGGGGTTGGAGATGAAGTAATGGGTTTCAATCTTGCTTAGACTTGCTGGGCCCCACTTTGTTATCCATGGTGCTGTCTGGGCTGTGTTGGAAGACCTGACATTCTGGTGAGTGCCAAGCTGCACCTCTGGGTGGCCTCCATCACCCAACTCCGTTGCCACTTTTGCTGAAAGAGGTGTTCCAAAAGCTGCTGAAGGGAATAGGAGAGTGTTGCTGGATGCTGGGGATATTATTTTCTCGCTGCAGGGCTGGGCAGACCTGGTGTCAGTCAAATGCATTGCCCTGCAGCCATGAAAGGAGGGGAGCTTTGAAGGAATGTCACAAGTCTCTGATCAGCAGAGCTCCTGAAGCCTTGCCCAGGTGTGAAGAGCTCTGCAAAGCCCAGCCAGCCCCAGGATCACCTCTGAAGTGTGGGTAAACCAGACTGGTGTTGATGGGGAGGAGTAAAAATGCCGTCACTCCAAAGATTTACAATCTGAGCATGACTCCAGGTGCTCTGGGACCCCCTTGGGTCTGTTGGGGTCAGCTGTCCTGGCTGTGTCCCCTCCCAGCTCCTTGTGCACCCCCAGCCTTTTCTGCTCCTATGTGAGACCCTGATTCTGTGTAAACTCTGCCGAGCTGTAATTAAAACATCTCTGAATTAGCAACACTGTTTCCAGCACAAACACCAGAAAAATCAAGGGTTCCAGCCCCAGCCAGCTTGGAAAGGGGCAGGACTGGTTTGAGGAAGAAGTGGGAGCATCTCTGTGGGTGCTTGGGGGAATGATTAAATTTAAAGAAAATCAAACATAGTTATGTTCTCTCAGGGTGTCTGAGCCTCTCAGGATCCCCTTGGGTCACTTTTCCAAAGCAGTTATTTGCAATTGCTAGGCTTTTTTTTTTATTTTTTTTTTTTTTTAATGAAAAGGGAGATGATTGTATAAATATCTACAGGGGTGGGAAGCTTGTGTTGCAATTTGTGCTGGGTGCAGTGTGAAAACCTGCAAAGAAGAGAACTCCACTCCCATATGTAGCCCTGGCAGGGATTGTGGCCACTGTTGCTGTGATATTGCCCCTCCAGGGGGTTTCCTCACTGAAATGTTTGCTCAGGTTGGGTGCAGAGGCTCGTTTTTTTGAGCAGTATATAGAGATGAAAGCAGGCAGGATGCCTGAAGCTCTAGAGATGCTGTGCATGCCCTGTTTGGACTCCAAACTCCCTGGGGAAAACCAGATTTGGTTAAATCAATGCACAGAGGAAAAACTAACAATCCTGTGCATGTACTCAGTGTGTTTAAATTCGGTTTGTATTGATGCTGCTGATGCTGATACTTTCCTGGATTAAACATTAAAATAGCCTCTATTGATTTTTAAATGCATCCTCTTGGGACCTCCACTGGACTGACATTCCCTTCTGGATGCTCCAGCAGGGGAAGAGGAGCCTTCTTTTGGTCCATCCCCTCGGTCAGAGGCTGGATAATTAGGCAGTTAAAACCACGTGCCCTCATTAAGACAGGTCCTGTGAGTTGCAGGTGGTGGATTTGAGCAGCTGTCCTGGAAAATCGAGTCCTGCTGCCCTGTGGCTGGGGATAGTGCAGTTCCATCCCAGACAAAGCTTTTGCCATGAGCTACATTGTGTTGTAGCCACATAAAATAAGTATGACCAAGCCTTCCAGTTAATCTCACTCGCTGTTCTCGCTTGATTTTCTTTTTTCTTTTGTTTAAATGCAGACAGTATTTCAGTGAAATGTGATGAAAGTTGCTGGTTTTGTCCCGGGCTGGGTGGGAGCTGTTTGGATCATGTTGTGCCTGATGTGAGATCACATACATTGTTTTTTGGTGTTCATCTGCTGGAGCACAGGGAGGTATTGGTGTCATACTGGAAGGAAAAACAGCCAGTGGGCCTTTTCTGCCATTAGACATATTTATCAAGGAGTTCTCAACCCTAGGTTTGTACTTGAGGGGGGGAAATCACTCTGGATTAACATCAGAATTTAAAAAGCTTTAAAAGGAAATCAGCATTGCAGATGGGTAGGCCAGCTGAGAGATCTGACAAGTGTGTTTTGTTTGCTCTGGGCACCTTCTGTACTACGAGTTTAATGATATCTTGAAGTTTAATGATATTTAGCCATCAGGGTCCCTGCTGGGAAGGACTCCTGTTTACAGCAGCCTTCATCCAGTTTCCATTTTGAGAGAGAAAGAAACCAGCTTGCTCCACACCACAAAATGCCTGAACACCTGTGGTTCCAGTAGCCTCACCTTAAGCAGGGATAGTGCTAAAAAGCTCCAAAAACCACCCAAAAAAAGCCCTCTGGGACCCAGCCAGTAGCTCCTTGTTGCCTTGTTGTGGTGGTGGCCCCATGGCAGATGTTGCTGTGCTGATGGACTGGAAGCATCTGCTGCTGAGCAACTCGGAAACTGCACTTTGTGAAGGCAAATTAAGAGGCTTTAAAAGAGGAAAGAAACCTGCCTGCCTTCAGCCGGGTCTCGCCCCAGGGATTAGTGCTGAAATGGGGAGCACTGAAATGGAAAGCTCAGCAAGTGAGGGTTTGCATATGATAATTCACAGTCACAGCCCAAATATTCATTGGAGGGTGAAAAAAAGGGAGGAATTAAAATAAAGGAAGGTTGTTGATTGAACTGTTATTCTCCAGGAAAAGGCTAATTGGCAAACAAATATCTTCCTCCAGTGGGAAATACAACTTCTCTCTGGTTTGCCAGGCTGCTGAGTTTGTATTAACAGCATTTACATCGTCAGAGGGAGTAGTCAGAACTTGTGATATCTGGGCTGGGCTTTACAGCTGGTATTAGCACCTTCTGGAGGTGTGTTGTGCTTTGAATGAGCAGTTTTCTCCCAGCTGGGGCCAAAAGCAGCAGTGGAAACAGAGTGGGGCTGGATTGGTGCTTGTGCTGGGTTGATAGGGATGGAGCCAGGATGGAAGAGGATGCTCAGTGAGGCTGTAGGAACCCCCTGAGCTGCCTAAGGGGTCTTGCATCCCTCTCTCTTAACTGGTTTTGTCCTTGAGGGCTGCCTGGACAAGGCTTGGCGTTACCCAGCCTGGACCCTCTCAAAAGGCTGCCTGAGAGACCGGGTTCAAATGGCACAGGACAAATTCTGGGAGGCTTTTCCCTGCAAGGCTTTCAGGAGAGCCTGGGGTGGGTGCTAATCCCTCCCTGTACATAGGCTCTGAAAAGGCTGTGTCTGCCCCTTTGAGCCCCACCACAATGCAGCACCGACAGCTGCTGCCCCAAAACAAGAGCGGGGTGAGGGGAGCACTGGGACCCACAGCCCCTCGTGCAGCCTTTCCTTTCTGCTGGTTTTTTTTGCTTTTGTTTTGGGTTTGCTTTGGTTTCTTCTGTGTTGCCTTTTAAAACTGAGCTGGGATGCAGGGAAGTCAGGGGAATGCCTCAGCATCCTTCCTGGAGGGCCCCCCCTGCCAGCTCTGCCTCCTTCTGCCTTCCTGGAAAGTCTTGTGGTCTTGGATAAGTGTTGTGCATGGGTTTCAGGATGCAAAATCATGGAGTGCATTTAGGGGAGCGATATGTGACTTGAAAACTCTTTATTCCTCCCACCAGTGCCAACCCACTCCACTTTTTTTGTTTGATTCTGTGAAAAGAAGACCATGAATCCGCCTGGTTTCTGCGAAGACGGGATGTGTGTGTCTGTGAAATTGGGTCATTCAGCACCCTAGTGAATATCAAGAAATATATATATATGTATTTTTATAGGTTTGCAAACTGGGTCTTGTCTGTGGCTTCATGTTGTTGCCCTTGATCCTGAAATAAATGGTATTTGCCTGAGCTGATCTGCTGGAGCTCCTCTAAGAAGTGGTCTGTGATGGTTTGGAGGATCTGGCGCTGGTGCTGAGCTTGTCACTGGTGAAATTTACCCTTTTAGTGGAGAACTCATGACCTCCAGTGTTACTGTGCTGCTCACCATCTAGATGGCTGGGAAACTTCCAGCAAGGTTTGGTTTTTAATCCTCAAAAACTAAACAAAGTTTTGCTGCAGCAGCGTCTTTCCTGGCTGGATTAATACGTGCACTGAGCCGTGCACCACAGGGGATCAAGGGCTGTATGGGGTTCCCTGGACCAGCCCCTGATAGATGCTGCAAGCCCTCAGCCTTCTCCTTGGATCCAAGCTTGTCTCCATGCCCTGGCATGAAGAGCAAGCACACTACCAGCCATCCCCTGCTCCAGATTTTTGCTGGCTTGCCAGAGCGAGCAGCGCTGCTGCAAGGATTGATTTCAGCTGGAGAGGGTTAAGACAGATCCCGTCTCACCCCGCTGTGCACCACGCTCTTCCCCCTGAAAAGTGGATTACAGAGTCAGCAGCCTGTGTGCTTCCCTTGGCAGGGAGCTCACTGGTGTGCTGGAGAGGCGACAGGGAAGCCAGGCCATGGAGCTCTCACAGCACGGTGGAGGTTGTGGCTCTTTTCCCTGAATAGCATCAACACCTCCAGGTGGGAGCCCCATGCAGACACAAACAAAAAAGTCTTTCCCTGCACTTTTGATAGGTGTAAGTTTAAAGTGGAAAAAGGAGGGCTTTTCTGGCATGTTACAGATACAGTGAAACTGTGTCTTTCCCTCTCTGGCTCTGTAAGAAACTTGGTCTAATTTTTCTTGCTGCACCCTGGATGTGGCCATCAAGCCCCCGAAGCTCATCTGCCCTTGAGCTGAGCAGAATGTTTCCTTGTGAGACAGCAGGCCCAGATGTGTGCTTCAGGATGTGAAAAATGCCACAATAAAAGGGAAGAATAGAAAGAGGAGGTGACACGTTTTTTAGGCAAGCACTGGGTTTTTGATGATGCTGGCAGATGGGGCTTTGCTGGAGTGAGCAGAGAGCCTGTGGCTGCAGCCATCTCCTCATGGCATCAGGGGCAGTGTGCTGGTGCCCTTCAGGTACCAGGTAGCCCAAGCCAAGGTATGGAGACACAAAACACTCTTTTTGTTGGGTTCCTAGAGTGTAACAGGATTTTTGGGACGAGGTAGTTCAGGATTTGGTGGGTGTATTTATAAATCCATGAAACCCAAGTCCTTCAGATTTGCTTGTGCTGAGAATCATGGCTCTTGTGATGCCCTAGTGATGAATCAGGTTTCTCCTGGCAGCTGCATCATGGAAAGGGTCCTGTTCCCATCCCTTTTGGGCTGCTGTTTTGAGAGTAGGTGGGTGGAGAAAAGGCAATCAATAGTTTAAAGCCTTTTAACTGAATGTTATGGGCATTTTGCCCCCTCCTGACGATATTCACTGACTTCCACCAAACACAAACATTGCTCCCCTGTACAGCCTATGCCTGAAACAGCTTTACACTGGAGAAAGGAGGTTCTGGAAATCAGCATGAGAGTTCGTGGCCAAAAAATCATTCTGGTTGCTTTAAACAGGAGCAGCTGTGCTGTGGATACCAGCAACATGCTCAGCATGGTGGAGGTGCTGGTAATGGGCTCGGATCCTTTAAGCTTCTGTGTTGGAGGGAAGGTGATTCCTGCTTAGGGGAAGGAAGTCCTATTTCTGAGCATTTCATCCATGCAAGAGCTCAATGTCAAACCTTTTATTTTTAAAACTGAATAATGGTTAGACACCCCCCCCCCTCAGTAAAAAGTGTTTCCATGCACCAGCTTTGGTGCAAATGTGAAATGGAGGAGCTTCTCTCTCTTGAGAGGGATGGGCTGCTGCCTCTTGGATGGGCAGAGCACCATAAACACACTTTGGAGGGCTCACAACCAGAACCAAACCCAAGAAGAGGTTGGGTTACTGAGCAGAGCCAGGGAAGGTGCTGTCTTGGGTCTGTAGGGTGAAAAATTAAAACATGCCTGGGAAGGGCTTTGGTGCTTCTCAGGGAATGCTGCAAATGTACAGGTGATCTGAAAAATGCTGTGGGAGCATCCAGTTTTTATTGCTCTGGAGGTCTGGATGTGACTTACAGGGGAGGAAAAATCATCTAGAATTATTTACTTAAAAAAATGATGCAAGTTGTCTTGTGCTGTGCTGTGCTCTGGGTGTTGAATTCAGGGGGAGAAGCCCTGAGGGAGGATGAGCCTTGCTCAGTGGCAGGGTGGGACAACTGCAGGGTCCACTGTGTGGAATGCCCAATTCCTGCTTTCTAAGTGCTGAGAAAAGGGGTCCAGTACACCTGGCTCTGACACTTGGTGACAGTGATGGTGTCTTCCTAAAGTCCTTGCTGAGGCCACGTGCCTCCCAAGCATCACTGGCCAAGGAAGTCACTTTGCAGTGATGGATGGGAGTTGGAATATTTCCATTGTTTGGGAGCATCCCAAGCTGTGCTGGAGCTCTTGCAGAGTAAAGGCAGGCAAAGCTGGACATGTCCCAAGATGCTGAAATTGGTGAGGACATGGCAGAAATGGCCAGCGAGTGCTGTTACACTTGCACCAAACCCTCCTTGTGCAAGGCACTGGAATAAAGCTCCACATTCAGAGAGAGAGAGAGAGCTCAGGATCTTGCATCCTCATTTTGGGAGGGGAGCCAGGAAAACAACAAGCTAATATTCATGTTTGAGGGTTTAGCTCCTGGCTGCTGGGTGGGTCTGGAGGAGGCGGGTGTGAAGGGGAGCGTGTGCTCTCCTTTGCATGTGTTTGTGCCCTTGTTGGGTATTTTTAGGCTGCAGACCGCAGTGCTGCAATACCGGTGCTGGCTCCCAACCAGCTGGCTGGGGCATCGGTCACAGACAGGCTTTGGCAGCTCGTTTGCTCCGTGCAGTTTAATTTAGCTCGCTGAGGAGGCTGTTGAATATGCAAGTGGTAATTGCTGCTCTCCTTTCCTTATAGCAAAGGCGGAAGCGAAGCAACACCAGGGCCAAATTTTCTCTCCTAATGACTGATTTCATTTAAACACTGCTCAGGGCGATGTAGGCTTGAAGCTTTTCTTTTTAGGGCTGGGAGAAGTAAACTCCTATCTCTGTGTATCACTGAGCCAGGTGACCTTTGTCCATCCTGGTACACACAGGAGCTAAGCTCGTTCTCCTTCTCTTCAGTCTGGGTTTCCAGTTTGAGTCCATCACACACATGTTTTCACCCTCGTTTCTGAGAAAACAAAGTTATTTGGGAACGATTCAGCCCCATCAGTCCTGCCTTGAGATTTGGGCTTGGTTACAAGTTCCCTCAGTGACCCTTCCCAACCTATCTTCACTGGCTGTGTTCAGGGGCAATTAAGCTTAATTTATTCTGGCCTGCTCAATAGTAGAGGCCAGAAGGCACCATCAGATCACCATCTGACTTAAATTTATTGATCTAATTAGCGGTCAAAGGTACAGGCAGGAGGTGGTAGCAGGACACTTAACATATGATGTGGCATAGAACTTGTCCCTTCTGTTCTCCTTAACACAAGCCTCCAGATTGCCAGGGGCTGCAGCTTTTTTCTTCTTGAATAACCAATTTCTGCAGGATTTGCAGGGGAGGAGGAGGAGGAGGCTGTGTAGCTGGACTTTGTTCTGACGATGCAAGCTGCGCTGTCTGTAGCTCCCAAGGACCTGCCAGGGAGCTGTGTTTTGATTTTGATCCATCATGTCAATGAATATTCATCAGCCTTCTGAAGGTTTAATGCTATTTGCCTGGTAGCTAACATATTCTCTCCCTAACCTTTTTTTAGCCTTGGTTGCTAATAACCTACAGCCCACTCAGTCTACATTATAGGGTGGTTTGGTTTTTTAAATTGTTTATAGATGAAAATGAGGAGCCTCAATAGCTCCAGAGCTGGAAGTAGCTCAGAAGTACCTCGTCTTGGTTGCTACGTGGCTGTCTGCTTTAAATCCCTAAATAAAACCTTGCCTTTTGGTCTGCCATTCAGACTGCTCATAAAACATTGTCAGGAGTGCGTATCTCTGAAGGGCAGGTGTTGTTCTGATAAAAGCTTTCCACATGTTTTTGTAACCCCATGTCAGAGCTTGTGTGTAGCAGCAGGACGAGGTTGACGTGGTATTGCAAAGGGGCTGGAAAATGCCCTGTGGAAGAGTTGGGTCTGTTTGCTCCAGAGCTCCTGGAGCAGGATCAGATGCTGCTTTGGGAATGGTGTGGCTGTACCCATGGACTTGGAATCACCAAGTGAGCAAACTTGGCACGTCTGAGGACCCAGTGTAGGTTGGGACAGAGCTCCTGTGCTGGACAGCCACCAGCATCTCCCTTTGCACCCTGCTTCTTGTGACTCTTTAAAACCCAAACCTGCACTGTTTTCTTCCGTGTTGGAGCAGACAGAAATCCATGTGCCTTTGGCTTTTTGTTTCCCTGCCTTCTTCAGGAGAGGAGCTCTGCAGCAGGTCCCCAAACCCTGCTGACACCGAGGGGATGCCAGCAGGCAGCTAATGGATTTGCTGCGGTGCTGGCTGCCGGGGAGCCGTGATGAGAGAGCTTTCATGGCAGCTGAAATTCCTCCAGCGGCTGCATATTTCTACATCCAAGATGTAAAAATGTGAAATGAGATTTGGGGCCCTTCAAGAAGTGGCGGGGGGGGACACTCTGCAGGCTGGGCAGAGAGCAATTGCACAGCCTGGGATTATCCTGCATGAAGATCCAAGAGCTGTTTCCCATCGTCCATGGTTCAGCAGATGATTACACCATGTGCTAAAAACGTGCCATCGAGATCATTTCAAGGGTCAAATCCTCTGCTAAAGAACTGTGGGCAGAGCCTGAATTTTCTGCAGGGTCCCTGCTTTAAGAGGGCAGTGTTTGCCATGCTGTGGTGGTGCAGGGTCTGACCTCGGGTCTGACCCCAGCTCTGGCTCTCCACAGGGCACAGCAGCTGTTTGTTCTGCTGTATAAATCCATAGTTGGAGGGAACGGCAGGCTCCAGGGAGATCAGACACTCCTTTCTAAATGCTGACCTTTTTTCCCTGAGTCTCTTCATAGCTTTGTTAATAAATCTGAGTCATCCATATTTCAACCTTGGCTGTTTGTCCAGTCTCTTAACATCTCAGTGTCTTGTTTCGCAGAGATAAAAATATGTGGGTGTGTAACTTTGTAAGACAAATGTTTAGGCTTTCAAAAATTCCCTACTTCGCTGGTTGATTTTTCTCATTACACTGTTTCTCCACACTCCTCATTCCTCACAGGTGACCCTCCTCTTGTGTTGTTGACTTAAGAATCCCAATTTTGGGACTCTTTCAGGTTTTCCTGGGGAAATTTTGGGGGCAGCTTTTGCCTGGTCCTTGCTGTCATTAGGCAGGCAGGGCACATGGTTCCTGTCTTTTTTGCTCCCAACCAGAGTTTCAGGAATCAGAAAAACCCAAGCAGCCACCAGGGCAAGCAATGCCCAACGTCAGCACTGCTTAGGAAAATCTGAGCTACCGGCACCGTGTGATTTTTATCAGCTGAAATCAGCGTCTTGTAAATATTTACTGGAGCTACAAGTAAGGTTTATCTAATTAAAGCCAAGCAAAACTTTCCATGAAAAAGAGCCGCCGTACCGGGGCTTGCTGGTCGATGTTTAAGAGTTGGGGGAAGCTTGCAGGATATTTTTTTTCAGCTCTGCTGCTGTCTGTAGCTCGGGGCATGCTGAGCCACATGAGGTCTTCAAGGATTGAATCACCCATGGTGGGGACCTGGTGGCCCCAAGCACATCCAGCTGTCTCCTGAATTTTCCATAGCCCTGGCATGAGGGGATATGATTTGTGGGTGTGAGGGGGGCTGGCCTGGCTGCCATGGCACGGGGAGGTTGGTGCAGATTTGCTGGGATTGGCAACAGCGGTGTGGCCCAGGACTCCTCATCCCATGGGGACAGTGGCGTGACCCCTGCCGCTGCCAGCTCTGGCATGAGGCAGAGCAAATCCATCTTTTTAATTTGCGTGGTCGTCAAGGTTGCCAGGACTGTAAACGTCAAATCTGAGGCAGAAATATTTGGCATGGAAACCGTCTCTGCTCTTCCCCTCCGTGCCGAGCGTGTGGGTGGCTCGATCCCTCCTCCCACCGCAGGACGGGAGCGCAGCGCTGCGGGGCGGCTGCTCCAGCCTCCACTCTTCTCTCCCCTGCAGGATCTAGTGCCCACCAGGGAGGGACACAGAGGATTGTGGCCATGGCCCCGAGGAAGAGGAGCAGCCGGGGGATCTCCTTCATCTTCTGCTGCTTCCGCAGCAGCGACCACCCCGAGATCACGTACCGGCTGCGCAATGACAGCAGCTTCGCCCTGCAGACCATGGAGCCCTCGCTGCCCATGCCACCCGTGGAGGAGCTGGATGCCATGTTCACCGAGCTGGTGGTGAGTAGGAGACTTCTTCGTTTCAGTTCTAGTTTTGGGGTTTCTCCCTGTTTCCCCTCAACCCTCTCTTTGCAGCCTTGGTTTTGGGTTTTGAGGCAAACTTTGGCTGCTGTTGCTGAAGCCCGAGCTCCGCTGCTCCCTGAAGAACTGCCAGTTTGGGGTGGTCTCTCTCATTAGAAACTCTTAATTTCTTATAGCAAGGGGTTGGGTCCAAGCTGGTGAAGCAGGATGTTCCCCATAGGTGCAAAGTGACTTTACTTGCTGGGCACTCAGCTTTGCAGATACTGTCCTGGAAAGTCAGGATATTGTTTCTTTATCCCTTGGTTCCAAAACCTGGAAAAACACAGATTAAGAAAAAAAATTGACAGCCAAAAAAAGCTTTGATTTCCTCTAAGCAAAAACATTTTGGTGTGGTATTTTGGATGGTGTTCGACTTCGAGTTCATTCAGCAGTGAAATGAGGTTTTCCTATCGTGCTTGGATGCATAGAGGGAGCTGGAAATTGTGACACTGGTCAGTTACATCTCAAAGTACAGCACATCCCATTAGGTGCCAGGCAGCGTGGACCTGTTGACCCAGGCCTCTTGGTAAAGCTCCAGTTTGTATTATAAAAGCTGGTTTTGCCAAGACACCCTTTTCTCCAAGGGCAGGATGTGGCAGACCAGGACACCAACGCAGCACAGCGGGGATGAAGTTTCCCTGCAGCAGGACTCTCCTGGTCAGGTTGGGTTTGTTCAGGAGAACTGACTGTCTCTGTCCGAATTTATTCTCCACTGATAACTTGGCCAAATCAGGTTTTTGTGGGGAAACTCTTTTCCATGGATCACTTTCCCCCTGCCTTAGCCAGCGGCTTGTTGGGCTGAAGGGGGCATCTCTGGAGGCTCATTTGTTGGAGCCCCACCAAGCCTGTGCACCTCATCTCAGCCCAGGATTTTCAAAAACATCTCTTCCAAACTCATCCAGATGCTTCGTGCAGTGGCAGTGCCACAGGGAACCTCTGTGTGTGCAGCAAGGCAGGAGCCAGCCCAGCCTGGGGCACATTCTGATGTGACCCTTCTGCTCCCCAATCCTTCTCCATGCTGTTGTGATTTTTAGTTATTTTTCCCCAGCCAAGGGTGAGAAAAAGGCCTGGAGGCAGCTGCTGCTCCAGGGCATGCTGGCAGCAGGAGCCACGCTGGCTCCCTGGGGACTGGAATCAGGCAGGGAGGGGGACACTGTGTGCCCACCATGCTCCTGCACAAGCAGCTGCAACCCCCTGGCTCCCCAGAAAACCCATCAGGCAGGTCTCAACCCAAGCTAGAACTTGGTGGGAGGGAGGGGAAGCCAAGCTCTGCCTGTGGGCACAAGAAGGCAGATTCCCATTCTGGAGAATGAAGTTGCAAATCCCCTCCTCCCAACCCCGTCCTTACAACGGCTCCTTCTTGCTCTGTGTAACCTGTTGGTGTGGGGTATTAAATTTCAGCATTAGTTAAATGGTTTGGAAAGTATCCCACTGTTCCTGTACAAACCCACTGTGTAACATTTGGAAGAGAGACAGAGGAAGCACTCAGAGGTGCTGGGCTGATCTTCACGCCTGTGGGAGCCCGATGCCATCGTGCTCAGCCCTCCTGGGTGGGATGGCTTGTGCCTGCTCTGTGGGGCTGAGGCTCCCTCCAAAGTCCTTGTCTGTCTCAGCCCATTGGGTTGAGGGAAGTTGGAGGGGATCTGGAGGCTTTGACAGCTGGAGTTGGTCCTTTGCCAACTCTTCTCTTGCAGCCTAATCGTGACTTCTCTGCCCCAGTTGTTTGCATCAGGGATCAGAGCAGGAGGGATGGAGGATTTCAGGCCTGGGATGGGGGGTATCTCTGGGGACATTGCAGCACTTGGTTTGGTCCCTTGGAATGCACAATCCTCCCGCAGACACAAACAGCAGAGTGGGATCCCTGCTCCACAGATCCCAGCCTGCTGCTTACATCGAAGGGCGAAGTCCCTTTCTTTTTGGAGCCATCCTGCAAAATATTCCCTGAGCTTTGTGTGTTTGTAAGTGTGCCTTGTTGATCTGAGGCAGGAAACATCCATAGTGTGAGAAATTGGTGATTGTCCTGTGCCAGCAGCAGAGGATGAGGGCCTGAGCTGCAGAGGGATGTGGAGCAGCTGTGACTCCAAGGTCAGTTAAAGGCTTGGGCTGCTCTCCCAGTGTCTGTTTTTTGGCCTGTTTTGTGTTAGATGGACACTTTGGATTTTAATTAGGATAGGTAATTAGAACAGATAAACAGTTAGGCGTTTATTCTGTGTCTGTGCAAGTGTTTTTCACATAATTGCATTAGGAACTGCAAGGAAATGGGATTTTTTTTTTCACCTGGGCACAAATTCCAGCGATAAGAAATGCCTGATCTTCATCCCAGACTGCAGGGATGATGCTCCCTGTCCCAGCCAGCCACATGCAGCAGGCAGGGGCTTTTCCCTGGCTCAGGGCAGATGCAGATGTTGTTGTGGTCAATGACTGATCACCATTTCCTCCCAGAGGAACCTTTTCCCTTTCTCTGCCTCTCCCCCAGCCTGCTCTGAATGGGTTTTGTTGGAGCATTGTTGGGATGTCGCTCAGGCGGGCACCGGCCCTGTCTGAAAGGCTTTTCTTTGTCCCCTGTCCTGCCGGGGCTCCGGCCAGCCTCAGCCACCCAGGGAGGAGCAGGTGCTGGCAGAGAGGCACAAATAAAAGCAGAGTATTTCAACAAGATTTACTGATTTGCAGCTCCTTTGGCTGGGACAATGCTTTATGATTTTGTGCAGCTTTCCGTGCATCAACACCTCCGTGTCCTGCCGGCTTGGGTAAGGCAGTGTTTGCTTCCTGAGGCTCGTGCAGAGGTGTGGCACCTGCCAGGCAGCATCCATGGGATTTAAGGAGTTTCAGGAGCCATCAATCCTCCCTCAGGACACATCAGGAGGATCAGTGATCACTGTGCCCCAGAGAGGAGGAAATCTGGGGGTTGCACGAGCTGCCTGCGAACCAAGAGAACAAAGCTGTGCCATCTGCCACAGCTTCTTTCAAGAGGCTCCTGCCTATCCAGGCTAACAATACAGCATTTCTTCAAAGGCTGAAATCTTGCTTGCATGCTCACAGAAAGCACTTGCAGAGCTCCACATAATGGTGCCATATGGTAGATCTTGCCATAACAATCCTCTCTATTTTCCGCCAGCAACTAGACTTTCCAGCAGATGGGTGAATGACTGATGTCCTTTATATCTGCTTAACACTCCTTGTCACTCTGAGGCTTGCAATGAAATGCTCTGTGTGTGGTGATGTGCACTGGGCTGGGATGCCTTGGTTTGGAGAGGGTAGGAGGAGCCCCAGAATGACCCAGGACCCCTCCCTTCACAGTGGGGTGGGTCACAGTGGCCTCGCCATCCCTGCAGAATGAGAGTGATGCTCTGGTGGCTCCTCAGATAGTTTAGATGCTCAGAGCAGCTGCTGAATCTGGTGTGGCTTTGCTTGCTTCTGAAGCACAAGATGCTGCCTCTCCCTGATTCCACACCCTGCTCCCAGCCTGCATCCCTGCTGGTGGAGGGGTGGGATCAGAGGAGATGCTGCCCCAGACATTCCTCAACGCTTGTCTTCCCCAGGCTTTGAGGAAATTCCATTTTCTGCTCCCGATGGGGCTTCGCAGCCTTTTCACTCCTGAGTTAGTGATGCAGAAGAAATTAGAGCAGCCTCCATCCAGCCCTGCATCCTGCCTGTGATGTGCAGCAGCCCGTTTTTAGCCTGTGAAACCATAGCAGGTAACCTTCCTTGGGTCCCTCTGCCCAGACTCCAGCAGGTGGCAAGTTTTTTGGGATTTGGGGAGGTGACACCAGGAGATGAGTGGCTGTGCAGTGTCCCCAGCCCCCCAGACTCAGGATGGGTGCAAGCCTTTGCCCACTGATGTTGCCTGGGCTTTCTGCCTTCCCCTCACATGGCTGTATTCATCCCTGCTGCTTTATGAAGTAGTGGAAACTTGTGAGCCTGAGGAACAATAAAAAGGTCTCTGGCAGCTTATGAGATTTATCACAGCATTTGTTTTTGCTGTACTTGGGGCAACTAATGCATTTCATCCGAGCTGCTCTCTGGCTGCTATCAGGAGATAGATAGGAGATAGTATCCCTTGTCACAGACATTAAATCTGTTGCCTTTGAAATGCTTTGTGGTAGTCAATGGGTCTGTGGCTCATGATGTGCAGTTCTGGGGCAGAATTCTCCATGCATAGCTGTCCCTTGGAGCTATGCCTTCCCTTCCTCTTGGCATGCTGGGATGATGGCTGTTTTATGTGCTGCTTGAACAGGGAGCATATAAACGTGAGGAGAAATTGGTGGTGTGATCAGTGTGAGCACTGCTGTGTGTCAGTAACAGCTCTGGGCTGGGAACTCGTTGCTAGTGATATCCAGTTGTACTTAGGAACTTCAGTAATGTGCTTTTCCCCCTGGTTCCTAATCCAATAAGGAGAAAGTATGAGGTTTTGGGCTTTGCAAAACAACACGGCTTTCAAGTAGCAGCTGAGGGATCAGCTGCAAAGCCAAGCTTTGCATTTCATGCTTGCAGGTCAGCTGTTGTGTTTTGCTGCCTGGTCCTTCCAGCATTAGGGACTTCGGGATTTTGAGAACCACTGAATGGTGACCAAAGCCATTTCCCCTATATCTGCAAAGAAAAGCGTGTGGTTGGTGTCTGGAAAAAAATTACAATTGCAGTAGCCCTTAGGTCCTGGGCAAGCCACCCCTTTCTACAGAGTCAATCCAGAGCCAGATGCTGAGCATGGTGTTCCTGACCCCATCCCACTGCTGTCTCCCAAAACCAAGCTCCCTTGGCTTATGAATCACTTTTAAGAAGGCAGACCAAATGTTTGGTAGTATCTGCTTTTAAATTCACTCTGCAGGGATCTGTGTGCCCACTTTCTGTTTTTCAGATGTGAACAGTCTGGACCTGCCAGGCTCCCATCCCAGCCCAGCGCTCACGGCGCTTCTTTTCATCACCTCGTGTTGTTAACACCCTCCCAGATAATCTCTGAATGTACCTTTTTGATAGGCAAGCATCTGATAGAGGAATCACACACCTACTCAGTCAGAAAATAAGGGTTTTCTGCCTACATGTGTTCCCTGGACCTGAATGAACCAATCCACCGAGGAAGGCTGCATTTCAGCAGAAGCAGCCCTGTAATTGCAGTATCTGTTACTGCTACAAACCAGCGTGGGGGTTTTGCCCAAAAAACATGCTGTTCCCAACCCCTAATTTTACAAAGGGGCCATGTTATAGCACAATGTGAATCTCAGCTGAAGGCAGAGAGCACATAAGGAACCCCTTTGTTTCCAGGAGGGAGTACAAGCGAAGTGGAAAAATAATATAGTCTACCTGCTAAATGCTTTCCACTTTGCACTTCGTAAAAGAGGAGGCCACATCCCTGGGAGATGCCTGGGCAGCTCATTTGGTAACGCATCAGTGACCTTAACTGAGGCATTTGGGTTTTTGGCTTGCACTTGCTCCCAGTATTTCTGGCACAGGTCACCGTGGAAAGTACCAGCCTCTTTGGACAGGGAATCTGCTCCAGCAGCAGTCTTCTTTCCTCCTGCCTGCTCAGTGGTTGGGTGGTGTTGCTGGGATTATGAGCAGGATTGGACAGCAGATGAGTTGTGCTCCATCACCATCCTCAGCTGGAAGCATTCCTGCTGGGAATAGCCTGTGCCTGCCTTGTATCCATTTGCAGATACAAGTGGAGGCTCTCCTTGCTGCTGTAGTATCTTGTTGTTGGCAGAGTCCGGGTGTTCCTCAGCGTGGGAACATCACCAAGGTCAGCTCTTGGCAGCCCAGGCTTTCACAGCCCTGCAGGGAGGATCCTGCCTCAGTGCCCTGCAATCCTAATTCCCATGAACTCCAGTGTCCAAATCAATACTGGTATTTACAGGGATCAGCCCCCCTTTCCCAACCACACCCAACATCTATAAGCCAGTCTGATGCCTGCTTGTACGTGACATCTTGCTGGGTGTTAGGCCCTGGAATCATAGAAGTCACAGAATGGTTTGGGTTGGAAGGGACCTTGAAGATCATCTCATTCCAGCCCCCCCTGCCATGGACAGGGACACTTTCCACCAGACAAGGTTGCTCCAAGTCTCATCCAGCCTTGGTCAGAAGTAACCTCCTCTCAGGGTGACCCTTCCTTGCACCTGAGTGAGTTCTTAAAAATGCCATTAGGATGCCAGGTGTGGCTGAAGCCAGGCCTGTGGGGAATGAGGACTTGTCCCATCCAGGTGTCCATTTCCATCCTCTGTTGCTCCACCAGCATCAGGCTATAGCTGGCTTCTGCTTCCTGTGGCTGCCTTCTTTAGGTCTCACAACCAGAATGGTACCTCTTGGGAGACTTTCAGGATCGAGTTAGTGTGGGGCTTTGTAGCCTCTAATTCCATCCAGCTCCTTTTTGAAACCCTTCCCAGGGCATTATCTGGGGAAACCTTGGCATGGTTTAGCCCCAGACCAACTATCCACAGTGTTCCTGCCTGAGCATCCCTGTGAGGTAGGAGACATCTGGAGCCACACTTGATCATTGGCTTGATTTCCAGCTTGAGCAGCTCCCTGGGATGCCAGCAGCAGAAGCAGTGTAAAATCTGACTGAAAAGGGAGCTGCTGCTTTGGTTCTGTAAAGAGGTGAGAGGTCCATATCTGAAACCTTACCTATTTTCCAGCTCTGTGCTTTATTATGGTAGGAGGTGCACCCACCAAAGGACAGCCATCCCCAGCTCTGGTTGATTGGATTGAATCCATTTGAGCTGTCACAGTAGTAGATAATAGGCTGAGACATATTTTTCTTGTTTTTTCAGGGTGTATGTACAATTGTGTGGAAAAAGTGCACTGGTGATGCACCTGCAGGGCTTCTAGATCTGAGAGTGCTCTGCAGGGTGAAACTGTGTAGATCAATAACTCAGGCTGGAAAAGTACCCTGGGTTAATTAAAATGGGAGAAAGGTTTTCCAGATGAGGTTGGTGAAAAGGTCACAGGAGGCTGAGCTCAATAAATAACATTAAAAAAAAAAAAGTGTGTATGAAGTTATAGATATATATCTATCTATATGATAACAAAAATGAAGGGAAAACTAAGTGGATACCCCTCTTAAAATACACTGATACTGAAATATGAGCAGCTTTGAAACCCTTAGCCTATTAAAATAATTAACTGAATTAAAATATTAAAGCATTACATGCTGTCTGCCTCAGTTAGGTATTTGAACTGATGGCAACATGAATCAATTGCAGCTGGGGTTTATTGGAGGACTAAATCAGCTATTGATGGCCATAATCTTTCCTGCAGAAGAAGGAAGGAATATATATTTTATTTATGTCTGTCCAGTGTGTTCAGGTCAATAACTGAGCAGGGTGAATTGGGGTCTTTCTGAGACTAGGACGAAAAATTCATTGTGGGAGGAGGTTAACTAGGCATGAGCACTTTGAAGTGCTTCTGTTTTTTCTTGTTGCTGCTACTCATTCACTTGGCTGTGAGCAATTTCCTTTATTCAGGAAATTCATTACATGATAAAAGCAAAATGAATAATCTTTTATCTGTTATGCTTATTCATTAAGAAATATGAATAGTTGATTTTTCATGTTCTGTAATTGCAGCTGCAGGTTGTCATGGAGAAATTAGAAATACACAGTGATAATATTAGCAGGGGCTGGCTTGTCTGAGGAGTTGTTTTTAAGTTCTCAGGGTGCTGCAGCTGAAAAGAATTGTGCTGAGGAGGAGGCATTTTTATTAGTG
Organism: Trochalopteron elliotii; assembly: GCA_024734555.1. Classification (NCBI taxonomy): domain Eukaryota; kingdom Metazoa; phylum Chordata; class Aves; order Passeriformes; family Leiothrichidae; genus Trochalopteron; species Trochalopteron elliotii. The sequence continues at coordinate 3,132,312 of JANPWX010000667.1, forward strand.
ATAATAAAAACAAAAGACTTTTTTAAGAAAACCCCTGAGACAAATCTGCATACACTGGGAATTGTAGTTACCTAAATAAAGCTGAAGCGGGAGGAGCTCCTACGGCACAGGGTGGGTGTGGAGGCAGGGGGTTGTTTGTAACAGCAACAATTAATAGGGATTAATATGTCTTTTTTTTCCCAAGAAAACAGCTTAAAGAGAAACCAAGGAGCTGAGCAGGGTGTGTTCTGAGGCAGGGGTTTGCTGAAGGCAGCAGGGCTGGCAGTGGAGGCAGCAGCTGCTGCTCCGGCCGGCAGCGGAAAAACACGAGCTGGGGAACGGGGGGAAAAATGCTGATTGCCATTTCCCCTGACACCACAGCCTGCTGGGATAAATCAAATTGATGAACTTGGAGAAGAATGCCTGGAAGAGAGTGAAAAAGCGATATGACCCCTGAGAAAGGAAGGCGGTGCAGGCTTCAACAGGCTGTTATTTACTGACTTTTTAATTCCCGTGCTGGATCCCTTAATGCCAAACGTTGCCAAAAAGTTCACACTTTGTTTTTCCCTTCTATTTTTTCTCCAAATTTTTTGAACAATCTTGGATCTCTCTCATGCTTCATTTGATGATGCAAGAGATCTCATCTTTACATGCCATAGCCTCTAAACTCTGTGCATTCATCCACCAGGAGTAAATTCACTTGCTATTTATTATGTTGGTCATTTGTTGATCCAATGACATCTTAATATATGTGTGTGTATGTATATCTGCACACACATATGTATAAATAAATCCAGAGAGAGAGAAGTAGAGAAGTTGTGGATGCCTCATCCCTGAAGTTTTAAAGCCAGGTTGGATGGGACTGGAGCAGCTTGGTCTAGTGGGTGGCATCCCTGCTCACAGTGAAATTAGTTGAAATTAGCTGATCTTTATGGTCCTGCCCAAAACAAGCTTTCCTGTTATTCTACAAACATATATATGTATGGACATACAAACCAGCACAAACCAGCAAATTTTAAATAAACATTATTTCAGTTATGGCAATGGGTGACCCCCAGTCTCTTCCATGTACTACACTTACACAATTTATCAGCCAGAAAGGTGCATTTGATTTAAAGGTTTTTCATCTTCTTTTCTTACAACCTGTAAGACTATTTTGGTGTTGCAGACCCCTCTGTAGGGAGTTGTTCCTTACTTAATCTCTGCTCTCCAGATGCGTCATGCAGAAAGTTTGATGGCCTGAAGGACCTGTGGGATGTAGGGGAAAAAACCCATGGTGGTCACGCTGTGGTCTTGTGGACATGGGTGGGCAGCATTTGGGCTCACCCAGCTCCAGGAACCCATCCTGGAGGTCATTCCTGAAGTCAGGAGATTTGCAGCTTCCTGCTGTGTCCCTCCTGTTGCCCTCATGAAAGCCCATGTCTCTCAGTCTGTGGAAGATGCTCATTAAAACGTGGCATGAGGAAAGTGGCAGGGACAGGAGTTTGTCTCAAACAGGACTGTGCTGTGAGCCCGAGGCTGGACTTGATGCTTTTCCTGCTGGGAGGGTTGAACATTTCTGCCAGTGGCTTTTTGGCTTGATCTGGTTTTGCCTTCAGGAGGTGGTAGGAGACAGTGGTGGCTACCAACCAGAGAGCTGGTGGCATCTCCCTCCTTGGAGATACTCAAAAAGCCATCTGGACATTGCAATGGCCCTGCTTGACCAGGAGTTTGTTTGACCAGAGGTGTCATACCATCCAGTTGCCACCTTGGGGAGGTGCAGGACATGGGAACATCTGTCCCTGAGTGCTGCTGTGTGTCCTCCAGGGGAAAGCTGTGGACCACTTGTTTGGGCCACAGGATTGTGCTCACTGTGTGCTGAGCTGAGCCACACATTTCTTAGGTAGCTTTAGGAGAAGGGGGTGAGATCTCACCTTCAGTGGAGCTTGTGCTGTGCTCAGAGACAGGGGGTGAGGTTTGCTTGCCTGGAGTGGAGAGCCATCAGCAGAGCACACAGCATGGAAGTGTTGTTCCTCCTGGAAATGGCAAAATACACACTGAGAATCAAAGCTCCCCTGTGAGGCTTTTTTTTTAAAACCACATTCAAATGAAGATTTAATGTGGAAACCTGCTTCCTGATGTAAAGGTGAACAGTTTAGCTGTTCACCTTTACGGGATAAATATTTAAGAGCAGCGTATCTCTCTCCAGTAAAAACACTCTGGGCAGAGACTTCCTTTTGGTGGTAAAACAAGGCTGTTACTTTATGTGCCACTGACCCAGTTCCAAAAAAGTACTAAAAATAGTGAAGTTGGCAGATCCTGACACGGAGGCAGCCAGGAGGAAGGGGCAGAGCTGTGAAAGGTGAGGGGTGAGGGCTGTGAGGGTGATGGACACCAACCCCCTGGTTGTCTTACTCTTCAGCAGCTGCCAGCATAGCTGTACTGGGAGTGTGTGGATTGCAAATGGCCCATAAAATGAATTGCCAGTTAGAATCACCCAATTATCAGGCTCATGATTATTAATTGAAGGCCCATATGGGTGTGAGTTTCTGCACAGGGCTTCTTGATTGTTAAAGGCTTTGTGGGAGCTGCATTTCTGCAGTGGGCTGTGAGCCCCCAGAAAACAGGTGTTGTTCCTGTCCTTTCTTGATCTTTTGGAGTTGGGAAGGGCAGTTTCTGAGCAGCCTGCACTGAGATGCACATCAGGGAGCCCAAGCAAAGAGCTGGAGGTGACTGCAGGAATCCCCACACACCTAAAAAAACCAGCAAAGACCTGACTCCTCACAGCTGAGTCACTGTTACGGCTCCGAATAACAGTCATTGGTCACTCTCTGATTGTGAGGATTTTCATATTCACTGGGTGCCACATAGGATTTATTTAAACACCTCTCCCAAGCATCCTGCAAGATATTATTAGGTAGGTGTTGTTGAGTGATGCAGGGCTGTGATGACTGAACATGTTACAGCTGGGGCACGATGAAAAGTGCTGTGTGAGACTTAGAAGCATTTCTGCACCTTTTTTGGATGTGTTTGCACGTTGTCATGTGCCAGCACCTACCTAATAAGTTCTTCTGTTTTGTCCCTTGCTCCTGCTGAGGCTTCAGCTTGATTTAGATTTTTTTTTCCTTAGTTAATAAATCTTCACATTTGCACAAGTTGTCTGTTTAGGGTATGGGCATTTTGAAAGCTTCAGTAAATATTTTCCTAAGGACCTAAGTGCAGATGTGCATGGCTGGTGCTTTCATGCCTGATTATCAAATTCACATGGTCAGAAAGTGGGATCACAGTGGAAACAGTTTCTTTCAAACCCTCACCACAGAGGTAAATATTCATCAAGAGACCCTTGTCCTCCCCCACACCCTCAGATTTACTTTTCCAGTGAGCTGAATTTCAGCCAGGTCCCTGTGTAGGTGTCATCCTGTTGGTCACCTTTAGACTTTCAAAAAAGTGTTCAAGGCCAGGTTTTATGGGACCCTGAGCAACCTGGTTTAGAGGGTGGAGAATGCTGGAACTAGATGATATTTAAGCTCTCTCCCAACCCAAACCATTCTGTGATTTCTATGAAGTGAGGTTGGAGCAGAACTTGGATGTTTGACTGGCTCATAGCCTGAGGAGACAACGGGGAAGTGCAGTTTTGATTTTGAGGCATGGAAGGGTGACGAGACTTGCCCAAGGCTGAGGTGGAGGTTGGTTGCTTGATATGAATCTCTGAGCTCCCAAACTATGAGGACATGGGCACGTTTGGGAATGACACTCCTTGGAGCAGTCCCTAGCCCAGGTTCTCCTCCCTGTGGGCAGGAGGATGAGATGTGTCCCACACTGGGCTCAGGTTTTGTCAGTCCCCTCTTGTTCCCCACTCTCTGTTGTAGCAGCATGGTTTTTTTCTGTTGTAAAGGTGTCCAGGTCTGCTTCCAGAACTCCACCAGCATCAGCTCTGTGCAGCATGGTGGTTTGAAGATTTGGGTTAAAAAGGTCAGAGAGGAGGCAAAGCCTCCTCCATGAATATGTAATAGAAAAAGCTCTGCAACACCTTTCCTTTTGAGGAGTACTTTCATCCAGAAGAGAAATCAATACCTGCAGTGGACAGATAAGCCTTTCTGAGATGTTTTGGGACGGCTAGCAGCCCTCTGTCACTGGTGGTTGTGCTGGAGGGCCCCTAGGTTTGGGTTACAAGATAGCTGAAAACTCCCTTCCTTGGCTGCTGGGTGCAGTATGAGCTTGAATTAGATCAGCTGAATTTCTTGGTGGCCTGTGGGCTTGCTGATGCAGGTACCCATCTTTTGCCAGAGGCATCTTGCTCAGCCTTCTCCAAATGGGGCTTTGATTGGGGTACAGAAGCTGCCAGTTTTAGTTGCTAAGTGTTACTGTTCAGGCAGGGAAGCTTTAACCGTTCTCCATGTGGTGGTTTTTTTGTTTTTTTTTTTTTTTGGTTGCTGGAATTAAATGTGTAATTTTTAATGGAGATCCTCTTACTTAAATCCACTGTCTGGGTGGGATGAGTTGGCTTGAGGCCACGGCAAGGCTTTCCTGTGACCTTCTACAGCCTCTCCAGTATCTCACTGCTGCCTCCAAACCCCTCCAACACCAGGATTACCATCAGTGGTGCTGATTTTTAAGACACCCACGGTCCCTGAGATCGATATTGGCTTTAGCAACGAGCCTCCCAGCCCTGCCTGAATGTTTTATTTAGTTCCCTCATAAAAGCTTTGACCTACATCTAGCAGCAGGAAGCGATGAAGCTTTGATAATGCTCGGGCATCCCTGGGAGGGCACGCTGCTCACCCAGCTTCCAGCTCCAAAATGGATCTGTGCTTTAAAATCATCAGATAAACCAATAAAGGCTTCAGTCAGTAAACAGCTTTATCTCTGCCAGGCAGTACATGATGCAGTTCTGATGGAGAGGGTGTACCTCTTTATGAGCTGTAGGCATTAGGGAAAGAGCTTGCTATTTTTAGCTGTAGGAAAACAAAGCAGAAGCCAAAGCACCTACAGTTTTTGATGAAATGAGGGTGTCAGTAATGGAAATGGGCTGGGCCACTCGGGGTGAGGTGCTCCAGTGAAGCAGTGATGATAGAAAAGAGAGGTCCTGTTTGAATTTTTCTTTGCAGTGTCTGTCTGAGATGAGATTGCTCACCTGAAGCTGTCAGTGTGAGTCTTGTGGGCAGCTGTGATGGCTTCATGGGTGTCCTTTCCAAAACACTTACTGTTGGAACCCTGGAAGCTGAGAATTTCAGGCTTTCTGTGCTAGCAGGCACTGACTCTTAAGAAAGCACTAAATTTGACCTAAGGCCATAGAATAGGCTTCTAAAGTTGAGTGATAGCACTAGGATTATAGGTGTGTAGTTTAAATAGAAGTGTGTAATATCACAAGGTGTAAAACCTAGATTTTAAAGTTTTAGTATGTAGTAATATATATAAAGCAAGATAACAAACCCACAACTTACAGCCTTTAAAAGCAATGGAGGAGGTGTCTGGGAGGGACAAGGCAGGGAAGTTTGCAGCCCAGAGTCAGGAGAGGTCAGCAAGATCAGGATGAGAATTTGCATCGTTGCCCTGACAAATGCAGAGCCCCAGGGTGATGCTGTGGGGTCACCCCTGCGCCGTGCTGTGGCCCCACATGGATTTACACTGCCTGTCTGGGGGGTTGTGTGTGTGCCATCACCTGTTTGTGTGCTCAAGCTGCATGTTTTGTGTTTGTTTTCCCCTTGGCAGGATGAGCTGGACCTCACGGACAAGCACAGGGAGGCCATGTTCGCGCTGCCGGCCGAGAAGAAGTGGCAGATCTACTGCAGCAAGAAAAAAGTGAGAGACTTGTTGGGTGCTGAGCCTCTTCCCTCTCATCCAGGATGGGGAGGAAATGGGGGGAAGGACACAGCTCTTTTGGGTGGCATTTGGGGTGTCACAGAGGTGTACCTGTTCCTGGAGTGACAAGGTCTTTGGTCCCCAGCCCGTTCAGGCTGGAGGGGGGGTCCCCACGACCCACATGGGTGTCCCCAACCCCCTGCTCATCCCTGCCAGCACATCAGGGCCATGTGGAGCTCTGTGGGCACTGAGGTTGGCCTTGCAGGGGTGAGGGGCTGCTCACCATCTCCTTAGAGCCCCTCCCAGTACCTAAAGAGGGTTTATAAAACAGATGAGGACAGACTTTATAATAGGGGCTGTTGCAGTAGGACAAGGGGTAATGGTTTTAAACTGGAAGTTTATTTAGGTTAGATAAAAGGAAGAAGGTTTTTACAGTGAGGGTGTTGAAACCCTGGCACAGCTTGCCTAGAGAAGCTGTGGATGCCCCATCCCTGGAACTGTTTCAGGCCAGGTTGGATGAGGTTTGGAGCAACCTGCTGTGGTGGCAGGTGTTCTTTAAAGTCCCTTCCAACCCAAACCATTCTAGGGTTCTGTGATTCCATTCCCTAATTTGCCCCTGTGCCCCTCACCTGGCTGCAGGACCTGGCTGGGCAGTGCTGGCAGTCACTGGCCCCACTCAAAGGCTGCTCACTGCTGTAAATGCCTCTTTTCTCCTGCTGTAGCAATGGCACCAGATTTTCCATCTGCATTTTAGGCCAAGAGCAGGCTTACCTTGCTCATGTAGGATTAAGTTTTAAGCCTCTCATAAATACCCCTGAAATCCCTGTATTATTGTTAGACAGAGGCCTGCCATGCCCCAGATTTAAATGGGAGGGGAGAAGGGATGTTAACAAATTACAGACACTGGCCTGGATCAACAGGAGAATGGGCAGGGGATGCTCACTCCTCACTCCCTGGTGGATAAGCTGAGCCTTACCCTGATGTGTCTGGATAATGGGAGAGTTAAATCAAGCCAAGCCCTGTAATGATTGTTGTGAGTGGAGATTAGGTGCTATCTAATCTCCTGAGGAAGGGTTTAGATGGAGCTGATGGTGGCTCTTTCCCTTTCCAGAACCTCCTCGCTCTCGTGGTTTTTTAAGGGCTGTGCTGTGAAACTCCTTGCTCACAGGGGGGAGGGAGCCACAGAAGTGCCTGTGGCACCCTCTGAGGTTCTGGGAGCAGGTTGGATCCTGGCTGCTGCTCTCCTCTGCTCCTCATTCCTCTGGCTCTTCCCAGCCACTCCTTCCCTGTTTGTGATGCCATCACAGTGAGCTGCAGAGCATATGTGGCCACTGCTTGCTCTGGTGGAGGCAAATGCTTTTCTCCTGCTTTTTTAATTAAAAATGAGTGAGACCATATCAGTGAAGGCTCCAGCCATGGAGAAAATGAGGAATTACATGGGCTGGAGAACATGTCTGTGCACAGCAGGCTCGAGGCTGTCCTGCCCTGTGTGATGATGACCAGTGAGCAGCAGAAACACTGGTGGAAATTCTGGCAGCTCCTGGTAAACCTTACTTGTGCTCCTGAGTATTTATGAGGCCAGATCACCTACATGGTAGCCTGGCATTGAGGAGAGGGGCTGGGCTTCTCCAGGTGAGAGCAGTGTCTGTTTTTTGGGCAGGGCAGCAGAGCTGGGGGTAGGACAGTGGTCCTGCCTCCCTGGCTCGGCTGCTCTCTGAGTGGCAGCAATTTGGGAAGTGCAGGATGTGCCCAAAGCCTGTGGTTAACAGCAAGTTCTTGCTTGAGATGCTTGTAACACCCAGTTTCACCTGGTGGGTCCCAGGGGGCTGGCAAAGGTGGGCATCAGTCTCAGGCAACTGCCTGACTTACCAACAATCCAAAATTGTCCCCTGAGCAGTCTTTGCTCTTTACTCTGCTGCCAGTTTTGGCTGGTGCTTCTGCTTTGCTGTCAGTGTCCTCCACCACACTCAGCTCTCCAGAGCACATCCCAGATGTTGCTGTTTTAAATATTCCCCTGACGGGCAAGATTTCATAAAAGGGAACCAAAAATGAGACATTTTTTGCTGGGTTGTCCTGGAAAGAGACCTGACAGCACCTGGCCTTGGCAGCTCCTGTTGAGAGGAAATAGGGGAAATCCAGCTGTTCCCCAGGCATGTTTCTTTCCCTGGAATATTTCCCCCTGGCCTGCAGCCCTGTGTCCTGGTTTCTCTGCCCTGCTAGCAGCTGGTTTTATCCCAGCCCACAGGACTGCTTTGGCAGGGTGGAGGCTTTGTCCTCCCTGATTCTCCATCCATGGAGGCAGCATGTTTGATCCCATCCTTGGGGATTGCATGGCATGAACTTCTCGTGGTCCCACCCCTCCTGCATCATCACCCTGTGTCACCCAGGGGACAGGGAGACAAAAAGCATCTCGTGATGGGGCTGGCAGGTTCTGTCAGCAGCAGCCCGAGGAGGAACTGAGGTCTGCACTAAATCCAGCAGCCATGCAGGGCTGGGGTCAGGAGAAAGATTTAAAGACTATTGGAGAGACCCTCTCTGAAGTCATCAGCCCCTCTGTGGCTGGGATGAAGCAGGGAAATGCTAAGGCAGAGATGCATCAAGAGTGGGATGAAATCTGCTTTCAGCAGTGGTATTTCTGGAGGATGACTCGTTTCATGCCTCATCCCAAAATACTTCTCTCCCTGCTGGCCCCGCTCTCCAGGAGAGGATATTGCTGGGAAGTGCAGGGAGGAAGCAGGAGGGATTCCAGGTCTGCTGTTTCTTTGGCTGTGGTTTTGCCTCAGTGGAAGAGGGTGACTCAGGATGGCCTTTTTCCAGAGGGAGTTAATGATTAACCCTTTGTGCTTAGTCTGCAGGACCTGTTTAACTGCAGAGGATTTGGCTCTTGACAGCTCATGCACATCATTTCAAGCTGTTAAAGCAGCTCAAAGGGTGGCTTTTATGAGCCTCAAAATATGGGCAGGTACAGGGTGTTGGGGCAGAAGCTCAGAATAAATAACCAGGTGGGAGGGATGGTTAGTGAAAAACAGCTCATGTGAATGCAGGGTCTGGCTCTGCCCCTCTCCCTTTGGGTCCAGCTGAGCATTTCTAGAGCTGGAGTAGAGGAAAAATGACCTGCAGGGATGCCAAGTGATGGTGAGCTCTGTAAGCTTGTGTTGAAAACCTGGTGGCATCACTAACCCTCATGCATCACTCTGAGCAGGGTGAAGCAAAGCTTCTATCTAAAATTTCCTCAGGGGTCTGATAAAAAACCAGGATCCTTTTGCATTAGGAAGAGGCAGCAGCGGTGATTTTTCAGGGGAAATATGTGATAAATAGGGAAATGAGTGATGTCTCTCCAATAATCCTCAATTTCCCAGCCAGCCAACCTCTTTCCCCTCCAACTGCTCCTTCCACCCACTCCCTCCAGAGAGCTTTTCTTTCCAGCTCGTTCTTCCACTTGTCCTGCTCAGTCCTGCAGCTCCTTTGTGGGGCTTGTGCTCCATTTCCTTCATTTAAAAAACATCAATTCCCCATATTTCTGCTGCAGTAGCAGAACTAAGAGCAAAAGCTGACAAAGATGGCATGCAGGGGAGGGGAGGATAAAATAGCTGGGCATTTTGCCATGCTCCAGGGTCACCTGGGATGGATGAGAAGGATTTCATGGCCTCTGAGCATCCAGATATACCTGCTGTTATTGCAGCAGCAGGTTGAAATAACCATCTCAGGTGTCATTTGCTCAGGCTGCCTGAGAGGAACTGGCTGTTTGCATGGCTGGGGGTGTTTTTTTCCCTGGGAAATGTTTGCAGTTTTTTTTTATCTTTCAAGGTAATTCCCCTTTTAGTTCCAATCACAACACACTTTTGTTTAAGCAAGGTTTTTTTCTGGCTCCCCGGCCAAAAAATGCATCTGTTAGCAATCTTTTTTGGATTTTAAAGAGAAGCTTTTCAAACAATGAACCAGCTGACTATGAAAAGGCATCTGGTCATGCTATATTTGCTTATGGGGAGCATAATTTTTAAACCCTGGGAAAAGAGCAGCAGGGCACGTGTGGATTTGTGGAGGAGAAGGTCTAGGAAGTGTCAGCACATGGAAAACCAGAGCAGGCTGGGCTGGGCTGGGCTGGTTCAGACCCTCAGATCCCAGCTTGGGGAGAGCCTGATGGAATTCCAGCCCTTTGCAGCATGGTTCCAGGGGGAAGCAGCAGCTTTATTGAATGATTTAGGTGCTGTTCCAGGGATACCTGGCAAAGGCTGGGCCATGTTGGTGGAGCTGGGCTGGATTTAAACATCTCATACAGGCTGCAGACCCCTTGGCTTTATAAAACCCATCCATGCCACAGCCTGCTTTCCTCTCTGACCTTGCAAACAGCATCCAGGTGGATCATCCAGGGCAGTCAGGGAGGGAGGGGTTGCCAAAATGCAGTGAGCTGCCAGCTGCTGCCAGCTTTCCCTTGCTCTGCTGTTGTGGAGCAGCAAGGAGGGTTGGGGAGCACTGTGCAAAATAAAAGTTATGTCAGGACAATGTGTAAAAATGGAGAGGGTGTTTCTGTTTTTGCAGCTGGTGCCAGTTGAAGAGGGTTTTTTTAATCCCTTCTTGTGACTCCTGGGGAGTTTTCTTGGGACAGACCAGCCTTGCAGGTGGTGCCAAGAGGGAGGTGAACCACCAAAGTCATAGAATTGTTAAGGCTGGAAAGACCTCTGAGGTCGTTGAATCCAGCCACTAACCCAGTGCTGCCATGGCCCCAGGTGCCACATCCCCACTTTTTTGGACACTTCAGGGATGGTGATTCCACCACTCCCTGGGCAGCCTGTTCCAGTGCCTGACCACATTTTCAGTGAAGAAATTTTTCCTAATATCCAATCTAAGCCTCCTGTGGCACAACCTGAGGCTGTTTCCTTTTGTCCTGTCACTTCCTACCTTGGAGAAAAGGCTGTTGTCACTGAAGGGTTCTCTGGGGCTGCTGTGAGCCAACCCTTTCCTTCCAACCTTGTAGGATGTAGCTTGGTGTGTTGGACATCAGGTGGGTGGGGAACTCACCCGGGCTCCATCAGTTATCCCAAAGCACCACCATGGGCTGTGAGTGTAGGGAAGCAGCTGCTGGATCAGGTGGGACATCACCTGTGGAGTGAGGATTTAAAAGGTGTTGCCAGAAGGTTGTTTAGGAAGCAAAGCAGGTGTGACAAAGCACTGAGGAGCATCTCTGGTGTCCTTTTCCCCACCGCCATGGGGACATGCTGTGAGGTTGCATTGCTCTCAGCAGCTGCATTTCTGTGGGTCAGAGCAGCAGGAGCTTGTGGGGATGCACCTTCCAGGTGCAAATAGGTTGAGAACAGCCTTGAAATTGCTTTGAGCTGAGCCCCCACCTCCTCTGTGCAGTGGGAAGGGAGGGAAGTCTGGCTGTGGGAGCTGCTGAGGCTCCGAGGAGGAGGCACAAAGGCTGTGGAAGTGTCAGGCTCATAACCAAGATGTGACAGGGCTGGGGGAGTGTGAAATCTCCCTGGGAAGAGCTAAGGGATGGCTGGAGCTGGCAGACTGGTGACCTTCACTTGAGAAAGCTCCTGCTAATGAGGCACCTCGCCTGGGCACTGCTTTCCCTGTGCTGCTGAGGAGGGGATGGAGCTCATTTATCAGATTCACATCACAACAGCCCCTGCCACTGCCACCATGGAACAAAGCAGTCAAGTGGCAGCATCCATCAGCCCCATGCACAGAACTCTAAGGGCTAAGGGACAACAGAGAGAGGCTGTGACATGAGAGGGTGACATGGTGACACCAGGGCAGCAGCTGATGGGGTTTGTGTTTTTGTCAGGTCCCAGGAAAGAAGAAGTAGGTGAGGGGAGCAGGTGGAACAAAGCAGGGGATGGAGCAAGGTCTGTCCTTGTCTGCACAACTTTGGCACATCTTCATTTTTGCAGCTGAGCACGTGTGTGGTGGCACGTCGGGGCCTGGAGGACAGTGAGGGATGTTGATGTGCAATTAAAGCCATCAGCGTGTCTCTAACAGAGCAGCTCGGTCTGGGGTCCAGCAGGGTTCAGATCAGCCCTCACTCCTTTGCTGCTTGAGAGCACACAGAGCAAAGACTCAGACCAGGGAATGAGAAGCTGGGAGATGTTCAGTGGTGCAGTGACCATCCTGTAGATGCTCAGGTTGGAGGTGCTCAGCTCTGTGTCTGGGCATCCCTCCCCGAAGGCAAGCTGCAAAACCCACATCCCCAAAACCCACCCTGCCTGCTGGGAAACCATTTTACACAGTCAACCTTTCAAACCCTGCTGCTGGAGAGGTTCCTCCCTCCCCCTGGCTCTGAGCAGAGCCTTGTGACTCACTTCCCTCCGGGCTGTCGCTTTGTCAGGAGATTTCTTTACCACCAAAGGACACTTATCAGTGTGCTGTAGACCATTAGCCCCAGTAATTACCACTGAGCAACATCCTGCAGCGAGCTGAGGGGAGGGAAGCCCGTGCCCTGATCTTTGCCTGCTTTTATTGTGCAGTCCCCCTTTTCCTGGGAAGCTGCTTTTCCGACCAGCCTGCCCAGCTGCTCGTCGGAATTAATGAGGTTCTGCTGCACTTAATTGAGAGTGCTCTCTAAATTGGGGGTTTCAGGGAGGAAATGCAAGAGCCCGAGGGAGCCGAGCAAAGGGAAATATTTATAATGCAGCACGTTAATTATAAATGAGCAGTTTAGCCAATTTTGTTGTTCAGCCTCCCCTCCACCCCCTGGAGACCTTTATTTGCTCCACTGCTCCTTTTCAACCCTAAATGAGCAGCAGGTCCACATCCCTGCCTGCCTCACAGGTGTTCACAGCATGTGGGAAGGTCCTGGGATGTGGGATGAGCCAGCCCTGCTGCTTTCCCTCCCCAGTCCTCAGCATGGATCTCACTCCCTGCCTTGGTCTCCTGGCTGGGCACATCTGGACACCTCTTGCTGCTGTGCCATGGTGGGGACCTTGCCACCCTTCCCAGCTGGTGTCTCTGCTGGGAAAGAGATGCTCCTTATAAGAGGGGCAATGGGAAAGAGCTTCTCTGACACCTCCAGGAGGTGACAGGACCGTGTTCAAGGCACCCCTGAGTGTCCCAGCTCTGCTGGACAAATGTCCCCTGGAGTACATTTGCATGCTGGTCTCTTAAGTGGGGCAGGAAAGCTGGGAAAATCAGAATGCCCACAGTCTTTGTGCAGAGCCTTTCCCTGGCAGGGCACAGGCAGCTCAGAGGAGGGGGGTGGCACGAGTGAGTGCCCAGGGCTCAGCTGAGGAGCTGGAAGCCCCAATGGTCGTGTCAGACAGAATTGACACTGAGCAGACAGGTGGCCTGAGCCTCAGCCCAGCTGCTTGGCACCTCTGAGGGACTGTGGGGTCAGGAAAAGTGTTAAAGGGCAGAGGTTTCCAGGCCTCTTGGCACTCTCAAGCTTGTTTTGTCCCTCCCTTGGAGCCAGGCACAGCTAAAGGAAGGGTCAGGTCTGGAGGCACAAGCTGTTCTGCCCAGGGGCAGACTGAATCTCCTCCAAATTACCTGTCCTTGACTCTGCTTGTCCTCATCTTGGCACGCTGCAGCTTGGGAAGTTTGGATGCACAAATGTTTTCCACGTACTCCTCTCGAGCCACAGTAAATATTTGGGACTCTGCTCCCTGGGCTTGCTGGGAGCAGCTGTGGTTGTCTGCCTGCACAGACCTGGGGGCAGAGAGGAGGTCACCCAGCTCCCACTGTCCTAGGTGTCTGTGGTGTAGGATGAGGTTTGCAAACATCCCTTAAAGTTAGGGAAGGGGCAGAGCCATGCAGCAAGTCAGGCTGTGATCAGAAGATGGAAAATGTTCAGGATTTGTGTAGTGTTTGTTGACTCCAGCCTAGACCTGTGTGGCGTTTCTGCTGTGAAATCCTCTTCTTCTTTTGATATATGTATCCTCAGGAAGATTAAGGTGGGGAAAACGTTAATGGTTAGTATTCCCTCAAATTCTGCCTGCTTACTCCATGCAGCCCCTGGGAATGTGAAGCATTAGTTACCTGGGCTGGGCTCAGAGGTCTTTCAATCATGTCCTACAAGCACAAGGTAGAACCTGAAAACCTCATGAACCCTGACAGATGCAGGCCATCGTGGACCAGGATGGCCAAAAATGGCTCTGCATCATTCAGTGCCATAGATCATGGGCCCAGGGGTGACATCCTTTAAGAGGTGACATTGCCAGATGCACGTTCCCTCCCAGTGACTTATGAAGTCCCCAGAGGAGCTGTTGGGCCTGGAGTCTCTCTTAGGATGTTGATATGTTGATAAGTCAGGGTTCTGCTCCCGGAGTGCAGCCTAGATCATGTCACATTTAAACACTCTTCATTGCTTGTAAACATTTTCCCCCCTGAGCATATCCAAGGCTGTGCAGCCAAAGCTTCAAGGGCACTGCAAAGGTGAAACAAGAGAGATTTGGATGTGAAATTTCAGTGTGGTTTCCCTGAAGATGATAATCACAAGACTGATGCAGTATCAGTGGGGCAGTGTTTGGTCATGAGCAGGGGGTGTAATTGTATTTAAAGTATGGCAGTTCAATAAACCAGGTAATGTTCCCATAGCTGGAGTCAGGGGTAAGCTGAGAATATAGAAAGTCACACTTACATTAATATAAAGTAATGCAAGAGCTCAGGGGTGCTTCAGAAGTGGTTGGTCACAAAGGGCAGGGGATGTCAATACTATTTCTACTAATCTGGCTTTGTTTCACTTTTTTTTATCCCCTACCAGGACCAGGAAGAAAATAAAGGAGCCACCAGCTGGCCAGAATTCTACATCGATCAGCTGAATTCAATGGCTGCTGTGAGTATTTCCCCAGAGCTCTGGTGCCTCTGAGCCCTGTGTGGGGACAGTCAGCAGCACAGTGGGGACAGTCTGGCAGCATTGTGCCTCAGAGGGTAGCAGGTGTTGGCAGGGCCAGTGTCATATGTTAGTCCAACAGGTACAGCTGCAGGATGGAGATGTTCCTACAGCCCCCGGGGCCTTTCACACCATCACAGACCCACGGATAGGGTTGGGGTGGAAAGGGACCTTAAAGAATATCCAGTCCCAACCCCCTTCCACCAGAGCAGAGTGCTCCAAGCCCCATCCAACCTGGCCTTGGGCACTTGCAGGGATGGGACAGAGGGATGAGCAGGGGCTGTGAGCCAGCAGGGAGTGTGCTGCTTCCCTCTGGGAAGGCAGGAACACCCAGTGCTGGCCATGGGCTGCCAGCCAGGCAGAGCCCTGAGCCTGAGCAGAGCTTGTGATCAAAGCCTGCCAGATGCCTGGAGGGTGGCTTTGATCTCCCTGACGTGCTGCTGAAGAGGAGCTGGGTTAAATGGAGGGGTCAGCACAGCTCCTCATGTCTGCTGGGACCCTTTGTCTCTGCTTTGGATTAGCCTCAGCCCAGGCTGGCAGGGCTCACCCTGACACCTTTGGGGGCCCAGCACTGTTGGGTGCTGCAGGAACCATTCAGGGAGCTGCTTTAGCTGTAGCTGTACCACATGCATGCCCAGGGAACAGGCAGCCTTGGTGTAGGAGTCAAATCCCAGCCCCAGCTGGAGAATAAATCCAGTGTGGGAGATGCATCCCATGCACACAGCCACTGTCCCCAGCTGAGATGCACACTGGTGGGTTGCACTGGGAGACTTGGGAGTGACAGGGTTGGCTGTTCACCATCCCCATGGCCTACTCTGGATGATGTCCAATTGCCTCATGCCTTTTTTGGATGTCTTTTTTTATACTGTGGTGCCTGAAACTGCCCCCAGGACTCAAGGTGAGGCCACACCAGTGCAGAGCAGGAGTTGTGTGGGGGCTTGGAGACAGTGCCTTCATCCCTCTGTCCTCAGTCCAGGCTGTCTCCTTGCAGATTATGAAGTGGTTTTTTCCTCACTGCTCCTTTTCCCAAGTTCTGAGATTGCCACAAGGATTCCAGACTTCCAGGATGGGTTTAGGATCCCCATAGAATGCTTGGCACAGTGGGTGGTGGGCACTGCCACTCCTGGGGCCCATGGGGAGATTCCCCCTCTGATTCCTGCCTTCCTCCTTCCACAGAGAAAATCACTGATAGCCTTGGAAAAAGAAGATGAAGAGGAGAGAAATAAAACAATTGAAAGTTTGAAGACTGCACTGCGGACAAAACCAATGAGGCAATTCCCTTTCCTGCCTTTATTGCTGTGGCTTTGGATTTGAGTTCTCTGGCAGAGCAGGGGATTAAATAGGAATATAAATGGGAGGTGTACAGGGTGAGGGAGGCAAGGACTCTGAGGCACTAATTGCTTTTTTGTTTGTTTCACCAACTGCTTTTTTTTGGTGTCACATTTTGTCATTTTGTTCCTTTTTCTTGGCCCTTGTAGTGACCAAGAGCCACCAAGACCTCCCTGTCTGTTCAGGCAAATCAGGCAACTTTTTTATTTTTCCAAATTTTCCTTTGTACTGAGCAGAAGGTAAAAATTCCTTGAAGATTGATTTTATTTTCAAGAAATTTCAAGAAATTCAACAACATTTTTTATTGGTCAGCTAGGCCCTTCGTTTCAACTTCAACTCCTCTTGCATTTTAGAAGGGAATAAAGTCACATGAATCTTCAGGCTTTTACAAAATGGAAAACAATTTTTGATGGGGAGGATAAATGAAGGCTGGGACTCTCTCTGAACGTCTGTAGCTTTTCCTAATTCCATTTTCTCTGGAGCCTGCGTGCACACTTCTGCAACACTTAATGTGCCTCAGGTTGACATCTTCTGATGGGAACATATTTCATTAGGAAAAGCCTGACCTGTTTTGGTTATGGAAGAAATATATTTACTATTGCTTGCAAATACCTTTCTCTCTTCCACCTGTGGTGCTAGTAAGAAATTCCCAGGGCCCAGGGTGAGCACCTGATTTCTGTGACACCTGGACCTTGTGGGTGCTGGCCCCTGCAGTGAACAGGGCTGGTGGCCAGCCATGAAACTACAAATTCCTTACAAATGGGGTTTGAGTGTTTTTTGAGGGATGCAGCAGGCTCTGTAGAAAAATTTACCTGTTGGACCTACTTTTGCACCCAGGGAAGGGAACACCAACTTTGCTATTGACTTTGGCTGGAAGAAGAGCAGGCTTTGAAGCAGAGAAAGCAGTTTTCCTCAAGCCTGCAATTACCCCTTTTGTTACTGCCCATCAGCGTGGCTTGTTTTGAATTAAAACCATCCCAGTGCTGGGATGTTCTTGGCTCGTTTGCTTCCCCAGTCCTTTTGCCAAACCAGAGGACACCCAGCCTGGATGGCACTGGGCATGGGGGCCCTAAAATGCCTCAGCAGTGTGCAGTGTTGTGTCTGCCTGCTCTGGTCAGTCTGCCTGGGGCACTGCCCTGTGTTTGCTGCCTGCTTTCTGTTCAGTGGTGTTGTAAGTCATTGCAAAAAATCCAGAAATCCCTTAAAATCAGGGAGCTGTGCCTGAGGGAGGAGAAGGGTGTGGATGGTGAGGCAGGAGAGGCAGCAGAAGGCAGAAGGGGTGACACTGAGCTGTCTGCAGCTGATGGGGAGGTGACTTCAGGGCCTGGGATCTTCTTCCAGTTCAAAACTGGTCTCAAGACTCAGGTTGGTATTTTTTGCAGTGTGACTGCAAACTTCCAGCCTCCATCCCAGGACTTGCGTTGATGGCTGGGTCAGCTGGTTCTCTTTGAAATATCCTCACTCTGAAGAACCTTGTGCAGGTGGTGCCTGGTTGCCTGTGCTACCAGGCACCAATTAAATTGATTTTTACAACCCCATCCCTGTGTCTGGGCCACAGGAAGTCCTTC
Source organism: Trochalopteron elliotii (assembly GCA_024734555.1). NCBI lineage: Eukaryota > Metazoa > Chordata > Aves > Passeriformes > Leiothrichidae > Trochalopteron > Trochalopteron elliotii. The sequence continues at coordinate 3,149,799 of JANPWX010000667.1, forward strand.
AGGCTTTCTGGTATCCATGAAAAAGTATACAGGAAGGTTCTAGGTTTACACCAACAGACAAGTTAGCTCTGCTTGAGGGTGTAGGAATGCATTTCCCACACCCAGCAAGTATTTTCCATATAGGGAAGAGTTTAAGACTTACCCCTTGCATTTTTTACAAGGAAAAGAACCCAGAATTTTCCATCCCCTCCTGGCAGTGATTGGCTCAGTGCCAAGAGAGGAGCATCTATTGAACCCCTTCGCTGTTCTTGAAATCCTGTATCTCTCCTTATTGGCAGCAGGCCAGGTTGTCCCTCCTAAAATATTCAGTATTTAGGAAGAAGTACAAAAGGAAGTAAAGGCTTTTTGGAGTGTTTCTAGCAGCGTGTCAGAGATTTTCTGGGACACCTGTGTGCAGCTTATCTTTTGTTTTCTGTAACGTTTGTTATTTTGTTATTTTTCTTTATTAACCCTCTTGCTTTATAAAACCCCTCAGAAGAGCAGTCTCGCTAATTAATTTTAGCCACTTCTCTGCAAAGGCTGGACCCTCAGAGATTGATACATTTGTTTACACATGGTTCATTACACTCTGACCACGTCCTAACCTGTATCATGAGGGCAAGGCACACTTTTATTTTATCATTTTGTTTCAAAGCCAAAAAAAAAAAAAAAAAAAATCCCCTTTTCCTGGCAGGTTTGTGACCCGGTTCATCGACCTGGATGGCTTATCCTGCATCCTCAACTTTCTCAAAAGCATGGACTATGAGACAGCAGAGTCTCGGATACATACCTCTCTCATTGGATGTATAAAAGCACTAATGAACAACTCCCTGGGCCGGGCCCACGTGCTGGCCCACCTGGAGAGCATCAACGTGATCGCTCAGAGTCTGAGCACGGAGAACATTAAGACCAAGGTGGCAGTGCTGGAAATCATGGGCGCCGTGTGCCTGGTTCCTGGGGGCCACAAAAAGGTACTGGAGGCCATGCTGCACTACCAGAAATACGCCAGCGAAAGGACTCGTTTCCAGGTGGGTGGGTCAGCTCCTCTCAGCCCTTGAAATTCAGCATTCCTGGCCCATTTCTCCTCCTGAATAGCCTAATATGTTGATTTTGGGGGGTTTTTTAGTTTATTTTTTGTTTTGGTGGGGGTTTTTTTTGTTTTTGTTTTTTTGGGGGTTTGTTTGTTTGTTTGTTTTTGTTTGTTTGTTTTTTTGTTGTGTTTTTTTTGTTTTGGTTTGTTTTTTGTTTTGGTTTCTTTTTTGGGGGATCTTTTTTTATGTTTTGTTGGTTTTTTGTGGTTTTGTTGTTGTTGTTGGGGGTTTTGGGGTTTTGTTTTGTTTTTTGGGAGGGTTTTTTTTTCTTTCTTTCTTTTTTTTTGTGTTAGAGTTGGGATTAATAACACGGACGTTACAGTTTTGCCTTTGGACTTAGAAGGTTTTTTTTTAATTTATATTATGGCCTTATGATTCATGAGCTCTAACTAGCGAGTTAGAAATGGAGGTGTCTCCATCTCTTTCCAAGGTTATTTAAGTGCTAATCACCTAATAATGAGATGACACTTATATTATTTATACTTTTGACCCAATAATCACCACCCAAGGCCCACAATGCAGACCTTTTCATCTAATTAGAAAAATACCTTTTTCACCTAGTTAGAAAAAAACACCCAAAAACCATGTAAGAAGAAGGTGAAGAAGAAGGACTTGGACAGCACCTAAGATCCTCCATCTTGCCATATATATATTACTGTATACAAAAATCTTAAATCTAGGATTTGGCCACTTGCAAATGTTTTGTTGTGGCTGTTTGCATGTTGAAAAATCCGGAATTACCCCAGAACCGTGTCTGGTGAGATCTGCAGCTGAGTGAAGAGGGAGGAAAGAGTTATTTAAGGTGACACCCACCCAAAAAAAAAAAAAAGAAAAACAAAAAACCCCCCAAAAAACAGGCTTGCTTGTGCAGGGTTACTGGGATCACATTTCTGTGAGGTTGCAGCATACCTGGGTGGGCTGGTGTTGGCCCAAATGGTGCATCACCAGCTATGGGAGCATCCCAAGGAGTTGTTCCTGCCCGTGTTCCCTGGCTGCTCGGGCAGCACTGGGGCTGTCACAGGGCATTTAAGTGACACTGTGTGTTTGGCAGACGCTGATCAACGACTTGGACAAGAGCACGGGCCGGTACCGGGACGAAGTGAGCCTCAAGACAGCCATCATGTCCTTCATCAACGCCGTCCTGAGCCAGGGGGCAGGCGTGGTGAGCACCAGGGCTCTGGGAAAGGGGGGCCCTGGGGTGGACTTGGGGTGGTTTTATTTCAGTGAACTTTCTGTGCACCTTGCTGTGCTGAGCCCACAACTGTCCCTTGCAGGAAAGCCTGGATTTCAGACTCCATCTGAGATACGAATTCCTCATGCTCGGCATCCAGCCGGTCATTGATAAACTGAGACAACATGAAAATTCAACCCTCGACCGGTGAGTTCTGACCCCCAGCACTCTTGTGGGTTTTGTCTGCTGCCCTTGCTTCAGCTGTTGGCCTTTGGGGAAATCACATGGCTCTAGAGTCACATCTCTTACAGAAATTCCTTGCCATCTTCAGAGAGGGAGAAAAAAATTCCAGCATGGTTTTGCTGCATTCTGATGTAGGGTTGAGCTGGGGAGGATGTGCCATCAGGGGTTCAGGGGATGGTGTCAGCCCTCATCCACCTCTTCTCATCCCAAAATGCTCCTTGGACATCTTGTAGTGCTTGGGAAGTCGAGGCTGAAGGACCAGTTGGTGTTTCAAGCCCTCACAGTGTCTGGTCTGCTGACAGACTAGCTGCTTGTAATTTATTAATTGTGACTTTTGTATCTACTATTAATAGGTTGTTCTGGGTTTTGTTTTTTTGTTTTTTTCCCTTTCTTTCCTCAGGCACTTAGATTTCTTTGAAATGCTTAGAAATGAAGATGAACTGGAGTTTGCCAAAAGATTTGAGCTGGTGAGTATGAATGCTGCCGATACAGACACTGGCACTCAATGTCACAGCTAGTTTTAAAAACACTTGTGTGCCCTGGAACAAAGGGCGGTCTTCTGGATAAAACCTGGAGGTTGGAAATCTCTCCTGTTCCCCTGCTCTTTTGCAACATTTGTCCTAGAGCCTGCTTTAGCCCTTTTGTCCTCTGGCTTCCCAACAGCTCCGTTTGCCCCTCGCAGGGCAGTGGGGCCGGTTTGTCTGTCAGTTTTGGGGTGGGGGTGACTCATGGGGTCTGCAGCTGGGACTTGGGGTGATGCTGTTGTGGGTGCAGTGTCCTGACCTTGCCTGCCTCCTGCCCACAGGTCCACATTGACACCAAAAGTGCAACCCAGATGTTTGAGCTGACGAGGAAGAGGCTGACGCACAGCGAGGCATACCCGCACTTTATGTCCATCCTGCACCACTGTCTCCAGATGCCTTGTGAGTCCCAGGGGAGGCCAGGAACACCCTGGGCTTGCTGGAGGCTTGGCAGCCCAGCTCTCCTGCCCAGCAGCCCCACGACCTCCCCTTTGCTGACGTCAGTGTGTCCCCTTCCTTCCCTGCAGATAAAAGAAGTGGCAACACTGTCCAGTACTGGCTGCTGCTCGACAGGATCGTGCAGCAGATCGTCATCCAGAGTGACAAAGGGCAGGACCCCGATGCCACTCCCCTGGAAAACTTCAACATTAAAAATGTTGTACGAATGTAAGTGCTCCAGTGTTGCTGTTCCTTGCTCGTGGCTGTCACACAGTGATGTTCCTGCTCCTCAGCTGGACACTAGCCAGCATCCCTGGAGCTGTTGATTCCCCAGGACTCACTCACCCCACCTTATCAATGAAGCCCATCCTTTTTTCAGACAGCATTTGTAAGCAGTATTTGAGATTTAGGAGCTTTTGTGTGTTCCCTGATAAATTTTGCACAGCCCTGCTGAGGGGAGACACAGCAGAGCTATTAGGTTATACCAGTCTGGGAGCCTTAAATTCCATTTCCTCAGTCATGTTCCTTGCTGGTGATGGTCTTCTATTTGCTGTAGTAGGATTGTCTCATGTGCTGCTTCTCTTTTCCTTTTAGGTTAGTCAATGAAAATGAAGTGAAACAGTGGAAAGAGCAAGCAGAGAAAATGAGAAAAGGTGAGTGATGGAGAAATACACAGTTTGGCTGAGCTCTAACCTTGGCCAAACAGTTAACCTACACATGTATTTATGTGTTTATTTATACATGTATCTGCAGGCTTTATTGAAGGGCTGATATATCATGCCAGGGGACTGACATGGGAAATGGGCAAAGCAAATAATACTTTTTCATGGAGAGGCTCCAAATGGGGCATTAAGGCACAGCACAGGCTCCCTTTTGTCAGCTGAGCTTCTCTGCAGGGCAGTGTGGGGTTTAGCCCCCCATGGGTTGGGGGCCAAAAGGAGAGTTTATCACCCAGAGTGGTCTCCTGGGGCTGTTTCAGAGCACACAGAGCTGCAGCAGAAGCTGGAGAAGAAGGAGAGGGAGTGTGATGCCAAGGCCCAGGAGAAGGAGGAGATGATGCAGACGCTGAACAAGATGAAGGAGAAGCTGGAGAAGGAGTCCAGCGAGCACAAGCAGGTCAAGCAGCAAGTGGCAGATCTCACAGCACAGCTCCACGAGATGAGCAGGGTGAGACCTCAGACCTGCTCCCTGTTGTGGGCCCAGTCCCTCCCTAACCCCCTGCAAATGCTGTAGGGTGAATTCAGGAGGCTGAGCTGCATGGGGGGGACTGAGAAGGAGGCTTGTTGGAAGAGCCACCAAGGTGTCTGTCCCTGGTGATGGGGTGATTTTGCCTCCCAGCTGCACTGAGCCTCAGTCAGGAGTGTTGAAATCTTTAAATGCATCCTTTGTTTCCTAAATTTTAACCAAATTAATTAAAAATCAGTGTGGGGGGTATTTCTTAGGTGGTGTCCCCCAACTCCATATGACCAGTCCCCATTTCTCTTTCTCTCCCAGAGGGCCATCTGTGCTGCCAGCCCTGGAGGACCTCCCATGGCACCAGGAGCACCTGGTGGCCCTTCACCTTCTCCAACTCCTGGGTCTCTTCTTCCCCCTCCACCACCCCCTCCACTCCCAGGGGTGTGTCCCGACAGTGGACACAGCC
>JANPWX010000667.1:3155265-3189518 GCA_024734555.1 Trochalopteron elliotii
TCCCAGAGGTAAGCTGGGCAATAATTTGGGCAGTGAGGTGCTGGATGGTGATGTAAGGGCAGTGTGCTGAGTGGGTGGGAACCCTCCAATCTGCAATGCTCCCACTGTCTTGCAGAACAAGCTGGCAGGCACCGTGTGGACCAACATAGATGACACGAAAGTGTTCAAAATCCTGGACCTTGAAGACCTGGAAAGGACATTCTCTGCCTACCAAAGACAGCAGGTAACAGCTGGCCCAGGGTGGGCACACCTGGACAAGGTGCCACTGTTACGGGATCATGTTTATGGATTCCCTTGTGGTCCCAAAACACATCTCCCATCGTTATTTCATGCCAAAGCCACGTTTGCCAGATTGATTTCATCTGCTTTTTCCTCTCATCCATGTGCCAGAGCCTTTGCCTTGAGGTGGCCATTCATGGTTCACTGTGCCTGGTTCCACCCCTGCACACACACCTGGCCACGTGCACCCTGAAGATGGATCACCAAAAAAACACACAAAACCAAAAAAAGAGACAGGGAATGTTATGAAAATAACCCCCAGATGTGGCCACAGTTGGGTAATATTTTTGTATTGCTCTTAACAGCAACTGCTCCATGTGTCAGTATTGGGTGGAAAATTTCTATCCCTCTCTGGCCAAGAAGGACTAAGTTTTGCCCACATCTACCATGGGTGGGTCTCTTCTTTTATTTTTGTAGTGAGCCAAGAGCAAAATGTGAGCTTTGAACAAATATCCCAAACCAAAGTAATGTCATTGCAGGCAAAAGCCTCTGCTTTTTAATCTCCTGCTCAAGCACTTTAGCCACAGTTTGGAAGGCATCAAAGCACACAAAGAAAATTAGACACTTATTTTACCCCAGGCAGGATGAAAATGGGCAAAGCCAGTGAGTGTTACAAGAAGGCAGTAGAAAAAGCAAGGAGAGAGGCTGAAAAAGGATGTTCACCTGCTGAAGACCTGGCTGTGTTCCTGGGAGGAGAGAGCAGCTTGTCTCCTTCGTGCCAGGCTCGGTCAGAGGGACAGTGCCAGGAAGGAGTGGACCAGACCCATAAGCTCATTAGGCAGTGTGAGAGTTTAATCTGTTCCAGAGGCTAATTGAGGGAAAGCTCAGGGTGGATTAGAGCAGGGCAAGTATCAAGAGTAACCCACCAGAAGTACGTGCTGCCTGCCCCAGTGTTTTGGGAATAGGTGACCACAGCAATGTCTTTTTCCCCTGGCATTTTTTGAGCTTGATTCATGCCTATGGAGGGCATGTCTGAGGACAAGGAGTGGAAATGGAAGAGGAGCAAGAATAGAAACCTGAGTGTCAGCAGGACGGTTTGCCCTGGAGCCCATGAGTCACCTGGTGTGATTCGGATTATTGCCAGGCAGGAATTTAAAAATAATTTGGCTTGGCTGAGGTCCTGCTGGGTGAAGTGGCTGGTTATGTTTGGGGCCAGGAGGAAGAGGGAGATGGTGCAAGGAGAGCTGTGACATGGGCTTACACCCCAGATGGGATGAGGATAACCAAAAGGGAGCTGAATGTAGGGCTGGGGTGGGACTGGCAGAAAACTCTGTGAAAGCATCTGAACAGCAGATGGGCAAGACAAAACAAAATCCCACCTTGGAGATGCTGCTGGGGCTGGAGCTGGAGTTGCCCTTGGGGACATGATGCAAAAGTTCCTGGTGGTTCACCTTGTGGTTCATTTTGTGTGAGTGGAGCCATGGGACACATCTCCCTGGGCCTGAGGGATGTGGTTGTCTAGCTGGAAGTCCCCAGGGTATTCCCAGTGTTTGTCCCAGGATGGAGAGTGCAGGCTCCAGTGTGTGGGGTTAGATGTGCTCCATGAGATCAGGAGGAGGGGAAGTGTTCAGGCTGGATGGGGCTCTGAGCAGCCTGGTCCAGTGGAATGTTCCCTGGACTTGGGGATGTTCCCTGGGGTTTGGACTAGGGGATCTTTAAAGTCCCTTCAGCCCAAGCCATTCTGTAACACATGCAAACCACAGGGCACTGTGTACATGGTGGGGGTCTGGGAGAGTGAACACCCTGTCCCTGAGGCACAATGAACTAATAATAATGGTTTAATAACTCACAGCATTTTCAAGCTCTAGCAAAACTTGGTTTCTGTCACGAAGATGCAAGGGAGGAGCAGGGTTTTCTCCTCCCTGTTCCCTGTCTTGAGCCACTTGCTCAGTGATCATGCCTCTCATTTGTCCTGAGTCAAAATATCCACAGGACATGGGGCATCAGGGGCTGTCTGGCTGCCCATGCCCCCAGACAAACCAGGGCTCTGAAAATGCATGGTCAAGTGGTGCATCCCTGTGGCAGTGGCCCAGCAGGACTTGGGGACAGCAGACAGAGGTGTGTGCAGTGCACAGAGCTCTCTGACACCCCCAGGGTGGCTCTTGTGGGGCTGCCTTTGCTGAGATTTGTCTGGTTTTGTTGCCAGAGCTCCTGGGAATCCCTGAGTGCTGCACAGACCCCAGGCTTAACCATGTACTTAATTTTAAGCATCTCTTTAAATGTTTTTCCCACATCACAGGCTGGGATGTAAATGCAGGCTATTAAGTGAGCTCTGCAGCTTTTGGGAAAGGCCCTTTCCATGTGGGGAGGGCAGGAACCCTCTGGGCTTCCTGGGGCTCAGCCTGGGAGCATCCCTGCCTCACAATGCATGAAGCTGTTGGGAGAGCCTGTATCCTCCCAGCTGAGGCTCTGCAGATGTCCCTATCCCCAGAGAAGGTCTCAGCCCTGCAGCTGTACAGAATGCCAACATTTACACTCCAAAACAGGAGTTTTTGGCTGTGGCATGAGAACTGGCAGTAGCTGTGTAAGGGTGTGCATGTAGTGAAGGAGAAAAGCAACTCCAGCACTTGCTTTGTGCCTCTGTCAGGGATGTCTTGAGAGTGTTCATGGGGGTAGAGGCTGGGAGTGGTGTTGATAAGTAGCAGTGACACAGCCAGGGCAGTCCTGGCAGGTCCTGCAGCGGTGAGTGATGTAAAAGAGTCAGGGCCAAGTGGAAAATATATTGTGTTGTTGAACCAGGGGCTTAGCAGTGAGCTGGGAAAGAATTCATCTCCCAAAAAAGGATGAAGGAAGTAAAGCCTCCAGCTCCTCTGTGCAAGGGAGAGTGACCTGCACAGGGGCCAGGGACAGCAGGGCTGGGAATTGTTTGTGGAGATGGTGAGAGAACATTTAAAGCTTACACCATCCTGCAGCAGAGCTTGGATCACATTTCCTGGCAGGGAAAGGGGCAGGGATGAGGCTGGTTTGAGGCAGAGAGGGAGGGTTTTTGTAGTGAACCTTTTCTCTACCTTAATGCAAGAGGAGCCCTCCCTCTCCAAGAGTAGGAGACTGCAAAGAAAGTCCCACCATGTTCTTCTCCCTCTCCAGCAGCCTGGGGCAAGTCTGAGCATTGTGGGGCAGATCTGAGGGTTGAAATGGAAGGAAAAGCTCATAATTAGGAACCAGTTAAATGAAGATAAAGATACCTTTGCAGCTTGTGGGTGTGCTTTGTGCCTGCCCCACCAAGGAGACAGCTGGGAAGAGATTGATGAGTGAAACGTTGATCCTTAGCCTTAACTGAACCAGAGACTTTTTAGCCATCAGACTCTTGATCAGCACAGCTCAGCCAAGGGAACGAGGAAGGAAAACTCTGTGTGTGTGCACATGTGTGTGGTGCCAGATTTACTGCACCTGCTTCCAGTCTGCTGGGGGGAGCCCAGCAGGACAGCCAGGTCCTGGGAGGGGCATGGTGCTGGTGGGCATTGGGGTGGCACTTGGCCAGGCTGCTGAGCCCTGGAGAAGCAGAGAGGAGGGGGAGGAGGAGGAGGAAGATGAGAACCCAAGGGGCACTGTGTTGCTGTGGCAAATGGTGAAGTGTTGCTGTGGCCAGATTTGCTCCGGGATGTGCCTCTCGTTATTTCCACTTTAAAGCCCTGTTTTTACTGGCAGTCACATTGGCATCTCAGTCCCTCAGATGTGCAAGAACCAGAAATTTTCCTCCCTGCATGGCAGGCTGAGCAGAGCTGTGCCTTTGGGCCAGTAGCAGGGCTTGGCTAGCATCCTCCCACCTCATCCCGTGTCCCCTCCTCACCTCTGTGCACAATGTACCTTGGCCTGATCCATTCATGGAGCCTCCTCTTCCATCAGCTCTCCCTTTCTGCACATCCTGTATCCCACATTTTCACCTGCATCCCCCCCATTTCAGCACCCCCAAGTGCCTTCCCATGCTGCCAAACCCCCCCATGGTGCACGTTTCCATTCTCTGTGCTTCAGTTCCCTCTGGTTTTGCTGAGATCACTGAACTGCATGTGTTTTTCCTACCTTTTTCCATGCTTCTGCTATGGCTGTAGGACTTCTTTGTGAATGGTAGCTCCAGACAGGTAAGTGAGCACCTGCAGGAATGTGATGTGGGGCTGGGGACAGGGACACAGGGGCACGTGGCTGCTTCTGAGGGGGGTTAATGTGTGACAGACGGGGTTGAATTGGAGAGGTGCAAAGATCACCCAGAAGGAGCAGCTTGAAAGTTGATGCTGAGGAAGCTGGTAAGGCAGACCCCACCTTCTCTGCTGTCTGGCTTGAGGTCAAAGCCAATGTCTGAGTCCAGGAGTTGGATTTTTAGATGCAGCTGAACACAGAGAAGCTCCTACCCCTGAGCAATTTCTGTTTTCAAAAGATGTTAATAAACACACAGGTTGAAGCTGTCTGTTTGGTCAGAGCAGACAAGGCACATGAGAGGGACAGCTGGTGCTGGGTGACTTGGGGCTCATTTTCCATCACCTGCCTCTATTCCCACTTCTCATATCTGCGTGTTTTCTTCACTGAAACAAGAAAATCAGTAAAAAAATGGTAATTTCAGTGCTCACTCTCAGCCCTTGCAGTGGCCATGTGCCAGGTCTATGCTCGTGGATGTTTAGTGTGGATCTGTAACGTTCAGGACCGTGCAGCTCCAGATTGTGTTCCTTCCAGAAGGATTGAATAGCCAGCTTTTAATTGATTACCCTTACTAAAATATGCAATATGGTAAATTAAAACCTGGGGCAACGTGAACTCCTCGGGCAGCCCTGCAAAGCTGCTGTTATATAGATCTTCCCATTTGCCCACAATCACAACATTGCTGCTCATCTGAAGGTAACGTGTTTAAGCCACTTAGGAGATGCAGGTGCTTATGCCACACCAATTCCTGCTTTCAAATCCCTTCTTTTGGGAGGATTTCACTGAAAAGGTTGCTGGTTGCTTGTGAAGAAAGCTGTGTTGGTTAGCTGGCTCGGGAGGAGTGATGCATGAAGGGTGACCACAGATGTTTGGAGCAGGGCTGAGCGATGCTGAGTGTGTGCAGCAGCCCATAATGAAACACTCCATGCGAGGGTTTAATGAAGTATCACAAGTATGTATGCTAAGAAAGCCTGCCTTTATTTATTCAGCAGCGCCCCTGTGTTTGCAGATTTTTAAATCTTCCCTGTCTGAGAAAATATTTACATTTCTAACCAGTGGCTTCAAAGCCAGCTCTGGTTTATGAAATGAGTTACTGTGTTTGGGTTTACAGGCGAGGGGTTTTACCCGTGGTGACACTCCTGATTCATGGGGGCCCCCTGTGTAACACACTGAGGGTACTCAATGTCCTTGCTGCTCCATGGCTCTTCTCCAGGCTTTTCTTCTTATTATTTTCTCATAGAAGGAAGATGCCATCGATGACACTTTGAGTTCCCGGCACAAAGTCAAGGAGCTCTCAGTCATAGACGGCCGGAGAGCTCAGAACTGCAACATCCTCCTCTCCAGGTATGGTTCATGCCTTGCTGCCCTCTGGAGAGTGGGGGGATGCTTAATACCCTGCCCTGAGTGTGCTGCTCAACCCTGGAAAACCCTGAAAAAATGACAGGAGCCAGTGCAGCAGGAGAGCCAGTGACACCTGAACCCAGCTATAGCCTTACATCCTCATGGTGGGGTGACCCGGAGGGGGGGCAGTGCCATAATTGGGTATGTGGCAATTTTGTGTCCCTGGAAAGCCCCCAAGGGGCTGGGACACCCAGTGAGCTTCCACAGGAGGTGGAAGGGTGTTGATTTCACCTCTTATCTTTTCCAGCCTGGGTTTTGTTTGCTCTTTGCTGGTGGTTGAAGAGGGTCTCTCTGGGCTGGGGAAGTGCTGGGTATCAGCAGGGTGCAGGGAGCAGCAGTAATTCAGCCAGGACCTTGCTGCCCACATCAGAATTTTGGAAAGGGGATGTCCCCCTCTTACAGCTGGTCTGACAGCCTCTCTCACACTCCTCACCAGGCAGGCTCAGCACTGCTACCAGCAATTTAATCTGATCTCCAAACAGCTGCCAAAATTATAAAAACTATCTCAGCAAGATAAACTACACCAATCAGGCTGAATCCTGAGAAAAAGGAAAACAGGTTGTGGTGGTCTGAAAGGATGAGCCATCAGTGTGTTAGCTATTTGGGAAAAAAACACCCAAAGAGCAGGAAAAAAAGCCACTTGCTTCTGACTCACCCAGCAAAAAAAAAAAAAATCCATCATCAGTAAAATTTAAAAATACTCACTCTGCTGTCTGGAGTCACAGAAGCTTCTGTGCCACCCAGGACAGGCCAGGATGTAGCAGCATCTCTGGGTTTGCAACTGAATTCGGTGTTTTCCCAGACTGTGGGTTCCATCTGATTCTTCCAAGTGGAGATGCTGCCTTGCCTGGGCAGCCCAGCTGATTTCCTTCCCTAGAAAGCTTGGAGAGGCTGATGTCTGCAAAAAAATAAAACCTCTGAGTGGGTAACTCAGCCCCTGGTGCTTCTCCCAGAGGTGGTTGGCAGCCTGTGGGCAGTGAGAGCGATGAGTGCGGCTCCATTTGGGGGTAAAACTGCCCTGGCTTTGGCTGGCTCTGCTCTGGGCTGCTTCTGGGGATTTTCGTGCTTCCTAGCAGTCCAAATAAAAGAGGATGATGATGAAAGCAGAGTTTAAAGCAGCAGGCAAATGAATATGTCTGTGGCAGGCAGCTATTAGCAAGTAAAACGATGGGATTTGGGGCACTGGCTGAGCTGCTCCCGGCATACGTAGGCTGAGCGTCGAGTGGGTTTAGGTGTGATTCAGCCAGAGGTTTAAGGGTATATTTGGAAGTCAAGCACACAAATAGCTCCTTCAGTGGGAAGGGGAGAGACCCAAGCACTCAACTTCAAAGGCATCTTGCACGTCTTGCTGAGTGAAGGTCTCAATTTTATCTCACCAGCAAACCTTTCTCTTCCAAGAAGGCAATGGCTGGAAAGGAATTGCCAGTAACTAATCCCACAAAAAGGGCAGGATGGAGGTTGCTGCCTGCCTGCCTTTCCCTGTGGGCCAGTTCCTAGGGGAGAAGCAGGATCAGACTTGCCCTGCAAGGTGGTCCTCAGGCCTCTATATGGCTTTTCCCAGGCCCATCTTCATGCAGGGATGAGTGGCTTTGAAGTTGCAGTGACTTGCCCCAGATGCTGCTTTGGAAGTGCTTTGGAGCTCATGCCGTGGTTCTCCCAGGACACAGCTGAGCTTCTCTCCCCCACAATCCCTCTGGGTGATCTGATGCCAAAAGAGGTGATGCAGGGATAGACCCCAAGCATCCTTTTAGTATTCTCTCAGGTTCAGCTCCTGCATCTCCAGCAGGAGATGTATCTCCAGCAGACTCCATGTATCACTGGGCAAACCCTTTCACCTCTGCCCATCCTGGTTGCCCATCCCAAAACTGGGCAGAGCAGTGGGTCCCTGATCCTAGTGTTCCAAAGGGCCTGGTCTGGCAGCTGGGCTGCTGCTGTCCTGCCTCACTTGCTTGGCCACCACGGGGCTGAGCAGATTTTCACATGCAAGAGGACCTGCAGGCTTGGCCCCTGATTTATCCCAGACGTTTGTGAGCTCACCAGGCATTGTCTGGCTCGCAGCGTGGAAAGATTACGGCCAGTGAGATATTTTATCTCCCTCTGTAGATTTATTTTTTCGCCTGTTTCCCTTGCTTTGGGAGAAATTACTGCGCAGTGAGATCACTGGATTTTCCTCCAGCTTGTAATGCAGCACAAGAACGTTTTTAAGGCTTGCTTTTCTCTCCTGCTTTTTTGGAGAACACTTTGCTGATGTCAGTGCCTTGCTGTGAACCCACCAAACCCTTGCTTTTGCTCCCTGTGTATGGGTGTGTATTTTTAGCCCTGCAAACCCACCCCTCACTCCATGTTTTTCTGGCTGTGCTGGCAGTGAATGGCTCGTTTGATTCCTCTCTCTCCCGGCGAGGTGACATGAGGCTTTTTTTATTTTTTTTTTAATTTTTTCCCGTCAAATGAATGTGGCTTTTCAAGGGAGGGCACGTCCCTTTCTTGGTGGAATTTTGTTTTTCCCCCTTCACACTTACCACGCCCTCCACAGGGCCAAACAAAAGCTGTTGAGCTGTCACCTCGCATTGCCGGGCTGCTGCCTCTAAATCCCTGTGACAGCCAGTCCTGTGACCCTGTTCCTCTCAGACAGCTCTCCTTCGACAGCTGCTGCCAACAATGATAATTATTGTGGTTATAGATAAGCTTCGAGCTTTGGCTGGCCCCTTTCCCATCGAGTTGTCTGAGAAGTCTGTTTTCTTCTGGCGCCCCTGCTGATGCAGGGGGCAGGCTCTTGTTCTTGGCACTGGCTTGTGATGATTCCTGAGAAAAGTTGTTGGGGTTTTTTGGGATTTTTTTTCCCAACCTCTTTTCTTTTTAAATGCATTTTTATTGTTGACTTTGCTTTCAGTGAGTAAGGGCTTGAAAAAGTCACTCTTATCTTCTCTCCACACTCCTGGAGATGATCATGGTACTTCTCTGTGCTTTAAGTGTTTGCTGTGGATGAGGAGTAGCTGCCTGCCCACCCCCTTCTCCCAGGAGCATTTTTGCCTCTCAGGGATCCCCAAATGCCCAGATCTAGCCAATGTCTGCTTTTCATCAGGGTGGAGACCAGTGTTGGTGGTCTCCAACTCCTGCACTCCTGTTTCTGCTTGGATGTAAAAGGAGTTCTGCTGCAGTTTCATGTCCCACCTCTGATCATGTCCCATCCTGGGCACTGCCATTGTAAGGGACAGGTAGGGTGACCCCAGGATGTGGCTGCTTGTTCCTGCAAGCACCAGAGGGGATATTTTCCAGGGATTCTGGATTTGTTCCTTGTATGATGACCCCAGCAAGTGTCTTGGCCACTGCTCAGTGCAACCTTTGAGCTTCCTCCCCTGGCTGAGGTAGATTTTAATTCACTCCTTAATTAACAGACCCTCTCTGGGGTGCTCCCTTGAGGAGGGGGTGAGAGAGGACTGAGTGCAGGATGAGAAACATGGGCTCATAAGGAATGAAGATTTACTTAACAGGTCTCTAAGATGCACCTGTTGCAATAAAGCTAATCCTTCACTTCCAGCTTTGAGCAAAATACTCCAAGCTAAACCAAGCCCTTGCTACCCTGGCCTTAGAGACCAGCACCCTTCCTGTATCAGCCTTAGCTTCCAAAAGCCAACTCCACAGTCTCAGTCTGCTCCCTGAAGAGATGTGGGGGTGAAAAACACCCTCCTTGTTTAATTACCCAGAGTGATCGAGTCAGCTCCTGATCTTCTTTTTGATCTGCTGATCAGGTTGACTTCCAAGGTCTCACATCCTGCTGTAGGGTGTGTTTCTGGTTTCAGTTCATTCCTTTGAGCCACATCCAGTGTTTCAGCATCCCTTGGCAGCACTGATCACCGATACTGGGGCCATGGGGTTCCTCAGACAGGTCTTTTCAACTCTGTGGTTTTTCCCTGCGTGCAAGTACAAGGAATTACATTTTTTAAACTGGATATGTTGCAATGGCTTTAACCACAACTGCACGCCAGGCGAGAGAGAGGATGTAGGTAAATGAAGTTGCAGGAGTTTCTGGGCTTTCCCTTTATTTAATTTAGATTATTTCATAGACCGCAATGCAAAGAAAAAAGAAAAATACGTGTGGTTTTGAAATCAAAGTCCTTGCAGGGAGCGGTTCCTTGCAGTCAAATTAAACTGTAATTAATGGCTGCTCCAGCCCAAGGAGGAGCTGAGGGCATCTTTCCATCTCTCTGTTGCCTCAGCTCAGTGTGGGCTGCTGGCAGAAAGATCCCTGCCAGGGAAGCCCAGGCTGGTGGTGCTCGCTGTGACACAGTGGTCTGTGGGTTTGGAAATCTCCAATTTGAGGCTGCATCTTCAATTCCTGTTAGGTGAAGTAGAGGAAGAAAAAGGTGGGGGAGAGGCTGGTTTCCAGCTTCTTGCACTTCCAGGAGTATTGAATCCCCACCCCTCCAAAGAAAACCAAAATGATGGGTTTCCTGGGATGCTGAACATCCACTTGTCCAAATTTTGGATTTCTTTCTAATTTTTTCCTAGAGGAAGACTCCAGCCGAAGGTGGTCGGGAAAAGTGGGAGAGACAAGGTTTAAATCCAAGAACAGCAGTGGAAATTGGCCAGATTTTCCTTAAGGGTTGTTGTGGCAGTGGGTTCAGGGGCAGTGCTGAGCTGCACTCCTGAGCCTGGGCTGGGCTCTGTTGCCAGTGGGAATGTAACCTCACTGGCTCTGTGGCCTTTGGGGGTTCTGCAACTGCAGGAGCAGCATTGCTGTGGGCAATTACATCTGAAAGTTGGGTATTTAATGTACTGCTTACAATCCTTGCATAAAATGCTGTAAAACAGGGAAATAGGGAATGGCAGCTGCAGTGTGGGGAGAGGGAATTGGCTGGGGAGGGTTTGGCAGCAGGGCCAGGGCTGCTCAGTGCTGTGCTGAGCCTTGGCAGAACACGGTCCTACCACATTTCTCACACATCCTCCTTCATAACCTGCTGGATAGAGCTGGTTGTGATGCTGCTGCTGGCTGTTCATGTTGCACAGGTGTGTAAGGAAACACTCCTGAGCCTTCCCTGGTTGCTGGGCTGGGGATAACTCTCCTTTCCCTTCACCTCCCAGGCTGAAACTCTCCAATGAGGAGATCAAACGAGCGATTTTGACGATGGATGAGCAGGAGGACCTCCCAAAAGACATGCTGGAACAGGTGGGCAATGTGTCTCCTGCTCCTTTGTGGTTGCCTCATGCTGAGACAATGCTGTGCCAAATTTGGGACCGAAGTTCAGCTTTGCGTGTGCTGGGCCCCAAATTATTTACCAGCCACTTGTTGAAAAACTACCCAGGTGGGCTGGAGCAGCAGGAAAGCAGCTCAAATGTGGCATTCTGGGAGCAGCATGGCCCCCATGTGCCATTCCTGTACCCAGGTCTGCCCTGGGACCCTGAGGTGGGGCCATTTCCCCTTTTTTTGTGGCTGCAGCTCGAAGTTTCTGCTCAGTGGTGGTTTATTTTTGAAAGGTTAGACAGTGTCTGTGCAAGCCTCAGAAGGGGAATCCCATTTTCACCCCCTCTGATTCCCTTTGGAAGCATATTATTCATCTGTCCTTAAAGCTGAGCTGGTAATTGCACTTTGAGCAGAGATGTGGGAGGATTCATTGCACGAAATTTCCATCTGCTAATAAGTAGAGTTTGCTGCAAATGGGAATCCCTGACTGACATCTCCTCTGGCAGAGCTGATGTTGAAACCTCCTTGGAGCAGACTTAATTCATTTGTTGTAAAAGCTGAGTGATGGCAGGGCAGAGGCAGGAGACACTGATGTGATGGAGTAATGTGAGGAAGGTCACAGGGACAGCAATGACACTTATTTCACAGGTGCCTTGGGGTCACTGTCTGAACATGCTGAAAAGGTGTTAGACTCAAGGAAATAAATCACTTTTTAACTCCTGAAAAAATGTGTGCATGGACCTCATGCCCACTGCTGTGCTTCCTCCTGTCCAGCTGCTGAAGTTTGTTCCTGAAAAGGGCGACATTGACCTGCTGGAGGAGCACAAGCACGAGCTGGACCGCATGGCCAAGGCTGACCGGTTCCTCTTCGAAATGAGCAGGTTGGTGGCTCAGGGGACACATTTTGGCCAGTGGCTGCACAGGCTGACTGGGGGAATGGCTGTTTCATGGAGCCTGCTTGGGAAATAAGCCCTTTTCTTACTGTTTTTCACATCAAGAAATGAGTGGGCCAAGCAGACAGGAGGGCAAGTGAGGTGCGCCAAATTATAAGGATCATTTGTGATGCTCTGGTCCTAAAATCAGAGTTGTGTTCCTATACAAGCAGCAGCTGGACAGAGCAGTGGAGAGGGATGGGGAGATGGATTTTGTGGTGGTTCTGGTTGATGGTTGGACTGGATGATCCTGAGGGTCTCTTTGGACCTTGATGATTCTGGGATTCTGTAATTTAACCTGGTCAAGTGGAAGGTGCCTCTGCTGGGCAGAGGGGTTGCAGCAAATGGTTTTTCAGTCCCTTCCAGCCCAAACTATTCTATGATTCATTGTGGCCCAGGTGAGAAGTGCTGTTGAAATGGTAACACAGTGCTCCTTTCCCTTTCATCCTAATGAATATTCAAGCCTGGTGTATGTACATTTTGCCCTGCTGTGTAGATGAATCCCACTTCTCACCTCAGCATTGACTCATCTCCAGGGCTCCTGAGACTACATGAGACTGAAAGGAAATGTCATTTCTTCCTGCTCCTGGTAGCAATCATTTAAAACTTAGGAGTCTTTGGGGATGAATAACCTTATCTATTGCATGCACATCCTCTAGAGGTGCTGGGTTAAAATCTTGAAGCTCCTTATTTAAATTGAACTGAGCATTGAGCTCCTTGAATTTCTTAGCTGAACTTCAAGCCAGTCACTTGTTGGCAAGGTCAGTGAGTTTTACAATTGCACTGGGAGATCAAAAATAGAAATGCTCCCTGAGAAGTGCACTGAGGAGCTGTGTGCTTGCTGCGTGTCAGAGACAGGCAGGATGGAGCTGTGAAGTTCAGACCTGAGCCCTCAGGGCTCAGTGATGCTCAGAATTAGCTTTTCTATCACAGGTCACCTTCCTTCTTCACAGACTCTCTCGCCACAGACTCTCATGCCTTCATCCTTTGGAAAGCACAACGTGCTGATGCAAATGTTTTCCTTGATTTCCAGCACGGCTTTTTAATTTTTGCCTTGTGGTCTGTAACCAAGTGTGATGTCTTTGTCACCTCTGATTAGTACAACAGCACAGCTCATGGCCCTGTGTGTGAGCATGTCTCCCGTGGGTCCTTGGTCCAGGTGACTCAAATCAGACTGCCATGTGCATACAAGTGAGATCTTGGTTAGCATAAACACAACTGACATGAGCAGAGCCATCACTGACTTGCCCAGGAGAGGGGCTTTCCAGCCCAGCCCATCATTGTGATGATCAGAAGGTCCAGTTTCATTAGTTCCGGTCCTAGGTGAACCTCTCTCCAGCTGCAGCTCATCACAAAGCCATGGGGAGCCCTGACCTCATCAGCACCTTTGCTTAGGAGTGGTTGTGAAAGAACTGTTTGTTCTTTCACATATCAATAGGGTGTAAAAATCCACTTGTTGAACCTGCTGAGTTAAGGGGATAGGCTTAAGCATGTGCTTAAAAATCCACGGGGATCCACCCCAGGACAGCTATAGCTTCAGTTGTCAATTTTTCCCATCCCAGCACAGTTTCAGGGAGAAAAGAGGTCATTATTTTTTTAATCACCCTGGCTCAGGCATGCTTTGTAAGCACAGCTGTGAGCAGTGGAGCAACAGAGCTCTGCCTGGAGCAAGCCAAGCTCAACCTGCACCTCCTCTTTGTTTTCCAGGATAAACCATTATCAGCAAAGGCTGCAGTCCCTCTACTTCAAGAAGAAGTTTGCAGAGAGAGTTGCAGAGGTCAAGCCCAAAGTGGAAGGCAAGTGACCAGAGCTGCTAAGGGACTCTGTGCCAGCACAGGGATCACTCCCAGGAAGAGCATCCTCTGTGCCAGGATGAGCCTGGGGGAAGGGAAGGGAAGGGAAGGGAAGGGAAGGGAAGGGAAGGGAAGGGAAGGGAAGGGGTTGGTGGTACTGAAGGGGTTGCTGGTGGGCTGTTGTGGCAGGGGGTAATGTCCCAGCCCTCTCTGCTTTCAGCCATCCGTGCTGGCTCCAAGGCAGTGCTGCAGAGCAGCAGCCTCCAGCAGCTCCTGGAGGTGGTCCTGGCCTTTGGGAACTACATGAACAAGGGCCAGAGGGGCAATGCCTTTGGGTTTAAGATCTCCAGCCTCAACAAGATTGCAGACACCAAGTCCAGCATTGACAAGTGAGCAGCCCCTGCCCTTATCCTTGGTAGCATCCATGGGCCCCAGGGGTGTTGGGGGAATGCAGGGGTCATTAACATCACCTCTGGGACATGGGTAGGTGGGAGCAGTCCCCTCCTCCTGCTGCCCAATTTGGCACATCCAGTGATGTGAGTGTGCACTTTTTTGAGCAGGACAGCTTTCAAGGGAAGCCAAGCTGCAGATCAGCAGAGCGATTGACGGGGCCTTTCCTTCCTGGGCTGGCTAAACTGCAGCCAAGGCTGATTAGGAAGATCATCTTCCAAATGCTTTTTAACCCCTTTGAAGAGGCCAAGAGGGAAAAAAAAGGGTTTCCAGGGGCTTTTCTCCACATCGTCTGCCACTCTCCCATGCTGAAGCAACCATTGCCTGGTTTGCTCTGCCCTGCTGAGCTCTGTTCACAGAGCAAGAGGAGCTGGGTCAGGTCTCAAACCTCCCTGGTCTTATCCATCAGTAAGACAGTGGGGGACAAGAGCAGTGATGCTCCAGTCACCTCCCCTGGGTTCCTTGCTTGGCAGGGACCAGGCTGCTCTGCCCTGTAGCTGTGCATGGGACAGACCCATCCCACATCCCCAGACAGGCATCAAGCAGAAATCCTCAAATAGTTCATTACTAGGGTTGGGGTTTAACCAGGAGTTTTGACTGACCAGTGAGCTCCCCAAGATGCTGCCACACTGACCTCTCTGCCCCTCTGTCCTAGGAACATCACCCTGCTGCACTATCTCATCACTGTAGTGGAAAAGAAATACCCCAAAGTCCTCCGCCTGCACGAGGAGCTGCGAGACATCCCACAGGCAGCCAAAGTCAAGTAAGAAGAGGTTGAGGGGGCACTTAGGCAGCACTGGGAGCACCTCTCCCCTCATTTCAGCTTGCTTTTCCATTTTACCTCACCCTGGCTTACCCTTCTGGTGCTGGGAGCTGTATCCCTGCCCTACAGCTGCTGGGCTGTATCCCATGCCGTGGCCACACTGACCCAGAGCAGCCCAGGATTCAGAAGCAAACATCACCTGGCAGCTTTAAATCACAGCCCTTGCAGCAAAGGCTCTAAACTTGTGAGACTTGTGAGCTTGGGGGAGGAGAGCTGCTTGCAGCAGCCGCTTCCTGTTGTTATCTCACCACAAAAGCATTTAATTAATTTCTAATGGTGCATTAAGTAATCCGGGAGGAAGCGGTTGCGGTGTGGCTGCAGATAAAGGGCAGCTGTTTATCTTCATGTGCCAGGGAGGCTCTGCCTGCAGCATGGGCAGGACCAGGCAGCTGTGTGAGGGACTCACCTGCATCCAGGTCCTGCCTGCCCCTTGTTCTACCAACATGGAGTTTCTGGGGTTTACAAGCAGCTTTTTAAACCCTGCCCAGTGACCTGTTGGGAACAGGCTGCCCCAGTTCAGCAAAGCCCTTAAACCCTTGAACCTTCAAGTTCAGGAGGAATCTGCTGTTGCTCTGCAAAGCCCTCAAGTATGTGCTGAAGTACCTCTGAAATCAATGAGGCTCTGTTTTGGTGTTAAACTCCAGCAGCAGCTTATGGGCTTTGATGCTTCAGGGATGTGAGCAGCAAAGATCACACGTTTCTGCAGCCATTTCTGTTAGTTGTGGACATGAAAAGGGGCTGAAACTGCACCTCTTTAGAGGGGGTGCAGTTAAAACGTGTTACCCAGAGAAGTTGTGGATGCCCCCTCCCTGGCAGTGTTCCAGGCCAGGTTGGATGGGGCTTGGAGCAACCTGGGATAGTGGAATGTGTCCCATGGCAGCAGGGTTGGGCTTTGAGGTCCCTTCCCATCCAAACCATTCCAAGATG
The DNA here is from genome assembly GCA_024734555.1 of Trochalopteron elliotii. Classification (NCBI taxonomy): domain Eukaryota; kingdom Metazoa; phylum Chordata; class Aves; order Passeriformes; family Leiothrichidae; genus Trochalopteron; species Trochalopteron elliotii. The sequence continues at coordinate 3,171,184 of JANPWX010000667.1, forward strand.
CTGTGAAATATACATGGAGTTTAGAGTGGCTTGAGGGTTGTCCAAGCTTCAAAGGTCTCTTGTAGCAGTGGTGGGTTCCCAGGGAAGATGTGTACTGGACAAAACAAGGATCCTCTTGTATAAAATGTAAAATAATCATCAGCTGTTGGGATTGAGCCCAGTGACAGGACAAATTTTGGCATGCAGGGAAGAGTGCTCTTCTGCCAGAGGGTGGTTGGGCACTGGAACAGACTCCCCAGGGCAGTGGTCACAGCACCAAGCCTGACAGAGCTCAAGGAGTGTTGGACAATGCTCTCAGGCACAGGGTGGGATTCTTGGGGCTCTCCTGTGCAGGGCTAGGAGCTGGACTTGGAGATCCTCGTCAGTCCCTTCCAGCTCAGGATATTCCATGGTTCTGTTGTGTGTGGTGCTCAGTTTGTAGGCATCAGCTGAGGGCATGGCTGAGCAGGACATGCTCCATGCTGGTGGAGGCTCTGGCTTTCCCATGCTCCTGATCTGCAGCTGTTGCACAGACACACGTATGGGAAAGAAAACGCCTGCACAGAGGGTTTCCTTACCCCCCTAAACTTTATCATTTTGCTCTAAACTGGACACCATATGTAACATTTGGGTTTGGTCCAATCTAGAGCGAAACCAAAAAGTTTCTAAAGCTCTGGAAAACCCTGAATTCCCCCCAGTCCTGCAGCTGTGAAGCAGAAATTGCCGCCTCTGTCAATCCCACCACTAGTAATGAACTGCTGGAGCACAGGGCTCCCAAAACTGCATTTTCCCAGAGTAAACCTGCCAGGAATGCCTGCCCCATGACCCAACGTCAGCATTTCCAGGGACCCCAGCCCTCGCACAGACACCCCTGGAAAAGCATCAAGCCTGTGGTCACCGAGGCTTTGTGAGAAAGCTTCCCCTTAGACACAGTGGTAGAAACCCATAAGCACTTGAATTTGAAGCTCATCAGGGGCTTGAGCCTTGTGTAAACAAAGCCAGCGCCAGACGTGGTGATTTATTTTTATTTCTCTATATTTGGGCAGTCTCCCTTTGTGGAAGCCTCGCTGCTCCTTGGAAGGATGCTTTGCCTGGTGCTCACCCAACCGTGGTACCCTGAAAAACTGTCCTCTGTGCCCTGGGACAATGATCCCATCTACTGCTGGACCTGGAGGGAAATCTGTGCCCAGCAAAGCCCTTTTCCTGAGCCATCCTTTCACTTGGAGAGGGCTGGAGGCTGCTGAGCTTGCTAAACCTACATAGTCCCCTTGATTAAAAATACAGAAAAGTGCTTTGCTTTGAAACAGGCAGCTGCAGCCACTTTGAGATAGTCCCAGTTTAGAGGCTGTCAGCCTGATTTGCTGCTTAAGTCACGCTGATCTGCAAAAAGGAGGCAGTGAAGGCAGGGTTGGGGTCTTTTCAGTGGGAAAACCATGGTCAGTTTGGTTGGAGAGCTGTAGATTTTGCTGGGAAAAGCTGAAAATTAACATCCTGCTATTTCCAACAGCATGACCGAGCTGGAGAAAGAAATAAACACTCTGAGAAGCGGCCTGAGAGCAGTGGAGACTGTAAGTATTATTTAAATCAAGTTTAGTCCAGCCTGGCTCTGAGCAGCACTGCATCCCTCCTTGGGGAGGCAGGCCAGGGAGCTCCCAGCAAAGCTGCTTTTATCTCACATCCTGGAGATCTGTTTGCCTTTCCTTCCTGCCCTGCATGTGTGCCTGTCTTCTCAGGGCTGTTCTGGCACTGAAGTTACCGTGTGTGTTTAGGCACATGCATGGTTTATGTCTAATGCACCAAGGGAGGCTGAGTAAGCCTAGTGATGATGCCCAAGGAGGACCTGGGATGTGCAGAGGGGTCTCCCCTTGGCTGTAAAACCACTGAGGGCTGGGGAGCATTTCTGCAGCACAGCTGGAGTGGTGATGAAATGGTGGAGGCATCCCAAAGGACTCACTGTCTTGCTGAATTATCCTGCTTCCATAAGCTTTCCTGCAGGATTTGGCTTAAAAGCTTACTTCAGGCAGTGTAATCCAGGGTGTCACACACAGCAGGGGGAGAAGCAGTGGTGGTGCTGGCAGAACCCCTGGCACTGATTCAGGCACACTCCCAATGACACTACCAGAGGCCAGAGGCATTTGTGTCCCTCATCAGCCAGGGCATGACCACATTTAGCTTTTTTTTTCCCCCCAAAGGAGCTGGACTTCCAGAAGTCTCAGGTTCAGCAAGCAGGTGACAAGTTTGTGTCTGTTGTCAGCCAGTTCATCACCCTGGCCAGCTTCAGCTTCTCGGATGTTGAAGATCTCCTGATGGAAGCAAAAGAGCTGGTAAGACCACCAATGTCCTTGAGATCTGAGCAGCTTTTCAGCCTCACCTCCTTCTCCCTGGCACTGTCCAGTTGGCATTGTCCTTCTGACCCATGCCTGGGCATTATGATGGAGCTGCCTGAGGCCATGGCTAACCCAGGCCACTCTTTTGGCCTGTTGATGGTAACCTGGCAGAGATATTCTCTGCACTGGGTTAGGACTGGTGACAAATGCTCTGCAAACTGTATCATCTTCTGCTGACTTGGCTGGATCTGGAGGAGAAGGTCTGGTCGTGGTCCCCAGCATCTGTGGAAGTCCACTCTGAAGCAGTTTTTCATGGTTGTTGGAAGGGATGGGCTCTGTGGATTGCTCCAGCTCTTTGCTTTTTAAACACATGTCCAGATTCAAGTTGTGTTCCTGTTTTCTCTTAGGAAAGCAGAAACATCCCCATTTTATAAACTTTATATCACATGAGGAGAGCATTTTCAGTGTTCCCTCCCCCACCAGCATCTCTTGTAACATGGCAGAGAATTGTAAGATCTTGATTAAAATCAGCAAGATTAACCTCAATTATATTGACTTATATAGTGGCACTTCTCAGATTCCTCCCTGCATCTTGAAGTGTTAAGTCTCTTAAGTAAACAAAGAAATAAAAACGCACTAAATGTCTTTTGAAGAGCCTGGGGCACCCCTGCAAATAAAACCAAATCATATAGGCAGGCTTTAAAAATGTTCCTCTTGGTCTACCCTGCAATATCAAAGCAACTAATAAATCTGTTGGTGCTTTGATTTTGTTTTTCTTTTCTTTTAAGCCTGCTTATCTCCAGAATGTGCTTTCACAATTTTAACAAACTTGCTCTGCACAAAGAGTCTTCTTCAGACTGGAAGTGAGAACAAAGAGTGTCAGTCCCAAGGACAACTCAGGGGCTGCTTGGGGACTGGGGCACGTTGGCAGGTCGTGGATGTCCTGTCCTGACCTCTGCTATGGCCTCATTCCACTCCCTCACATTAATGGTGTGCAAACAGCACAAGAGGCCGGAAAACTCCCTATTTCCCTGCCCAGGGCTGTGCCTGAGCCTGGGCAGAAATCTTCTTTTAGAAGTTTCACCAACACATTTGGTTTCAATAGCAGAGCATGTGGCAGTGATAAATAATACCCCCAAAAATACTTCAAAGAAAAACTTAAAAGTGCAAGTTTCCCTTCCCCTGCCGTGTTTACTATTAGTTTTATGTCTTCAGTCCCACAGTATTTTGCTTCCTTGTTTTTACTGCTGCTTAGTTAATAAAGTGGAGCTGGGGCAGGGGAGGCTCAGCAGAGCCAGAGGCGAGATGGGGAGAGGGAGCTTGATAGTGATCCAGGTCTTGCAGGGCAACAGGTAACACATCAGGTGATTTATTTCAGGTTTAAATCAAGGCTTGATGAGGCAAAGCCCTGCTGTGTGCTGTGGTTGCTGGAAGTGTTTCACTCTGCCCCATCAGGTTGAAAGTTCCACCAGCCCAGTGGATTTATCCAAGACTGATGGCACCTCTGTCTTCTCTCTTCCAGTTTTCCAAGGCTGTGAAGCACTTTGGAGAAGACACAGACAAAATGCAGCCTGACGAATTCTTTGGCATCTTTGACCAGTTTCTTCAAGCTGTGACTGAGGCCAAGCAGGAGAACGAGAACATGAGGAAGAGGAAGGAAGAGGAGGAGCGGCGGGCACGCATGGAGGCACAGGTGAGCACACACCAGGCAACTCTGGCAGCACCCCCAGGGCACCTAAGAGTGGAAAATGTGTCCCCATGGTGGTCAGGGTGGCACAGGGAGCACTGAAGACTAGGATGGGAGTTTCTGTGGTCTTAGACCCAATGGCTTTTCATTTTTGATTACTTGATTCGTGACCTTGGGTTTGGTGAGGTCTTGCAGCTGAAATGTGCAGCAGAGCTGGTGCTGTCTGTTGGCTGCTGTGACCCACAGCCCATGGCTTGTAGCATAGAATCTCACCATCATAGAATGGTTTGGATTGGAAGTGACCTAGTTCTGGTGCCAGCCCCCTCGCTGTGGGCTTGGACACCTTCCATTAAAAGAGATTGCTCCAACCCCTGTCCAACCTGTCCTTGGAGGCACTTCCAGGGACGTGTTCTATCAATAACCCTGACCACCTCTCACGTGCCAAGCACTGGGGTGGGAAACTCCACGAGTTTGGGGATCACCATGCGTGTGTGCTGGGCACCCCCACAACCCCCCTGTGTGAGTCTGAGCTGCCTTCTCTCCCCCTCCACCGTGACCTGCAGCTGAAGGAGCAGCGGGAGCGGGAGCGCAAGGCGAGGAAGGCGAAGGAGAGCGGGGAGGAGAGCGGCGAGTTCGACGACCTGGTGTCGGCCCTGCGCTCGGGCGAGGTCTTCGACAAGGACCTCACCAAGCTGAAGCGCAACCGCAAGCGCATCACCAACCAGCTGGCCGAGAGCGGCCGCGAGAGGCCCGTCACCAAGCTCAACTTCTGAGAGACAGAACTGACTGACAGCAAAACCCAGCTAAAGACAGGCGGGTCAGTCTTACTGAAGTGGCTGTGGTTTTTTGGTTTTTGGTTGTTTTTTTTTGTTTTTGTCTTCATGACACTGCCTTGCGATTCGAGGCGGAACAGTGGCACGCTCTTCGTCCCCCCGCGGGCGAGTGTGTGTGTGTGTATATACTGTGTACATAGTCGGGTCGGGGGGTGTGGAGGGAGGTGCTTGGGCAGCTCAAGTTGGTGAGTTGCCAGCACTGCCTCCTCCCCACTCCAAAAAAAAAGTAGTTCTCCCCATGCACAAGCACAATGCCGCGTCAGTGGAGCAAGAGAGGACCCAACCCCAAGCCGCCGGTTGTCCCCGTGGTCCCAAAGCCAACGGGGGGAAGCTGCCTCCTGCTGCTCTCCTGCTCAGAGCCCCCTCGGGCCATTTGCAGGGGACACCTTGCACACACAAGCCGAGCGGTTTAAAGAAGAAAAGATGAGGAAAAAAAAAAAAGCAAAGTTGACTGAACTTGAACTTTAATCCATTGTTTGTTTGTATGTTTGTTTTCTCTCATTGTTGTGAGGATTCTGAGAAACTCGCAGATCTGTGAGTTTGTTCGTTCGCGCTGGTTCCCGAGCTCGGCGCCGCGGGCGCTCCTGGCGATGCTCTTCCCATCATCCTTGGGAAATGCTCTTTTTCCTCCTGCTGCCACCTTGCTAAAGGACAAACTTTACCCCAAAGTGCTTCTCGCTGTAACGCCACACCGATGTATTTATACTTTGGCAACGTTTTCTGGCCCAAGGCGGTGGGAAAGGTTCAGTTCTCCGGGGAGACGAAGAGCATAAACTTTCGCGTTGTAACTTTTGTTCTTGCTTTCTGTTCAATGGGACAAACTGTATCCTCTGTCAAGGTGGGTCAGGACCAAAGGTCTCTGAAATACAAAGGGGTTGGGGTCAAACCCACCAGCTTTCACCTGCCTTCTTTTCCTTTTTCTTTCTCGGACACACAGAAGCAGCGATGCCAAGAAACACTCGTCTCTTAGCCAGGTCCTTTTTTTGACTGGTTTGCTGTTCATTGTCATTGCAAATTTGTAAGCAGAACTACCTGTCAAATGTCAGTCCAAGAAAAAAAAAAAAAGAAAAAAAAAAAGACAAAAAAAACCAATAAGAAAAGTAATTCAGAGCTCTCAGGGAGTAATAATTTAAGGGTTTAGAAAATTAAGAATTGGAGAATAAAAAATAACCACCATTAACATATTAACATTTCTATTCTTAAATTATGCTGAGTATATAGAGGACTGTTACTTTTTACTTTTATTTATTTGTGGTATGTTTTTTAAGAAAGCAAAACAAAACCTTTTTATACCACCAATACTTTTGTGATCTTTTTTTTTGTTTGTTTGTTCTTTTTCCTGTGGAGAGATGAGTTTGTCCCTGTTGCACTAGATATTAACACTATTTGAAATAAGGTTGGTTGTTCTTTTTTTTTTTTTTTTTTTTTTTTGTCAGATAATCGGTATTACTGGTGGGGTATGGGACGTCAGTTAACTATATGTACTGTATAGCAAAAGTGCTGTTTAAACTAAATTGTATAAAAAAAAAATGGTTCTAAGCACCTGAAGGCCGCGGGGTCTGTGTGCTGAGTGAAAGCTGTGAAATCTCTCTCAAAGCAGAGTTGTCAAGAGCTGTGGTTTTACCATTTTGTTCTTTTCTTCGTTGCAACGTTTAACGCACTGTAGATTTAAAAAAAAAAAAAAAAGAAGAAAAAAAAAGAAAAAAAAAAGGACTTTCTGAGTAGCATTTAAAGCAGTAATAAATAAAGCAGGTAAGTGCAAAAATAAAGTCCAGCACCTCATATCCAAGCAGCTGCAAAACCTGCAGATTATGTTCAAAGGTGGAGTTAAGCACTTTGCTTTAAGAAGGAGGGGGAAATAAAGACAAAAGGTAATGATAATACTATTCCTTAACTAAAGTGCCTCTATTTATATTTTTTATTTATGGCTGAAAAAAATGGGGCTGATACAATTGAGGGAATGGACTATGGGGGGAATTGAAAATATATAAAATAAGAAGGAAAAAAAAAAGGTTTAAAAAAAAAAAAGTTTGGCTTCTGATGGTTTAAGGAATGGTTGGTCACACGTGTTTATTAATTGGACAGGTGGTGGGGGTCAGAAAGGGTGATCTCATCCCAGGGTCCCTGGGTGCCAGCACCCACCCCACTCCTGCCTCTGCAACCCCAGTGCCACATCAGGACCTTTCCTGACAGATTTCCTCTTGCCCTTCCAAATCTCTTGGGTTGTTTTCTTTTTTTAATTGTTTTACAACAGCCTGATTATCAGGCTGACTTTGCCATTTCTTTGTTTTCTTTCAAAAAAAAAATAGAAAAAAGAAAAAATATTATATCTCTATAAATAAATACAAAGGCTGTGTGCAGGTAATTCCATGTGCCATTGTCGAAAACTACTTTTAGATTGGTGCTGGTGTAAGTAGCCACTCTTTTCTCTTGGGTGTGTATTTTCAAGATGATTTTTTTTTTTTAATAATGCCAAAAACAAAACAACAAAAAAAATTCCATAATAATTTGTAAACGAAAGTTTATGTCTTGGACCATATTAGCTTTGTAGTGACTAAGGTAGTCTGTTAGGTGCAAGGATGTTAGTAGTTGTAGCTAGTGGGAAATGCTGTGTAATGTTATGAGACTGTACATTTTCTAAGATGGCAATATGCAATAAAGCAAAACGATTTCGGTGAGTGTACATGGCACAGGCGTGAGTTATTTTGTAGGGGGAAAAAATGGGAGATTTTTATAGATAATTAGGAATTGAGGCAGGTGTTGAAAAAGAGGCACTTTGAGGGTTTGCTCTTTTTTGGGGTGTGTTTGCAGGCATTTCTGGGGTCATGTGATAACCCCTTCACCCTTTCCCCGAGTGCTGGGTTTTAGGAGTTTGGGGGTTTTTCCACCCTGCTGGGTTTAAGGCAGTTGGGTTTTTCCACCCTCCAGGATTGCAGCATCCTCATTGTCACCCACGTGTGGGTTCTGAAATGCCTCCCAGTTGGTGAACCTGTTCATTTCTCCTCGTTTTGTTGTTGCTGATGCCTGTCCCCACCTTGGTGGGAATTTTTCCAAAAGCCCACTGGGGCTTTTCCAGGATCCTGCATTGAGGCAGCAGCCAGTTTTGCATCATGGGATTGGATCCTGTCCCTTTTTCCAGGAGAAGTGCTGGCTGGGCTGGCCACTGTGCCTCTAGCAAGCCTATCTAGTGATGTTTTCGTGGCAGTATCCCAAACCCCTCCTGGCTTATTCCTGCTCACCTTTTCCTTTCCCACACACCTTTCCATCCAGGCTCTGTGTCATTTTCTTTTTCCAGCGCTCTGGAGTGATTTTTGCAGCACCCAAAGACACCCCCAGACCCCACTGCCTGTGCCACTGGGAGCATGTGCACTGTGCTCTGACCCATGGACTTCCCATTTTGGATTGGGGCTGGCAGGGAGCACAGATTCCATCACCACCCCTGGCAGTTGTGGGCTGGTGATGCCATGGGAAAGCAGCCCAGGGCTGTGTGGTGATAGGACCCAAGGAAAACAGGAATGGCTTCAGCTGCTCTTCCCATCGTAAATCCCCGTGTCCACAGCATAGGGCTGGTCTGGGTTTGTCCATAAATAGATGTGAACAAGCTGGCCAAACCCCACAAACTGATGAGGACCTGAAATTCTAGTTTATGGCAGATTGCAGTTTTCCTGGGCCATGCCGTTGTGTGAGACAGGATGGGGGCAGGATGGGGGCAGGGTGGCTGTGGGAGATAGGTCAGGATACAGGTTTTTATTTAACCAAGATACTTGATGGGAAAAAACATCCTCGTAACTTTCAAGTTTTCTCAACTTCATACCCTTCCACATGGCTGGATTAGCAACACCTATTGCTTAAGAATACAAATTTCAGATACAATGTTTGTCATCCCAGAGGAGAGAGGACCAAGGTGGGCTCTGTGCTGGACTGGCACACCTGTGCTGTCTGAGCCCATGTTCACTGATGTCCTGGCTGAGTGGGTTTTCACCTGAAAAAAGGCTGCTGTGCCCCAAATCCTGTCTGTTCCCTGCAGTTACAGCCATGAGCCAGCACAGTGTGCTGGATGATCCAAACCTGCCCAGACCCGCTGGTGCCAGGGAAGCTGCCGGGCACGGCGCTCCTGGAGGAATTGTCCCGTGGGGCCACCCGGGTTGGTGGCACCAAACCTGCCGAGCCAGCCCTGATGACTGTGCCCCGCTCCAGCCCGGCAGCTTTCCCTGTTGCCGAAGGCTGTGGTGACTGGGAGTCCCGCCGGAGCCGGGAGTGTCGGGTGTCACCTCCCGCACAGCCCGGTGCCCTTGGCATCGCGCCCCGGCTTGGGAAAGATGAGTCCAGGGCTTGTGGCAATGGCCTGATGCAGGCACGGCAGCATTGCAGCACTGCATGCACAGCTCAGCGAGCAGAGCAGGCACGGCTAGATGGGGAGACACTCCCATGCTGCTGGCAGCCACTCTGTGCCGCTGGCAGGAGCTGCTGGACTGCTGGACTATTTATTTAATCCCAAAAAAAGAGGACCGTGGGCCCAATGAACCTGTCAGACTTTGGTATCTCTGCTGGAGGCCCTCGGGAAAGAGTAAGCAAAGCAGGGATGTTGCCAGTTCTGCTCCCAGCTGTGCTGTGGGACCTGTCCCCACACCGCCCCTGCCTCCTGTCACATCTCAAGCAGATGCTCTGGGGTAAAACTGCACTTTGCCACCATCACTTTCGCACAGCCTGACCAAATCTGCAGTTCTTGTGCAGGGCTGGCACTGTTGGATGCCACAGGAACAGGCACGAGTCTGAGGAGGAGCAGCTTGGAGAGCTGGGGGGGACAGCCTGGAGAAATGGAGGCTCGGGTGACTTTTTCATTCTCCACAGCTCCCTGACAGGAGGGGACAGCTAGGTGGGGTCTGATCTCTTCTTCCAGGTAACAAACAACAGGACAAGAGAGGTTTAGATTGGATATTGAAGTTCTTTGTCCAAAGAGTTACCATACATTAAAACAGGCTGCTCAGGGCAGTGGTGGAGTCACCATCCCTGGGGGTATCTAAAAGCCATGTAGATATTGCACTTGGGGAGGGACATGGTTAATGGTAAGGTTGGCAGTGCTGGGAGAATGGCTGGATTCAGTGACCTTAAAGATCTTTTCCAATCTAAATGATTCTGTGATTCCAAATGATTCTGTGATTCCAGTCAATTCTGTGATCCTGTGATTCTCAACTCCCATAAAAGCTGGTCATTTCACCAGCCTGTGCTTTGGGTGGAAACACTCTGAGCTTTGCTTCGGGGGGAGACAGGAGAGGCCAAGAGGACACAAAGGTGATGGATGCAGGAGGGAGGGGATGAGCCCCATCTCCTGCAGCAAATCCTGCAGACATCTCTCCCCTGAGCTCTCTCCCTGGCATTGTTCAGGGTCCTCCAACAGACTCATGTGAAAAGGAAAGTTCTCCGTTTGAATCACGAGTGCTGTGATTTGAAACCTCTGAGCCTTTTGTGTAATTTTTAGCCTTAAACCAGGCTTGATGAGAGTGTGCAGTTAAGTCAGGGAGAAATCCCGTGCTGCCGGAGCCTCAGAAAAGGCTGAGCAAAGTGCCATCTGCTGGCACTTTCCAACTTCAGCATTTTAGAGCTTGTCAAGTACAAAATCAATTCTGCTTTTTGTTTTCCTCTGCGATTTCCACCGTGGTCTGCAAAGTTCTCATGCTAAATTTTCTATGTAAGTTTCCCCCGGCGTGGTTGAGGAGGGATAATTTTAATTCTCTCCATTGTAATTCGAGTCAAATAGCCAAAGGTCACAGCCTGTGGCTTCTCTGTGACTTTTGGCAATGCCCAACCTTCAGCTTGATGCACAGTGTGTGCACATGCAGGCATCAAAAATGCACGTGTGTGTAAGATAAACTAATTCAAAACAGCCTCATGGGTCATCTGAACTTGCTTTTGAAATTACCACAGAATGCCCCACTCCCCTACAGTGTTCCCAGCTTGCCCCAGTGCCAGGGTTTGTTTTGGGAGCCTGTTTCTACCCAGCTTTCCTCATACATTGTATGCACTCTGTTGTTTCGCCACAAAGAATTTGAAATTAAGCTGGAGTTTTCAGCTCTCAGAGCAATTCTGTGAAGGTAAGTAATTGAAATTGTCATTTTTCCATTACTTTCTTTACTGGTCCATATTCCAATATTTGCTCAGGTGGTCTCAGCTCAGAGGCGGCTCTGCAGGAGGGACAGGACTCACTTTGAGTTTGGGCAACAGCAAGGAGAGCTGCTCTAAAACCAAGATTATCCTGGGCACCAGCACAGCCAGTCTGGAGGACACAGCTTTGTTCCTGCTGTCTAACCCCTGCCTTTGGCCTGCCAGGGCACTGCTGTAAGCTGGGCTGGGACAGTGCTCCTGGATTTACCTGGGCTTTGGGTGCTGAGGGGTACCAGCAGCTTTTCCATCTGCTTGAATTTGTGCCTGCGTGCTTTGACATGACTTTATTTTGCCAGGCTCTGTGCAGAGCATTCCCCAGGCTCAAGGAAAAATACGGGAGTCCCAGATTTGTGCTTCACCCAGCTCCTGATCATTGCCTAAAACCCTTTTTGCTATGAAATCAGTGAGAAGCACTCAGGCAAGACCTAGTTCCTATGGCAAATCTTTCCAATTTAATAGCAGGAGGCGATCACCATTTGAGTTACATTTTCTGTAAAGACTCCACAATTCAGATGCTGTATTCAGAACTTGACATGACCTCAGGGATGCTATATTACCAAATGTTCTGTAAAATGCACCAGACTGAGCACAGAAGCCACAGGCACAGATCAGTGCTGCAGCACATTAGATTCCACTGGAAAAAAAAATAAGTGACCTGGTTACTCCGAGCATTTTTTATCCCTGATACTGAGATTAGTTCAGAGTCTGTTGCTAAATCAGGTAAGCAAATTACATTTATGGGGTCGTGAAGGAATTGCTGGGAGGGTGAGATGAATTTCAGAGAAATTTATTTTGCTGGTTTTGTCCACACCTGCCCTGAAGGTAGATGAGCCTGGGGGGATGTGTTAATTTGTAGGGCCCATCCAGAGGGGTTTTGAAGCATCAGCATCATCCCAACTGCCCTCTGATGGAGTGGGATGGGCTGGGCTAGCCTGGTGTTTTCCTTAATCTCACACAGGAGCCGGCCTGGTGTCCATGTGCAGCCCCAACATGGGGACAATTTTCACCTGCTCTGAGTGTGAATCCCTCAGTGAATCCCTCTGGCCAAGCCCCCAAGTGTTTAACCCAAAGTGTTTAAGCCTCTGCATGAGAGCTGCTGGCAGAAGCAGGAGGAGATATCCCTGCTGCCTTCAGCCAGACTTGCTCTGGGTTCCTGGGAGGAACATGGATGTTCCTCCAGATGTGCAAGGCTGATCAGCACCATTTCCACTCCCAATCCCCACCCCAGGAACTGAGGAATATAATTTTCCTAAGTGATTTCCCCAAAGTCATCACGGCTGCATCTTTCTGCTATTCTTTATGGTGGCAAGGAGAAGAGGTGTCCCATGTCTGAGGGGAAAGCAAATGTGTGGAGCACTTCTGTTTGCAAACACCTTTAACTCTTCAGTGCACACAATGAAAGACCCCTGAGGAAAAGCACAATGCTCTAGTCTAAACAGTGCTTTTAAAAAAACTTTGTTACCTTTATGATTATCTTTCAATGTTCCCTTAGCTTCTGAACTGACTATGCAAGAGATAAAATTAAAAATAAAGGCAAAAATAAGGGATGTATAAAATTAAGGATCCCAAGTACTCAGAAATTGCTCCCCAGTTGGTTTTGTGGGCTTCTGGCAGTGCTTGCCTTTGTGAAACCAGCCAAACCTGGAGGACCTCAGTACCAGCAGGCCAAGAAATAACACAAATAACAGTTTATTTTTAAATAAGCAGTTCCTCTCAGGGTGAATTTATTTCCTCTGCTGAATCACAGCTACTCATCTCTTATGATCACCCCAGGAGCCTGTGGGCACATTGGTGTGCTCTGCCACCCAGTACAAACAGCCCCAGCAAACAGCCCCCCTTGTTAAATTTCCTTCTGTCACAGCCTCCTGGGGTCCTCTTGGCTGAGATCACCCCTAACTCCCCAGACAAATTAGTGCAGGCCTTGGTGTTGTGCCCTGGGGTTTCTGCCACTTTCACTTCGATTTCCCCTGTGACTCATCCATTTCATGCCACTGAGAGGGATTCACAGTCTGTCTCTTCCATGTCACTTTTCCTCCTGTTTCTTGCAGTGATGATTTCCTAGGGAAAAAAACCAAAACAAACAAACCTAGAAATGCTGAGCTGTTGCCCAAGCACTTTGGCTGTGGTGATACTTCAGGGCTCAGGCAGTAGCCTGCCAGCAGCATGGCACTGAAAACCCATCACTCCTCTGCAAACTGGGAACAGCAGGAGGGCTGGCTGTGCTATAGAAGGAGGGCTAGCCTTGTCCCCCCCACATTCAGCCCCAGTGAAGCCACTGGGACTCACCCAACTGGTCATGGAAACCCAAGGCTTTGCAGCAGCAAACCAGCTGAGCATGAGGTCCCCCAAGACTGGATCTTACTGTGGCTTATTCCTCCTGGAGGACTCGGGACCTTTTCTTTCTAGCACTTACTTTGTGGCTCTGTAATCTGCTTTGCAAGCAGATCTAGATGTGCACCCATTTATTGTTAATAATCAGAGTCATGATGCGAAAATACAAAAGCATCCAGAGTGCAGAGGCAGCTGTGCTGCTGAACAGAGCACCCTGCCAGCACTAGGACTGATGCCACCAGCCCTCCAGGCTGCAGGTTTGCAGCTCTGGCCTGCATGCACAAAATGACACTTTTCTGAGGTGCTTTCCAAATTATTCATTTCAGCCTGTACAACAAACTTCCCAAAGGGCAGCAGCATGTGTTGAATCTGTCTTCCAAACTAGGTTTTGGTGAGGTGCTCTTTGGGCGACAGTCACAACCCCTACCCTGAGTGCTCATATTTGGGAAGCAGCAGCAGCTCTGAGGGCAGTGGTTGATCCCATGAACAGAAAGAGGATTTTCTCAGGATCAGCTGTGCTGGCTGCTTGGACCTCTGCTGGCATCTGCTGGATACAGGAATCAACACCAGTGCTGAAAGAGTGGCAGCAATGGGGTATTTCATACCCCTGAGCTCTCCCAGTTCTGGTGATTGATGGCAACTATTACAGCCCATCTGGCTGTCACTTATAAATACTGCTAATTGGCCTGCTAATTGTTCACAGTTCATAAGTTATGCACACAGCATTTGCTTTGAATGGAGGCTTCATCCACAGATTAGGAAGGGAGTGGAAAATAACTACTTGAGTGAATCTGATTATTAAATCAGCAGGAAAACTACCACTGCATGCAGTTGGAGCAGTATGTTCTACAGTGCTTGTCATTCATCAAGACTTAATGTTTTCCTTCTCAGATTAATGCATTAGTTCAGTCAGTGGCATGCCATCATTGCCAAATAGTAAGGTACTCTTAAACTGAGGGTTTAAATATGCTGGAAAGTCAACAAGAGACTAAAGAGCCCAAAGACACATTTTTAATTTGTCTTTGACTGAAGTTCTCTCCAGTATTCAGGGCTGAACTGGCCTTCAAATCACATGGACTCCTCTTCCTCTTATGCTGAATATCCTGCACAGAATAATCCACATAATTTTCGGTGTGGTAAAATGTGCCCCAATATCTTTGAGCAAATAAGATTCGTGCAATTTGCTTTGTCCAGCCTCGTCTCAAGGGAGGAAAAAGGCTGGAGAGTTGGAGCCTCAGAGCCAGTTTTGTAGTGTCCAAAACACTTGTCTTCCTGCCTTCTGAGTTTTCCAGTCCAAAGAAAGGGTATCTCTACGTGGGATGACACCAGCATGGGCATGTGGGAGATGTGGGGGTGACGTCCCATAGTGGCTTGGCCAGGAGCCACCTGCTGCAATATCTTCTCACCCAAGAACAAGCAGCTGCTACCACAGGCAGAGTTTTCAGAGCTAAAGTAGAACAGTGGCTTAATCCACTGGTTTCTTTCTTCCAGATGAACACATGGAGCCATTGTGAGGTGCAGGGACAGACCTTCTCACCCTCTCTGTGGTGCTGGGTGAGAGGCAGCAGCCTTCACAGAGCTGAGACACAGCAGCATTTCAAGCAGTGTTTTGGCAGGCAGCCTTTGGTGTGGTTTGTGTGTGTGTCTTGCTGCAGTTTGTGGTTTATTTAAGACCATTTGGCTGGATTTTTTAAAACATACTTTTAAAAATGTGGGTGTAGAGACCTGTGTACCTGACTTGTTCAACAGTGCTGTGATATGAGGAGTGGCTGAGGGAGTGTTTAGCCAGGAGAAAAGAAGGCTTGGAAGGGACCTCTCTACAACTACCTGAAGGGAGGTTGTAGCCAGGTGGGGCTGATCTCTTCTCCCAGGTAACAAATAACAGGATCAGATGAAAATGCCTCAAGTCTCACCAGAAAAGGTTTATATTGGATATTAGGGAAAATATCTTCACAGAAAACACTGCCAAACACTGGAACAGGCTGCCCAAGGAAGTGGTAAAATCACAATTCCTGGAAGCATTTAAAAGACATGTAGATGTGGCACTTAGGGACATGGGCTAGTGGTAGATTTGGCAGTGCTGGGATTTGATGACCCAAGAGGCCTTTTACAACTGAAATGATTCTATGATTCTGTGATTATGAGGAGCACAGGCCAGGCACAGCTTTAAAACACAAGCTGGCCCTCTACTGGAGCTGCAGCAGGCCCATGTCAAAAAGGATCAGGTCAAGAATCTCCCCTTGCTACAGCCCAAGTTAGCTTTTCACAGAAATGTGCCAATTTGTGATGCCTCCAAGACCATGGCCAGCTGCCCTTGTTCAATTCCTCACATGCAAGACTAACATACACCAGCCTGAGCTTGTTAAAAATATGTTGAAACCTGTGTTATAGCAGCTTCACTACCACTTTACAAGAAAGATGTGTTACTTCCACTCCCAGTGCAGCTCCCTCAGTCCTTCCCTTGCCATAACTGACTGCCAAAGAGATGCTCCCCTGGCCTGTGGTACACTGGTCAGGACATCAAACCAGCAGAAAAGAAAACCAGTATGAAAAAGAGAAAATCAGTGGTTCTCCAGTGCCTGAGTCAGCTGGGGTGGTAGGGACAGAAGGGACAGGGAAGGTGACCAGAGCCAATTATCAATTAACCCCCACCAACCTCCTTGTTACCACCTGCAGCTACCCAGGTAAGAGTTAAATCCAATCTCACCATTCACAACCACCCCTTTTTTCCATTTACACTGAGCCACCAATTGCTGTGGAAGGGCAGAAATTCCTGTCCTGCCCTTCCAACAAGCCACCAGTGTTCACTTGCTGCCAAACAGCTCCTGTGAAGAGCTGGGGCCTTTCTGCACAGCCTCCTTCTGAAACAGCAAAAAACGCTGCTCAACCTGCAAAATCCAGCAGCTGCAGGGCAAATTAGCAGTGCTGAGTAGTCAAGGGTCAGATCTTTTCCTCATGGGCTTCAGGAGCATCAGAGAGGGAAGTTACAGTAATGCTTACAGCATGGAAACCAGCTGCATTAAAATTTCACAATTAGGTTTCTCTGCTGTCATTCATCTGACAATTTTTTACAGGAGTTCCCTTCCCAAGGCTGGCCTGAGAATGATGCCAGGCTGAGACACACTCATTTCCTGCATAAAAGACAATTTATTTTTTGTCTTGATTACAAAATAATGATACTGTGTTCACTTGAGTCACAAACAGCTGAAAAATCAGGAAAAACTGAAACACTGTATTTTTAAAGCCTGTACAAGGAAAAATACTGTCTCACACTTAACTCTGGCAAAGACAAATGAAGGTCAAATCTTAATTTCTGATTCAAAATACTAATTTAAGGCTTTGGGCCCTTGAACAAAAAGATTACACTGATAAATTCATTTGACTTTATGCTGTGCCATCGCACTTCCATGGTGTTATTTTCCTTTTTTTTTTTCAACAGCAAACAGCTGGTTTTTAAATATTGCATTCCAATGGATTGCTGCCATCAATACAACAATAACTGTTCCGTGCACATACACATTTTCACACGCTGCAGAGCACACAGGGAGCACGTGGTATTGCTTTACCTCTCCTTTCAGACACTTCTCTCACACAGCTCCTCTAATTATGGCAAAACCCTTGGAGATGTGAGACACTTTGGATGAGCTCAAAAAGAAAACACACATCTTGTGCACACCACAGTTAACGCCCACACCCTTTTCAGTCTGTCTGAGGAATTCATGTTTTTCATATTCATAGTATTTTGACTGTACCTGCAAAAAAAGAGAAAAGGCTGCTGAAATTCTGACACCTGAGGTATGACCTTCCTTTCCTTCCCTCCCAATATCATACATCTTCCCTTGCACAAATACTTTTCTTGTTATGCTTCAGAGTTTAAATTAAAAAAAATAATATAAATAGATCGCTCTTCCAGCCTGCCCTACAGTCTGTGACTTTATGACTGTTGGCACCTCCACATATAACGGGTAAAAGCAACATTTTCCTGCCATAATGCAGTTTTCACAGTGTGGTGTTCTCAGAGTGGCTTCCAGCTGCCGGTGCTCAGCTTTCAATTGCTTTTTTGGCATTTAACAAACAGCTCACACAGACATTCAGTCAGCTTTGGTGTGTCAGCCCCTGGGCTTCACAGTGGCACTTTCTGCAGCTCTGGAGCAAACACTGTCCTGTTTCTGCAGCTGAGCTCTTGCCTTGGCTGGGCTCGGTGGCTGCCACTGATGCATCAGGCCTGCTGAAAAGGGATTTCCCTTCCCCCTGTGGAGCTCTTGCTGCTCACAGATTAGGCCACCAAAGCAGAGCTCGCACAGTGGAAAAGAAACACAGTCCCATCACAGTTTCCTGGTGATCTGGCTACAAAGGGCTCCAGGACTTTCCTCAAGGAGATAACGCCGGGGAGAGATGCCTCCATCCCGGCCCCCATCCCTTCAAAGGCTGGTGTCGATGGTGCCAGCTTTGGCCTTCAGGGTGGCCTCGGAGATGGTGTCCGGCTGCCCATCCCGACAGAAGAGCACGGCCGGAGTCTTGCAGGCCCACATGGCCACCTCTCCCCCGCTGGCCGGGCTGGAGGAGGACAGGGCGCTGCCCGGGGCGCCGCTGTGCCGATTGATGTAGCGTTCCCGGACACGCTCAGCCCGGCTCCGGGGCTCTGGCTGGCGGCCCGGCACCGACAGGTAGGCCACCACGTTGTTCCTAGTCCTGTAGCCGCCCTCCCGGCTGCGCCGCAGCAGCACCGAGATGTTGGGGTTACGGGCGGCGTAGATGAGGGGGTTGATGGCGCCGTTGGCCCAGGCCATCCCGCTGGCCACCGCGTCCATGGTGGGCGAGAAGGGCAGGCGGCCCGCGGCAGCGGCCAGCCCCAGGATGCAGTAGGGCCCCCAGCAGCAGATGATGGAGACGATCATGATGAGCACGGTGGTGGCCGTGCGCATCTCCCCGTAGGCCCGCAGCAGGTGCCCGTAGGTGGTGAGCGGCCGCACGCGGCTCTCGGCCAGCCGCACCGCCCGGCAGATGTTGAAATGG
>JANPWX010000667.1:3194514-3351946 GCA_024734555.1 Trochalopteron elliotii
ATTAGGCCCCGCCCCATCGACCCCGTCCCTTGCGTATTCCCGCGCTCGCGTTCCCGGGTGGAGCCGACCCGCGGCGGAAGCGGAAGTGCCGCGGCGGAAGTACCGGGGCCGCGGTTGCTGGGTTACCGCGATGTTGCGCGCCGGTAGGACAGGCCGGGATGGGGCACCGGGACGGGGCTGGGAATGAGGGTGGGGGTGTGGATGGGGTTGAGGGTGTTGTCAGCGGCTGGAACGGGCCGGATCTGGCGTTCGGTGCCGCTCCCGGTAACGCGGCCCGCGCTCTCCCCGCAGCTGTGGACATCCAGCCCGCCTGCCTGGGGCTGTACTGCGGCAGGACCGTGCTGTCGGTGAACGGCTCCGTGGAGACCTACGGGGACTGCGGGGTGAGTGCGAGGCTGGGCCCGATGCGGGGTGGCTCGGGCGGATCCCAGCCCAGCCGCCATGGGTCGGGGTGACGGGGCTCCGGGGGGCGGGAACGGCGCCCTGACCCGAACAGGAGCTGCACCCTGACACCCTTCCCGAAGGAGCTGCTGGAGGCTCGGAGCTGAACCCGAGCTGACTGAAAAAGCTGGAACAGAAGGGGATGGTGTAGAGAGCTGCGCTGAAATAAGTCCCTGTGCATACCGATTGTATCGGGGTGCTAAGGGAGAGCGAGATCCAGGGAAGGTGGGATGAAAGGGAAGCAAGAAACTGGGGAACAGTGGTTGTGAGCAGTCTGGTGAGGGAGCTGAGATGAAAGGGTGTGGTGTGACAGCAGGAGAGGAAAATGAAGGCTTGCATGAAGGCTTTTAATCAAGCCTCACCCTTGTTTATATTAAAAAAGAAGAGCCAGAGAGAGCAAGTGGAAGATGAGAAATTACTGGGATTGTTGTTTCATCTCTTTAAAAATCTGGTCTATGTCTTGCCCGGTGCTGCTGTTTTTCCATTGACTACAGGGATTTGCTGCTGGCAGTGGGGCTCTAAATACAACCTCTGCTCTCTGTAGGTGTGTCCTAGAGGCCAAAGAACCGATGACAACAAAATCTGCCGGGAGTGTGTGGGCTCTCCAGACCGCTATGACTGGCTGTACCTCGGCTTCATGGCCATGTTGCCCCTGGTTTTACACTGGTTCTTCATTGAGTGGTATTCTGGGAAGAAGAGGTTTGTGCACCCTTTCTCTAGAGGAGCTGTTTAAAGTTGGAAATCTTTTGTCCAATCTGAGATGCTGAGCTGAGCTGTCCAGCAGTTCTTTGTATCCTAGACTGCTTTGGGTTGGGGGGAACCTTAAAGATCATCCAGTTCAATTCTCTCTCCTGGATGGGGACACCTTCCAGCAGACCAGGTTGCTCAGAGCCCCATCCAGCCTTGTTGTTGACTGAGCTGATATGGTTGCACAGTAGTTTAGAGCAGCTGTAGGAGGGTTTATTTACCAATGTGAGTGTCCTGCAGGCCACCCTTTCCAGTCACTGCCCTCAGGGCATGGTCTGTACCTCTTTAATGTGGCTGTGCACAGTCCACCTGGCAGTTTGGGCTGGATTTGGTTTCCCAGCAGACAGAAACAGCAGGTTGTATCATCCCCTCTCTCCTGGGTCAGTGCCAGCAGGGCTGCACAAGTGAGGAGGATGAGTTTGAATTTCCTCTTTAGGAATATGTATTCTGGGTTTGGGTCTTGATAGCAGAGCTGCTGTGGCCTTCACATCAGAGAAGGTCTGTAAAAAAGAGGTTTAAATCCACAGCTGCATGTGGCCATTAGGTGTTAGACTGGAGTTTTTGAAGGAGTGATGGCTCTGGAGTGTACTGAACTGCCCCTGTCCATGGCAGGGAGTTGGAACTGGATAGTCTTTAAAGTTCCTTCTAACCCAAATCATTCTGTGGTTTTGTGAAAAGACAGGGGGTTGGGAATGTTTAATATATGAGTATTTACCATCTTCAATGAGGACTTGCAGCTCTGGAAATTCTGTTTATATCACATGTAGCAATGTCACCCCTTCTGAGACATATGGCGTGTTACCCTCACTGCTCTTTTCTTTTACACACTAAATCCTCTGAGATTGTCAAAGAGTTTCCCCACTGAGAGGATTTTAACTCTGCAGAAGGCTCTGCCCTGCCCAGGCCCCCTCTTTCCAATGGGTATTGGGATTTGCCAGGAGCTGCTGATGCCTTGGGAATGCTGACCTGGAAGAGACTGGACAGAGCTAGAGAATAAAGTAGATATTTGTTGAAGGGCTTTTAAGGGTATGTCTTGGGCAGGACAAGAGCCTACACCTAAGGTGACTAAGAATGGTCACACAATGGCTGACTGGTCATTAGGTCTTGCACTTTTATAAGTTTTGGTCCATTTGCATATTGGGGTTTAATTGTCCAATTACAGCTTCAGATTATGAAGTCCCATCCTTTTGTTTTCTCTCTTCAGTCCACCTTTGTTTGTGCTTTTGGGCCTTAAAGTTGTAACAGTTGTCCTTGGTCTTCAGCAGGAAAAGGATTTTTGTCTCCCTACCCTGTGAAGTGAGAGAGCTAGCACAATGTGAGGCTCAGAACTGCACACCTAGGCAGCACAGAGCCTGAAAATCATGAAAGCTAAAACCTAAGGCATCATTTCCCCTGTTTAGAGCCTTGACAAAGCTGACACTTTCTGCCTCCCTGGCAGTGGCAGTGGCAGTGACAGTGACAGTGTGTGCGTTGTCCTGCAGCTCCGGCGCGCTGCTGCAGCACCTGACGGCACAGAGCCTGAAAATCATGAAAGCTAAAACTTAAGGCACCATATTCCCCCTTTAGATCCTTGACAAAGCTGGCACTTTCTGCTTCCCTGGCAGTGGCAGTGGCAGTGACAGTGTGTGTGTTGTCCCCCAGCTCCAGTGCCCTGCTGCAGCACCTGACGGCGCTCCTGGAGTGCAGCGCGGCCGCCGTGGTGACGCTGCTGCTGAGCGACCCCGCGGGCTCCCTGCACATCCGCTCCTGCAGGGTGAAGAAGCTCTCAGACTGGTACACCATGCTCTACAACCCCAGCCCTGACTACATCACCACGGTGCACTGCACCCACGAGGCTGTGTACCCCCTGTGAGTGTGAGGGGTTTGTGTTCCTGCTTCCCCCTGCCCTTTGGGTTTTTGTTTGGTCCCTGCCTCTCCTCGAAGCTGCCAAAGGTGTTCATGTAGAGCTGGGATCGATGGCAATCAGTCCCCTCAATCTTTTGTGTTTTGAGCTGTTTTACACGGGTGTAGCAACACTTAATGACTTTCTGAGTAATCAAAGAAAGTGACATAGCTCAGGCTATCACACAATCACTTTAGTGGGAAAAGACCTCTGGGAGCATTGAGTCCAACCTATGGCCCAACACCACCATGGCACTGAGTGCCAATTCCAGGCTTTCCTTAAACATCTCTAGGGATGGTTGACTCCATCACCTCTCTGGACAGCCCATTGCAGTGTCTGATCACCCTTTCTGTGAAGAAGTTCCTCCTGATGTCCAGCCTGAACCTCTCCATGTGCAGCTCCAGACTATGTCTTCTCATCCTGTCACTATGTAGCTTAAAACTTCTTTTTTTTCCTTTTGCTTGCCTTTCCTTGGAAAGAAACATCTTAACTGTTTCCCCTAAGGAAAAATGATCCCATCATTCTGTGTTTACACCTTTTGCCTGTAAAGTCTTTAGACTTCACTGACTAACCCCAAATTTCTTGATTGTAACCTGAATCTCCATGAGAAAATGGACATTTTAAGGAATTCTTATTTTTTTTCTCCAGGTACACCATTGTGTTTATCTATTATGCCTTCTGTCTCGTGTTGATGATGCTGCTTCGGCCTCTCCTGGTGAAGAAGATTGCCTGTGGTTTGGGAAGGTCTGACAGATTTAAAAGCATTTATGCAGCCCTGTACTTCTTCCCCATCCTCACCGTGCTGCAGGCCGTGGGAGGAGGCCTCCTCTGTGAGTTCTCTCCTAAAAAACACTCCTGAACACACCTATAAATGCACACTGAGAAAGGACTTAAGGGAGAGAAGGAAGGGACACTTTTTGCTTTGGGAATAAGGATATTGTTTAAGGTTGTTTTGAGGAGTTTCACTTGAAAAGATTGTTAGGAGCTCTGTCCTCACCAGGCTCCTGACCAACACTGCTTTGCCTCAGCCAGTGCTGCTAGAAACTGTCCCTTTCCCAAAAAAAAAGGAATAGAGAAGGGGTGAGAGGAAAGTACTTCAGAGTGAGCTAGTTCTACTTTTTGCTAAGGCAGAGTTAGTCTGATTCCAGAGATGGATTTCAGTGTAAATTTGGGGAGATTGGCTATTTTTGGTTTAGCTTCCAGCGTTCTTGTCACATTTGGAGTGGTGCCACTAAATCTCCACTCAGCCTGACTGACTTTCCTCATTATGTGCCTTTTTCAATTCATGCTGTAAGTGTTGAATAACTCCACTGAGGAACAGCAGAAAACCTCAGGGGGAGCAGCTGAAAGGGTTGTGCTTGGCTGACCCTCACTGCTGTGCATGTGTGGTGCCATGCTGAGAGGCAGCTGGAGCAGCTCAGTTTGCTTCACACCTATGGAAAAACTCTCCCTGCTGAAGGAAAAGCTGTGCCATTTTTTGCCTGCTAACATGTTACATGTTTGCCTTTAGATTATGCCTTCCCATACATCATCCTGGTGCTCTCTTTGGTGACACTGGCTGTGTACATGTCTGCTTCTGAAGTGGAGGTGGGTAAACATGTTTCCTGTGTTAAAACTCAAGAGTAAAAAGACTTGAGTGAGCAGAGGCCACTTTGTCTCTTGCTTTTTCTCAGTGGTGCATTTTACATTTAAGCCTCTTCCTTGATCCCTTCCCCTCTTGGCTGGAGGAATCTCATGTGAGAATTCCCTCTGATGGTGCACTGAGACACTGGATGTGTGCTGGAAGGCCTCAAACTCAGGAGGCTTCATGTAATTTTTGTGCTCTGCCTGTCACACCTCTTAAATTTCATGTGCTGAATGCTAACAGGATATTGTGTTTATTTTGCAAGTTTTTCAAGGATCTGCTTGTGAGGAAGAAAAGGCTCGTCGTCCTCTTCAGCCACTGGTTACTCCATGCCTATGGAATCATCTCCATTTCCAAACTGGATAAGCTTGAGCAGGACCTGCCTTTGCTTGCCTTGGTGCCTGCCCCTGCTCTCTTCTATTTGCTGACAGCAAAGTACACAGAGCCCTCACGTATCCTTGCTGAATCTGGGAATGGACATTGAAAGGAGCCTGTGCCAACAACTCTGTCCCAGTGGTCTGGATGGAGCAATTTTAGTGCTTGTCACACTTTGGAAACTTCTGTTTTCAAAAAGAAGTTGTTTATGTGCCAGGCTTCTGGTGAAGCACCTCTGGGTGAGACTGTATAATATTAAAAAGCTGCACTTTGTATTCTTCCTGAGTATCTG
The DNA here is from genome assembly GCA_024734555.1 of Trochalopteron elliotii. Taxonomy (NCBI): domain Eukaryota; kingdom Metazoa; phylum Chordata; class Aves; order Passeriformes; family Leiothrichidae; genus Trochalopteron; species Trochalopteron elliotii. The sequence continues at coordinate 3,199,876 of JANPWX010000667.1, forward strand.
GTATAGATCAAAAGCAATGTCTTTTTATCTGTTTATCACTGTGAATCTGTATAAAAAGCTTGTGACACGTCCTAGTACAATGGTTTGCTTGTGTATTGTTCATTTCCTAACACGGTATTTGAATAAAACAATAGAGCCTGGTTTTCAATAGACTTTAATAAAAAAAAAATAGAGCTCGAATATACCAGAGAACTTGATTTTTTCATCACATACTCTAGCTTCCATCCCCCACCAGTGGAAACAGACTGTCTTCTTCCTAACATTGAAAGATAAAACATGTGCATGATTCTCCTCATGATGTTTGAGACTGAGGGCTGGAGAAGAAATGCACTATAAAATTCTTTATAAGGTAGAGTTTATGCTCTGTGTGCTTCAAATATGGAGAGCATTAAACAGATCAGATTAAAGATTTTCTTTTATTGGGAGTTGGGTTGGTATTGGTCACCAAAACTTGATGCTGTAGAGGGTCTAGAGGAAGATGCAGAGCAGTGCTGAAAGGTCAAAAACAGAACCAGGAGCAAGAAGATCCTCTCAAATTACATGGATGATTGGCTGGAAGTGCATATTTCTATATGACTGTGATGATAATGCTTTTTTCATTCTATCACCTGCCATCACTGCAAAGGACACAGTCTGCCAGCAGCTCAGAGGCTTTGAGAGGTGTCACCTCAGCCAGGCTGCCTCGAGCTGTCACTCTCCTCCACAGAAGGTTTAGTTTTGTTACATCTGATACACTCTCATAGCTTTATGTATTTTTTTTTTTATTTTAATGTGAAATGCCACTTGACAGGTTCACTGCACCTAAAAACTGTGTGCAAACAAACTCACTCTTGCATGCAGGAGCGAGGTTTTATTTAGGGATTAAGGGAGTAACTGATCTTCTTAAATCAAATACTGTCTGTTCTGCTGTGTACGATGTGTAATTTGCAGACACAGTGATCTAGAGGAGAGCTCTGAAAGTATGGGATTAATATTCGTGTTAAAATACCACACCTAAGGACTTTACTCTTTCATGTATATTTCTGTGTGGACTATGTGGATTTGGCTTAAATGTTGTGCTAGATCTTGTTTTTAAAAGGAAAAGTAACAAGTCCCAGGTAAAGAACATGTATTTTTCTAGGTCTGGGAAACTGTGTTGGTTTGGAAAGCAGAATGAGGGATTCTATTAAAAGCAAAGCTTATAGGAAGGCAGTGCACCCCAGGGAACTTGCCTGGCACCTTCAACCACTGACCTTTCAACTGGACTCCAGTGCTTTAGCCCTCAGCAAAACTAGGAATGTGAAATACAAATTGATGCAGTCTTTTATCATCTTCTCTCAGTACCATTTAAGGAAATATATATGTATCTATATATATATATAATGACAGCCACAGAAACGACAGTACAAATTGCTCACATGGAAATTCTAAAGAACATAAACGTTAATTAACCACACAGTCCTGCAGTGATAACCACTCAGCCACAAGCTGCAGGAGTTGGGGTTTATTAGTTTTATTTATCCTTTGTGCAAAAGCAAGTACTCAGTTCTGGGAAGATCACTGATGCTCAGACTATTTTACAGCCCCCTCACTGCTATTAGCACAGCTCTTCAGGAAGTGGATGTTAAGGATGATTAAGGAACGCCTTAAAGCATTTCTGGTTCTTCCAAGAAATGGTCTCAATCTGCAGCAGGAGGGTTGGACACACTGCTTGTGTTTTACAGATTCAGAGAATCACAGAATAGCTTGGATTGAAAGGGACTAAAAAACCATCCAGTTTCAAGCCCCTGCCATGGGCAGGGACACCTTCCACTATCCCAGGTTGCTCCAAGCCCTGTCCAGCCTGGCCTGGAACACTTCCAGGGATGGAGCAGCCACAGCTTCTCTGGGCAACCTGTGCCAATGTCTCACCACCCTCACAGGGAAGAATTTCTTCCTAACCTTAATCCAATCTAAACCTCTTCTCTTTCAGCTTGAAGCCATTCCTCCTTTTTCCATCACTGCAGTGCCTGATGAAACCAGCTAAGAATTAATATATTGTGGGATTTAGAAGGGAAAAAAGAAGCGTGGAAAAATGAAAAAGTTCCTTGTATCTTGCAGTGATCACCCATTCAGGATTCTTTGACAACCAGAGTATCCAGTCCTTCCAGCTTGTATTGTAGCCTGCTGATCTTTTCCTCTCATTGTTGAATTTTTCTTGTTAGAGCTCGCACTGTGTTCAGTATTTCCCACTCATTTTCCATAAATTCATGTAGTGACACAGAGCACAACTTTTTTTTTTTTTTTCTTAAAATGAAAAATTTCCTCACAAAATGTTAAGAAACTTGCTTGTCTTGTTTTCCCACAGCTTGACTGGCCACCAGACCTGTAGCTCTGCAGGAACTTTTTCAAGTACCCAATCTTGCATAAAAAAACCCAAAGTTTACTTTTCTGACAGGATAACTGGTGAAAAAACTTACTTGATAGGTCATTTGAATTTCTGTTAAAAATTAAAGCCATGCCTGATGGAAAATATTACAAGGCTCATTAACTGAATGAGAACAGCAGAAACATTATGAGGTACAGATTTAAGAAATGCTTGAGTATCAGATCAACAGGAATAATATCACGAAAAATTGTTTTTATAGCCAAGATTTTATACATTCCTGGAAAACACAGATTTAATAATTTGCCTCATACGACTTCAAAGATGGAACTGCCTTATTTGCAAAATGCAATTTTGTTTTTTACATGGTAAGTCCAATAGATTTATGCAAACCAGTAAACCAGAAAATTTAAGTTCATCTTTTGAATAAAGATCTCCTCTGACCATGTCTTCAGAAAATTTATAACAGAGTTAAGAGTTAAAATGGGGTAGATTGCTGTGCCAAAAAAATAAAATATAAGGATTGAAAAATATTCTTAAAAATGTTATCTTAAAAAGAAAAAAAGTAACTTTTTTGTTTTGAAGTAGTTATTAACATGTTACCATGAAGCACTGTCAGGTCATTCAGGCTTTTGCCTATTGCTGGCTTGAGTTGACTGCAAAAATATCTTCTTTTATTATTGCTCTGTGAAAAAAAAATATTTACAACTGGATATTACCACAGTTTTCTAAATATTCTCCAAAGAGTTTCACTGTTTCTAGAGAGATCAGGAAGAATGAAATGAGTTTTAGCTCATGGAAATACAAAGGTTAATGTATTCCTCTGACATTAAAAAGACAGTTTTTCTTTCAACAACATCATCCATTTCACCCTGTTGAACAAATTTTAGGAGTTACCAAAATCAACACATGTCTGTGGCACCAAATAAAATGGGTGAGAGCAGTCAGAGCAGCACAGCTCATGCTCAGGCAGGGAAACTCTTCCTCCTTTGCTCCCACAAAATTGTGTTCACTCGATGATGTTGGATCAGCTCTACCAGTACCCAGCTAAATTTCATCTTGAGGGAAGCCTTTGTTTCCAGCCAGATATGATCAGACAGAGCTGATAGCCAAGGGCCTGAATGATGTGCAGAATAATTTCAAAGCATAAATCCCACATTTCACAGGCCTGTTCCACACCTCACCTGCATCCCAGCCCCCTTCATGTGCCAGGGAAGCCTTTTCCTGCAATCCCTGACTGAATGCACCTGACACAGGACATTGATTATGCCTCAGGCAGGTGTCTTGCCCTTGCATACTCCTCTTTGTTTCCTTCCCAATTTCATCTCTCTTTTCTACCAAGCAGAGAAAGGGTTTTTAGTCAGTGCAAAGACTGAACATCAGACTTACACTGTTATGAATAAAAGCAGGGTCTAATCAGCAACTGATTGACTTAACTGGTCTTCCTTAATTTTTTTAAATTTTTTTTTCTCTCTTTTTTTTCTCTCTTTTGTTTCTCTCTGGGTTTCTTCCAAGGTTAGCCTGCTTAGGTTTAATTCTCCTTCTTTATACAGTAGAAGAAAGAATACTGAAAGTAATCTCAAAAGGTCATCTTAGTCCATCTCTGCTGTACAGCAGAATCAATTAGACCTAAGTACCCCCGACAGATGTTTGATTTGTCCTTAAAAACCCTGGTGGCAGAAATACTCTGGCTCTGCAAAACTCAGACAACTGGTCCCAGTTTGATTCCAGGGGCTTCCTCTGTGTGCTGACAGTGCTTTCCAAGGGGCTTCCTCTTATGTTAAATCCGTTCTGTTCCCAGTTATTTGTCTGAGAAAGTGGCCAAGGAGAAAAGCTTACTGTCTTGCTAGGAATTGTTATTTATTTGATAGTTCTCACCATGCCTTCTCTTAGATTTACCTGTTTTAAATGGAAAAGTTGCACATTTCTTCAACTTTTTTCCATCATCTTTACTGAACCCCTCTTCAATCTCAAAATAATCTGCATCCTCCTTTAAACTCCAGGTCTGTCCTATACCAAAGCTACAGGTGAGAACACACACCTTAAATTTTGCCAGGCCACCTTTCCACACACACTGGTCTGACTGTTGCCTCTTTCATTGCTGCAAATCTTTGTTGACTTCTGTTCAGCTTTTCACCTTTAATTCTGTTCATCACTGCTTAAATATCTCTCTCATTATGGATTTGCACAAACAACTGTTTTTTACCTAAATGAGAAAACATGGATTTTAAAAAAATATCATGAACCTTTTTCCCTTTAAATTAATTTTCTGGCTTGCTAAAATAATTCTTAATTTCTAGTTCTGTCCTGCAGAGGGTGCTCCCACTCTTATCATGTTTGTCATCTGCAGATATGATAAGCATTTGCTCTGTCCTATCACCTGAGTCCTTCAGGAAAAAACAGATTAATTCCAGTACGAGGCCAGATCTCCTGCAAACTAACAGGAATCATTATTCTGTTCAGTCAGTAAAGCATGGGTAACAATTATCTAGGGTGATTTTTCCAACTGTTTTTGCTCAGCCTGAAAAAGAGGCAGTTGAAGGCACGTGAAGGTGTGTAAAAATCCCACACACCTTTGCTGGAGGAGTTGAGATGAGTTACTGTTTCTCCTAACACAAGATGCCAATACACTTTTGAGACAGCAGGTTTAAAACAAGAGAATTCTTGTCCTTATAAAATAAATTATATAAGTTATTAGGGAGGATAAATGCATATGTGAGCTAAAAGAATCAATCAGTGATAGGAGAATATTGCACTGAGGATCCAGCATAGTATAAAACTCCATCAAAAGCTATTAAAATGCAGATATCATCCTCATCCAGAGAAGTTCCTGACACTCCATTTGTCATGGAAATTATACAGAAGAAGGGTCATTCTATATTTGACTGTTCTTGCATTACTTCTCCAAGGAGGACTATTGATCACTGCAGAAGACAGGATCCTGGTGGGACCAGCACTGAGCCTCACCCAGCACAGCTATTTTGGGAACTGGAGCTGATTTGAACTTCACTCACCCATTCCTGATGAGCACTTAAATATAATCACAAGTAGCTCTGGCCAAAAAAAAAGTCTAATTTGATGTATGTGCATCTCTCAGCATAGTGGAATCTCATCTTGGTTAAGGCCAAAGAAACACAAGCCACAAGTTAAATGACTTTTCAGTGGAAAAATACATCCCCTCTGTTTTGCTGCAGTAGGTAAAAGCACAGAAAGGGAGGACAGGAACAATCTATGCAGTCTGGGAGACCTGGAGAATAGAGAGACAAGATGATACCCAGGAAATAAAGCCAAACAAAGGAATGAAGCTGGGACCAGGATGAGAAGCAACACAAGACTCTGAACTCACTTCAATGTCAAGTGCTGCACTCCTTGTTTTTGTTCCCTCTGAGACTCTGAAGTCAGGCAAGCCTGTCCTATCCACTCCTGTGATCAAAGACTAGAAACATCAGATAAACTCAAAGTATAGATGTTTGGATATTCTCACGAGCTTTAAATTGTTTTGGTCCTTTTTTTTTTTTTTTAATAGAAAGGACTGTAGCAGAAAAATCAGTATAAAAAGGAAAAAAAAAAAAAAGAGAGAGTAAAATATGTAGAAGAGAAGAAATGGCTCCCTAGGCAGAAACATGTGAGAAAGGCAGAGAAAGGTGAGCTGAGTTTCATTTCTGTGAACTACTTTGATATTTTACATCACTGTAATGCTCCAAACATTACAGTGAGTAGAAGAATGAGCTTGATCTAACATGGTTCCTACAAAGGAATTTATTCCCCTCACACACATCACCTCCATAACAACAGCATGCAGACTGAGGCATTTTGCAGATGAAAATAGTGGAGGGCAAGGGGAAGAAATACTGAAAGCCCTGAAAGAAAAATGGAGGAGAAAAGGAAGCAACTTCAGTTGTTTCATCAAAATAGGATGAAATAAAGCAAAGCAGGAAAAGCTAAAAAAAGGAGAAAGTGTTACTGGTGTGTCATTGAGTGAAAATAAATAGTTAAAATTGCTTTTTATACCTAGTTCTGTTCAGGACACAAAAGAAAAGGCAATCCTGTGATCACAGTCTCATCAGCACTGTATTAGATGAGGGAGGAGGCTCTTTTAGAATGGATCATATTAAGGAAAATACAGAGTAGGAGAGTATCAAGGTACATTTGACATCCCTTTTATATGTTCTGCTTAGCTCAGGTGCCAGGAAGAGCATGAGAATGAATCCAGCACAATGGTTTTCTCAGCAGTGACAGCCTCAGCCCTGATTTTTAGGGAGGCTTGAGGAGTTACACGACCATGGCTGTCCTTTGTGATGTGGGAGCACAACCAGCAGAATGAGAACAATCCTCAAGGCTGGCTGTAAATCCACCTTTCTAAGGTCAGACATGCAAAGAGAAGCATTTCCTGCACTCCTGGCACCTGATTTATCCTGTCTCAGATCAGACTGGTGACCAAGGGTCAGAAAATTTCCCTGGGGACAGAGCATCTGCTACAGACCAGAGGAGCTCCAGGAATCTTTGGAAGCTGCACAGTTCATACTCAGCATTTCAGTGCCCTACTTTCTTTGGGAAAGAAACTCCTCATTGTTGTAAGGAGCAGTGACACTCAGTAGCCTTGGGGGATGTCTTGACCACCATCCCTCACTCCAACAGATTTACTGCAATAATTCAGAGAAAACTTCAACCAGTGCCTAAAATGGGGGAAGCTTGACCATGAAGGATGGGAGGGTAGGGATGCAATATCAGTGGAGGCAGGCAGGAGCTCTGGGTCTGGGCTAATGGGGGAAAGTGCAGGAAAATGGAAGAGACACAGGAAATAGGAATGTGGGTGGTTGGGGTCACAGATGTGAATGCTGTAAAAGAGCAGGTGGAGTGGCCATGGCATGGGGACAATGTGGCTCCCAGCTCATGCTGCCCCATCCCAGCATGGCAGAGTTTTTTATGGCCCAGCCTCTTGTTTGAGATGTACACTTCTGGAGGAGAGGTTATGGACACAGTCCCCGTGGACAGACATGTGTGGAGCCCCCACCAGATTTAGATCTTCCCCCCACACAGTGAAAATCAATAGTAACATTAAAAAAGCAAGGCAGCCAGGATGACTCTGAAAACTGCACACTCAGCTTTCCAGACCAGGAACTCGACCTCATCCTTGCTGACAAATCTCCCCACAATCCTCACACATCCATCTGTCTGTCCCATGCTCCTACTGCACATTTAGTCCCTCCCAAACCAACATCCCAATCTCATCACCCTTTCTTCCCTTGCATCCCAGCACACAAAACCTTTCCTTCAAGCTCACAGACCTCTCAGTGCCTCTCAAGTCTTTCAACAATAGCCCATGGCTTTAGTAGTAAAAACTCTGAGCCAGGAGAAATATATCTCTCTTATCTTTCCAGGTTCCTTATTGAAATCCTTCTTTTCCTGGGCAATTTTTTGATTGTAAAAGCAGGAACTCAGAATCAAGCTGAATCCTAATAAACAAAAGCAATGGAGACAGCTTTAGCAAGTTGTTAACAAAAAAAACCAAAAACCAACCCAAAACACCACAAAAAAACCCCAAACCAAACCAAAAAAACCACCAATACAAAAAAGAAAAAATTAAGGAAAAAGTAATGCATTCTAATTTTCAGGTCTCTCATGTGAATATAAGCTATGTCCACATGCTTTTGAGCTCTATTCCATTCCATCTTTATTCATTAATTCCCTCTGATATATCTGATGAGAATAAAACTGGCAAAGAAGGACATAGAGAACTAGTAGGATTTCTACTACAAGGTCTTAAATTACAAGTCAAGGCAGGCTTGTGGGGAGAGGCAATATTTTCCATAGGAAAAGTACACAGGGAGAAAAAAGATGCTTTCAGGTAGGTGAGTCCAACCTGCTGGTCTGCAGGATAAAAGTTTGAGCACAGTTTCATACTTCTCTCTTTGGTGAACATTGTGCATTTGTGTGTTTTACAGGATGCACTCAATACAAGGGATAATTGCTTCCTTTTTTTAATTTCCTACACAAAACAGGAGTTGTGCAAGAAGCACGAGCCTACCTAAAGAAGTGTTTGAGGAAAGAAATCTGATACAGAGGAGGAGAGGATAAACCAAAGGGTAAAATGAAGAATAAGAAGCCCCAGCACACTAGCAGTCTTATAGCAAACAAATACAGAACCAGAAATCCATCTTGACCAGGACTGGGGATCATGTGGCAAAAAATGTGAAGGAAAAAAATACATCGATGAGCTATTTTCTTTAAGTCGACTCAACTGAACAGCTGCAAAAATGCAGCACAAAGGAAAAAAAGGAAAAAAAAAAAAAGAAAAAAAGAAAGAAAGAAACAAAACCCCCCAAAAAGACAATGCTTCTCTTCCACTCAGGCTGTGAAATTCCTGGCCTGCAGCTCTCTGGTCATCATCAGCTCAAAACTCCCTGGGCCCTTGAAACAACTCGATCAACTCCCCCAGCAAAAAATATTTCTACTGAAGTTGGTGCTCAGAAGAGTAAAGATAAGACATTTATAACTGCCTACAAGATCAAGGGCTGGATGCTGGCTGCAGCTCATTTTTTACAGTAATTACATTGTTAATTAATGGCGACATTCATTTTACGAGGACAGTAATGAAATAGTTCTGCCACCAAGAAAAATAGTAGAGTTCTAAGCAAGGGTTTTACATAAGTTTCCAGGAACTCATATTTCCTTCTGGGTAGGCATTCTTAGCTGGGATTGCACAGGGAAGGGGGTGCAAAAGTGGGGTTTGGTTCACCAGGAAGAGTCTCAGCTTTTCCCCCTTTACTTTTGCCCTACAACCCTTCAAAAGGCAGATCAGGAGAGAAGCAACTAATACATAATTATAATTATGAAATTATTATTATAGTGCTAAATTGAGGATCTGCACATTGAGCTCCATGAATGTAACACAGGTAAATCCACAGAATATTTGGATTATTTTTGAATTATTTTGCTTGTTCACACCTTTTGCAATGCCTTGCAATTCAGTGAATTCAGAAGCAGAAACCTCTGTGCCACAGATTCTCTTTTCTGAGAATGCCAAAATGTCTGTCTCTTTAAATTCCATTTTTTTTCCCCAGTTGCTTGGGGTTTTTGCTATGAGAATTAAATATAGCCTATAAAAATAAAACAGAATATGTCAAAACAAATGAAATTTCCAAAACAGCAGATAATGAATCCCTTTACTGCCACTGGTGGGGTTTTTTTAAAGTTTTCATAATATCTGCATGAGGATCTACTGTTTTCTAGCCCCTCTGAGATTTCACAGTCAGAATTTCAACAGCCTGCAAAGAAAGAATACTGAAGGAGCAGTGGTTAAGATGTATTTTCTGTATTTAATTCCATTTAATCACAGAAAGAGTTAGAAAAATAACCAATGCAGCTTGGTAATGAAAAAAATCTTTAAGTTGTTAACCTGTGAAATCTACTATTTGAGGGACTCTCACTGCAGCATTTTCTCAGGTTAAAATTCTGGAGGAGTACAAACTCTTTCATAATGTCTGAACACTCTTCTTTTCTAAATTTCTTCCTATTTCACATCATAATTTGCATCCACTAAATATCTGTTGATTTTAATTTCTCCTTTTCAGCTCGTCCTCTCAGCAGCTTCACCAGAGGCATGGGAGGGACTGGGATCCAAATCAGCCTCTCACTGACTCTTTTTAATGTTCTTTGTCAAAAAATGTTTTGATAAATTGACCAAAAGAGTAGCAAACTGTTCCCTGAATCTGGTAAAAACAGTCTATAGAGACCTTGTGTTTTTTGAAAGTGACTTTATAACCAAGTAATTAACAGCTAATAAGGTCAGACATCAAAAAAGCTCATTTTCCTCTTAAAAGGTGGGGACTGCATTTCTCTATAAATGTTGCTCACTTTGACCAATTATAAAACTGAATTTTGACCTTTGCACTAATGAACCCAAAGAATTTTGTGTAAAATGTACCACTGAATTCAGATTTATCAAATGCTGTAAGTCCAAAAATGCTATACTTGGGTTTTCAAATTCAACCTTTTTCTGGGAAGATTTTCTTGGAAGATGAGTATCAAGGGATTTTTTTTTTTTTCCTTTTCATTTCTTTCTTCCATATTAAAATTAATGCAATTAACTGAGCAATGTATTGTGCAAGGTATAACACTTTAAATTAAAACATCTGAAGCCTTCCAAAATTAAACGAGGACAAAACTTAGGCTGGAAGAAAATAATTTTCTGCAAAAACCACAGCTATGTACCAAATGACAAAATCCTGTAAGATAAAGAAACTATGACTAATTAATATATCATGCAAATTAGGACCTGATCCAATTTCATGTGATTTTATTCCAGTGCAGGAACCTGATTATAGCAGATTAGTAAAAAATCTAAATAATTTTTCATCTGGTAATCTGTCTTTACATTATCATTCAGAAAGAAAATCAAATATACACAACAGAAAGTAGGACAGGATACAAAAACAAAACCTTATCTCACAGCTTGCTGGGAAATGCAAGTACCTTTATTTTAAGCAGTTTGCCTGGAGGGAGTGAATTCCAAATGTGTGTTTGTTTATCTCACAGTCTATAAGAAGCATCAATACAGGTGTGGCATTCTGAGACGTTCTGATACAGAAAAAACATCACATTCCATGTAGGAGCATCCGTGGACGGCAGGGAGAAGGAACTCTGCCAACTTGAGACATTCTAGAACATGTGGTTTTATTGCAAGGGTCGTGGGTAAAAAGGGCCTTGCCTTCAGCCACCAGCCTCGGCTGAAGGGAACTCCCAAAGAGTGGTGGAGAGAGAGAACAAGAGGGTAAGAGGTAAGAGGGGAGAAAGCAAGAGAGCCAGAGAGAGGTGGCAGGGGTTGAAGCGCAGGGGCAAGAGAGCTAGAGAGAGAGCATCAGAGAGGAGAGTCAGAGAGCGAGGTCTTTGTTACAATACATTATATCTCCTTTTGTGTTGAATATTCTAATTTACACTAACCAACCAGTACATGACACAAAACCCTATAGAATCTACATATAGCCTATAAGAACTACTACATTACCATACTGTGTTATATTTTAAACTCTAAAAACTACTCTTTAGACTATTCTCTTTTGCTACACTGACCTTTGGATTCCTTAGCCAGCAGAAGGGTATTGTTCAATCAAGAGGGATTCTCCTTCAGCTGGCTGGGCTGTTGTTTTCAGGTTATACAGTAACTAAGGCTCAGCATCCTACAACTCAAAGCAAGCTTTCATTTCTATTTATTTCGATTATAGGTTTCATATTTTCAGAATCTTTTGCTAAGCAATCATATTTATAAGGTTTCCCTGATTCATCTTCCCCAACAATTCCATGTCTGTGAGTGGATACATTTGTATATACCACTCACACAGAAGTCAAAACTGCACAGGTGCACCCAAGGCCAAGGGAGTCACTTTTCTGCCTGGGCCACTGTGGAAACACATCAGCTCCATGTGAGAAGGCAAAACTCAACACCTGGAGTAATTGCTAAGGCAATTTCATTTTTGAAATATGTATAACTACCTGCTGAACTGCGAGTGGGTTTCAAAGCCTTTACCTTTTTACCACACCCACTGAAGCACAGACTGGTTTGGTTGGAAGGGTCTTTCAAGATGATCTCATTCCAAGTTTCCAGGGGGTTTGGAACAAAATGGCTTTGAAGGTCCCTTCCAACCCAAACCATCCTGTGATTCCACCATTCTGTGTTTGTTGAAATGAATCCTTGCTTATTCATACATGAACAAAATCCATACACATACAATAAAGCATGACACGACCAGTAGCTGTGATAAGATCATCTCACTTTGTGTTCCAGTGAAACAGATTCCAGTTATTTGTATCTTAACTTCCAGGAAGTGATGCTTTTTCTGATGCAGTTGTTTCTCACTAGTTTCATTAAAGATGGAAGGGTTGCTTGCAAGCACTGGAAGAACAAAGAATGCAAGAAGAGGCTTCCCCAAAGAAGGGGCATTGTGATTTATTTTTGGACAGCTCTAGCAGCGTAGCAGAAGGTGACAGTGACATGAAATCTGGCGGGGAGAAAACAAATATCTCCCAAGTCTCTGCTGGAGCAATTCTTGAAGGAGAGGGATCTCTAGCACAGCTACTGATTCAGAATTATTCTTCTGTCCCTTTTTTTGAGCTGAAAACTGTGATTTTTGGTGAGGGAACAGCCTCAAGTCATGCCAGGGAAAGCTTAGATTGGATATTTATAAAAATGTTGTCACTGAGAGGGTGACCAGGCACAGGCTGCCCAGGGAAGTGCTGCAGTCACCACCCCTGGAAGGATTTAAAAGATGTGGAGATGTGGCATTCAGGGCTATGTTTTAATGATGGGCTTAGCAGTGCTGAACTAATGGTTGATTAGTTGATCTTGGAGGGCTTTTCCATCCTTAATGATTCTGTTCTATGATTTTTGTCTGCAGCAGCTCCTTAACATTAATTGTTAAAACTCCAGTTTTCCCTCAGTGAGCTCACCAGGGCTGTAGAAGGCGGGCAGCAGCAGGCAGGATCTGCTGTTCCAGAAAAAAAAGATCTTAAAAACCTCTTGCTGCTGCAGCAGAGAGTTGCTTAGGAACATCAGCAGTGAGCTGCAGGGGTGAGGGCCAAACACTGCTCACCATGGTTTGAAAATATTTCTATTCTCCTCAATAATCTCTGGCCAGTGCAATTTTCCACGCATGCCATGGTGCAGCATTCTCTCTTTCCAAAGGGTTTATTTGCCTCTCACACAAGAATTCAATTCCATAAGCACAGCAAGCTGCAGCTGATGTGTCTGAGCAGCACCAGATTCACGTGCAGCAGTAACAAGGGCTAAAAAATAAATGCAAAACATGCAGAAGCCTCTTAGGTATAAAAAGCTATTTAGATATATAAGATAAAGCATTAAGGGATTGATTTATAATCTCCAGCTCTCTACTATTGCTGCTGTCAGCTGGTAAAGGATAGCTGTGATTCTTACATCCCAGAAATCACATCCTTATTCCAGTAGTTTACTCTTACCACGTTTTCCCTGAGTCATCTGCATTTATCAACGGGAAGAAGCCTGCTGTGTTCTCACAGAATTGCTCTTTTTCATGCTGTTTATCTAAGAAATTCACTAGACATATAGTGAATTCATAAAAATTAACTCCTTTCCTCCCCAGAAAGTCTTCTGCACAATGAGCCCTGGCAGCCAAGGATAAGGAGTAGGATCACCTGGCTTGAAATTCAGTATTTTTCTCCCAGAAGAGCCACTGCTGTGTGAAAGGGAAGAGCATGGAGGCACTGGGGATGAAGCTTCTTTTTGTAGGGGTGTTGTACTACAGCATCTCTTCAGCTTCAGAGATAAGAGACACACACAGGGTCCATCCACCCCTACAAAAAAACCCACTTAGGGTGTGCAAGATGGGAGGGAAAAGTCCAAACAACCTTCTGGCTGCAAAGCAGACACATGCTGTGGGCAGAGACAGGTGAGGCAGGGAACTGGCTATGAAAGAAAGTAAACAACAAACATCAAACACAGCTGTGGGAGGGTAAAAGAGAAAAAGAGGAAAAAAGAAAAGGCCTGGGTTGCTGTTTCTTGATGAATTTAAAGCTGATTAACTCAGTAGTATTCAAAAAAAAAGCCAGTCCTGCTCTCCTTGGCCACCCAGCCACATTCCCATCCCTTCTCCTGTGCCACCACTAACAGTCATGCCATGGTTAGCTGGATAAAGAACTGCAACTCCCTTGCTTCTGCCAAGCAAAGGAAACCCTGAATTTCCTCTCTATCAGCTCCCTGAACAATTTGTTTTGTGGCCACAGTGCAGAGAAAGGTGGCAGCAGAATATGCCTTGGTCATCCTACAAGTCAAGCCATACCTGAGGGGGAGGAAAAAAAAAGAGAAACACAGCCCAAACTTTATTTCATGTGGGTATCTAAATTTGAGCTGAGGCTTCAGCTTCCTGTCATAGCCAATGGAGAGAAAGAGGAACTTCCAGCTTGTGATGAGCTCCAGCTCCAGCCTGGAGAAGAGAAGGCTCAGAGGGAAAGTTCTCACTCTCTGCAACTCGCCGACAGGAGGGTGGAGCAGCCAGCTGGGGCTTGGGGCTCTGCTCCCAGGGAACAAGGGACAGGACAAGAGAAAATGGCCTCAGGTTGTGCCAGGGGAGGTTTGGATTGGCTATTAGGGAAAAATTTCTCCTCTAAAAGTGTTGTCAAGCACTGGCACAGGCTGCCCAGGACAGTGCTGGAATCACCATCCTTGGAGGGATTTAAGAAATGTGTGAATGTGACACTTGGGGATATGGGTCAGTGGTGGCCTTGGCAGTGCTGGGGGAATGGCTGGATTGATGATCTTAGAGGTATTTTCCAACCTAAATGATTCTGTGATTCTTCTGACCCGCTTTAAACATCTATTCCAAGGATGCAGGACATCTGGAAATGCCTCTTTCTCTTCCCTGCCTAGAAGGGACAGGTGACAAGCATTTGGACAGGTGACCCCCACCCAGAAGCAATGTCACATCCCATTAAGTGTCATTATCCCCACCTCACACAGAAGGAAGCTGCAGCACAGAGCTGGGATCAGAAGGAAATGCTGCAGTTCTCCAGTCATTCCTCTAGTGTTTGTGCAGGGTCTTCAGTAAAGATGCCTCTCATTTAGACTCTTATGTGAGAGATAAATCCTCACAGTATCACACATCAGCAAACACCCATCTTCTTCCATTGATAACTTAATTAATTATTATTAATAATAATAATAATCTTTAGCAGTAAGATTTATAGAATACTTCAATTTGTTTAAATGTATATAAAATTCACTTCTCTTCTTGTTTTTTTTTTCAGGGCTGGTTAAGTCAAGACTACCTGTCATCTCTGCAACAATCTCTCCTGGAAAATTCTGCATTCTGAAGCAAAGATTGCTGCTATTTATAGTCTCTGCTAGACATTCAAGCCTTCAAATTTCTTTCTGACAGTTAAAAAATCCACAAGTGACAATGAAAGTAATAAAACTGGTGAAAAAGCACTTTTTCCTTACTTTTTTTTTTTTTTAATTATTTGATACTGGATATTTTCCATGTCTAGGTAAATCATTCTGCTTGCTTACCTTGCTCAACAGGTTGGCCAGAGAAATTGTGTTTGCCCCATCCCTGGAAGTGTCCAAGGCCAGGTTGGATGGGGTTTGGAGCAATATGGGATAGTGGAAGGGGTCCCTGCACTGTTCCAGTTGGAACAAGAAGGGCTTTAAGGCATCACAACTTATGCATCAATCCAATTCAATCTTTCTCCTTCAGTTTTTCTGGAAGTTACAATTACCTGCTGAGACACTGTGGAAAGAAATTATATTGTTGAACTTTGCTGTCTGCAGAGCCAGTTCTGCATGCTTGCATATAAATTACTCTCCTTTCCTTGGCAAGGTGGAATATTTAGAGGTGTAAAATAAATGTGTAAAAGGTTTTAATTTTCCTGTGAGTTACGTCCTCAATTAGCTGAAGTGGTGAAAAAGAAAACAGCTTTATGATTTCAGCACCTTGCATAAAACACTCATCTGAGAGACTAATGCAGGGCTGGCCTGAAACAGATGATTTAAAGACCCACTGAAGGAGAAAGGGAAATTTTAGAAGTTTTACACCTGCATAGATAAATACATTATGGAGATGCTTTTAAAACACCTTCTGTTTGAAGCCATTCTGGCTTTATTGGTGTCTTGGTTTAGGGTAAATTTGGGAGAAAACATTTGAATAGGGTATTTTTGGGAAGTAAACTTAAACATCCCTCCCCTGATTGGTTTGGGAGAAAATTTGTTTAGAGAAAAGTGGAAGAAACTATTTATTTCATAAAGAAAGTGCTTATAAGTATAAAGAATGAATAATATGAAATAATAAAACTTTTTGTTGCTTTGAAGAGAGATGGTAAAATTGAGGAAGTCTTTGCTGTGGGTGAAGCTTGGCTTGCTTAGTTTTGTATTAGTTTTTAGTCTTTTTGGCACTGGAAATGCTAAAAAGCTTCTTCTTTCCCCCCTTTTGCTCTCAGAACCAGTCTTAAAGGTGCAAAACCTCATGTACAGCATAAACAAAACAGACAATTGGGGATACAAGCATCAAAAAGTCACCCCAGGACATTTGGCTTCAGAGGTCTTACAGCAGTTGCCTGTGAGCAGCCATTCCCAGCTCATAATTGCTGCCAGCTCTTTTATTATCAAGTACTCACCCTTCAAGAGGTGTTTGGGCAGCACTCTCAGACCCATGGTGGAATTTTTGGGGATGTCCTGTGCAGGGCCAGGAGTTGCACTTGATCATCCTTGTGGTTCCCTTTTAACTCAAGGTATTCTATGATTTTATGAAACGAAGCAAAAGTTTCCAGTAAAGATAAGTTATTTTTAAAAAAATCACTTTGCACTCAGTCACAGGGCAAACCACCCTCCTGCTGCACTGGGCATCTGCAGACACCACTGACAGCAGTGGGTGAATCTTCTCGCAGCAGCACTCAGGGAGGGGAGCAGGGTTTTCCTCCCTTGCACTGACAGTGTTAAAAAATGATGTAAAAAGCTCTATGGGAGCAGGCCTTTGCCTCCATATGATTTTCATGGTGCTCCTGCCAAGTCAGTGCAGGTTCAGAGCTGGCACGTGCACAAAAGCAAACCATGAAATCACAAGAGGTTTTAGAGGAGAACTTCAGCCCTGAGTCATAATTCACTTCACTGCCCAGAAGACCATGACTCTTTTTACTTTGTCAGAAGTGTAGGCACACGTCAGATTTCCCCAGCCCCTACAATGTATAAATGTATAAATCTTCTGCTCCCCCATTAAAACCCTTCCAGGTGAGCCAAGGCTTGGATCAGCTGTGCCATCTTCCCTGGTGTCTTAGTTTGGAAAGACAGGTATCTGCCAGGGAAAAGCCAGAGCTTCCCTTGGAATGGAGAATGTAATGCCCCCTCCCTCTGAATTATTATAATTTTGAAATCAAGGGGTTTTCAGGCAAAGATATGGGAATAGGAATAACAGTCCTTTGCTAGGAATATTAACAGTGGAGTAGTACAAAATAAAAGCAAACAAACAAAAAAAGAAAAATAGTGACAGAGTCAGAATGCAACCTGACCCCCTGTCGGTCAGGGTGCTGGGAGCAGTCCAATAAAGTCCTCCTGCAGTGACAGATGTGGTTCTGTTGGAGCAGAGATGATCCTGTAGAAGGGTGTAGGTTTCCTCTGAAGGTCCAGTGGTGGTGAGATGGGTCTGGTGCCCCTCTGGGAATCCAGTTCAAACAGGCTGTGCTGGTGTTCTGAACCTCAGGTTTTATCCAGGTGGGAATGTTGGGCTCCTCCCCCAGGGTGGAGCATCTCCCCATGGGATGATGGAATTGTCTCAGCCCTGCAGTGAGCCTCGATGGCCCATTAACAGCAGATATCCCCTGGAGGGAGGATGGGTCCTGGAAGGGATAAAGAACCCTGCCCTGATGCTGTTGTACACTACAACAACACAAGACTCCGACCTCAGAAGGCTGAAAATGACTCTTTTATTTTTGGGATGTCTCCTTTTTATACTATTCTACACAGACCAATTCAACTGGTGAAACAAAGACAAACTTCTTCAATCACATTGGTCAGACTAGAGGGACATCAAGAAGAAGTCCCTCCTAGGGAAAGAATGTAAACATGGTACAGTTACAAAACATGTCTCTTTACAGAAAATTCCCTGGGAAAAAAATTTCAGAAATCAAAAATATTTGAGGCACGAACTAGGGCTACACTGCCCCACCTGGTTTTAACAGCTGGGCCATTATCAGAAGACACCTGCCCCCTCTCCCCTGGAGTTATGAAATAAAGAAAAAAACACCCCTTCAACCGGTTTCAGCAGATGGGAATAGAATACATCTTGTATTGCAACCCAAGACACCCAGTCAGATTAGTTTTTTCTGTGACAGCCAAACCTCTGCAGGCAAGCACCACCCTCCCCATCACCCCAAAATGCCTTCCTTTCTCTCTCTCTCTCTTAATTCACACAAGAGAACACTTCTAATAGTACAACTGTGAAAGATTAATTCCACAGTTACCAACTAATTTATTCCCATATGTTTGAGACTAAATATTAAATTTTCTGTACCAATTCCTTAATAGCAGCAATAGTACCTTCAAGACACTGCACAATTTCCCAGCTGAATGCAGAGCTTTCACTTTCCATTTTTTTTCCTAAATTAAAAACACAATGAAATTAGAATGTATGGTTTCTAAGTGTCGAGTATTGCTCTATTGTTCTGCAAGAATTACTCTGAAAGAGAAGGATTTTTTTTTTTTAATTATTTGCTAAAGCTGTTTTCCCTTGTTCTAAAGTAGGTCAACATCTTTCACACTCCTCCTCCTCCTGGTGCACAGAAGAGGAAGATGCACAAACGGCATTTGAAGTCCACAGGACCTGGTAAAATTTTCAGTGACAAAAATGCTTCCAACTTCAATTCTGCTGAGTTAATCTTTTAAAATAGTCATTCAGAGAAGTTTACAGATGTTATTAAACTGAATTAAGAGCTGTGGATCAAAATAATTTCCCCTTAAGCAGGGTGTAGCTAATCTTTAGAATTTTTCCAGGCAGTCATGCCTTCATTATGTCTTTTTCCAACCAAAAACATTAATCCGGATTCATCACAGCCTGAAGTGAGATTTACATTAGTCCAGAAGCCACTCTTTGTGTTGCAAATTTTAATGTAGCTTGAGCTGGAATAATAACTGCAGGGATTTGAATTCATCCAAAATATTATTGTACCTGTTACAGTGGCGTGAAATTTGTTTAATACCCTCATTTTGTAACAGAGCCTAATTCCTCATAGGAGGGGGAAAAGGAAAATTTGTAATCCATGAATAAGTGAATTTGTAGTGAAGATGAGACTCTTGGCCAGCTGAGAGCTCTGGTTTAAATTTGATCTACTAACTTATTGGAAAATGAGCAGCTGCCCCATGACCATGGGGCCTTTTATCCACAGCTGGTGGGAACAGAGGCCAGGAGAAGCTCCTACCTCTGCCTTACCTGCCTATTTTCATCACTGATGGTGACCAGATACTGCCACGGCATTTTTTGTGAAATATCAGCAGGAGAAATGTTGGAAAACAAGCTCATATATGCAGAAAACAGCAGAGTGGGTGTTCTGTAAGGGTAGAGTTGCTGTTCTGGAAGGGCAGAATTTGCCCCAGCTTCACCAATTTGTAGCAATTCCAGGCAATTCTTTCTAACAATAGCAGTCTGAAATCACAAAATTTTTTTTGCCACCTTCAGATCAATAAAACTGTGAATTATTTTCCCCAGAAACATCACAAAATTCAAGGCATATTGTGCATAAATGAAGATACATGATAAAATCTAACTTCAGTGCTGCCTTCTGTCAATGGGAAGCCACTGCCCCTGGTGCTGTCCCTCCAGGCCCTTGTACACAGCCCCTCTGCAGGTCTCCTGATGCTTCTTCCAGGGACTGAAAGGCACTAAAAGGTCTCTTTCACTTGCCTTCTCAAAGTATCTGTTTCCTAGATTAAACATCTCATTCAGAAAAAAAAAAAAAAAAAAAAAAGAAAAGAAAATTTGAGATAAAGCATTTAGATATTTTCAATTTCCTTCTACGCCTGTTTCTAAACCAAAAATAAATGCCAGCCATAAACTCCCAAAAGTGAAGTAAAGCTTTCTCAAATATAGGGGGTTTATTAAGGAAAAAGATTCCTCTGGAAAGACTTGCCATTTTTTCCTACATGCTCCTCCAAAATCTAGCCAGCCTTTTATCCCACCCTCTTCACTGCTGAAGTCTTTCTCCTAATCAAACCTTTAAGCCTTTTAAAAGCCTTAAAAATTAAGGTGATATGCAAAAAAAAGTCAGCTGATCCTTTTCCATCCCTCCTGGACTATCTCACTCATTGCCACAGGCACAAACTTCTGGCTTCAGAACAGCACCAGCTCATCTTCCCTGCT
The DNA here is from genome assembly GCA_024734555.1 of Trochalopteron elliotii. Classification (NCBI taxonomy): domain Eukaryota; kingdom Metazoa; phylum Chordata; class Aves; order Passeriformes; family Leiothrichidae; genus Trochalopteron; species Trochalopteron elliotii. Next base: position 3,220,090 of record JANPWX010000667.1, read on the forward strand.
CAGCAGAGCACTGCTTGCACACCACGTTCCCAAAAACCATGGAATTACTCAGTTTGGAAAAGACCTTTAAGATCATCGAGTCCAGCAGTTCCCCCAGCACTGCCAAGGCCACCACTAAACCCTGTTCCTGAGTGCCACATTCACACTTCTTTTAAATCCCTGCAGGGATTTTGACTCCATCACTTCCCTGTTCACTGGCATCGCTGTCATGGACACAGCAGAGTCACTCCTTTGTCCCAGCTGAAATCCCTCCTCAACCCCCCTGGCTCCTTTGGGGCACAGGGTGAACAGCAGCCTGACAGTGGCCAGGAGGGCAAAGTGCTGAGATCATGGACAGCTGCTGCTAAAGTGTTTCCAGACCATCTTACAGGCCATGGATCAGCTCCTGACACCCCAAGCCATTTGTCTGATCTGTGGATGCCTTTTTCTGACCTCCTGCTTAAAAGCTCTTTGAGGGACATTATAAATATGCAGTGTTTGAAACCAAATTGCCCTGAAATCATCCCAGAGGCAACAGGGCAGCTCAGGCCCCCATCCCACAGAGTCCTTATTCTGACAGCTGGGGCCTCCAGAAGTGAAGATTTTGTGCTGTTACATGTTATGAGCACAAGCTGTGCCAAATCCCCACTATTTATTAGAACCCAGTTTTGTTAGACAGGAATAACTTTCCATGAACAGATTTGACAACCATGGAAAGTTTTGAACGTTCTGAAACTGCACAATTTGGAGTGATAACCAGAGGCAGTGTGGAATCCATCCCTGGAGATTGCTCAGCCATGTCTGCCCCTACATCTCAAAGAGGGGCATTTTAGAGACAGATAAAACTTGTTTGAAATCTGTCTCCTGGTACTTAGTTTATTTGGTGCTCTTTTCTCTGGGCAACTTTATTACTCATAGTGCAATTTCCTTGCTTGCACTTGAAGCAATACTTCTCCTGCATGATGATTAATCTTGCCTCTGAAACAAATTTATTCTGTTTTTAGCCATTACTTCATCTCTTTCAGGAAGGCCTTCACACCGAGATGCTGATTGCTGAATTGTTCCAGTTTTGCATCCCTGTAATCCATCCAGGTACTCTGACAGCAGGCTCTATTTCTTACAGCAATCATGATAAATGGCATTCAACAGGCCACATTTGTCTTCCAAGAAAGCCCAACAGCTCCATAACCAGCTTCTTGTCTGATATGGCACAGGGGGGAAAAAAATTACCATTCAAGACAGTTCAAGAGCTTCTAACCTCTCAAGAGCTCAGAAGAATGAATTTGTACTCTGACCATATTTTAAATTTCCTTCTGCCTTCAGATCCCAGGCCACATGATCACCTCAGAGGGGACAAGGAGCATCTGTCTCTCACCACCTGCCACTGAACCACAAGGTACAGCCACTTCCTTAATGTGCCACCAGACTTGTCAGGGAAGGAGGATTTTCCCAACAACACCAAGACTGCTGACAGAGAGGTTTGTGTGACAGGTAGAAGACTGCAGCCCTCTTTTTTTCTTTTTTTTTTTTCTTTTTTTTTCCTTTTTTTTCAGCAGGGTTTCCAGAAATAAGATGTGGTAGAAAGGCTCAAAGAGGAAAAACCCCAGACATCTTCACCTATGTGCTTGCCAAAATGTCTTGGGAGTCCCACAGAGGAACCAGATGGCCCCATATGTGAGAGTAAAACCAAAAAGACAAGGAGGAAATGCACTAATAACCATGGCAGCCACCTCATCTAGAAACACATGGCCTTCACATGGCTCTTCCCCACCAAACACTTGCTGTGACTCTTCCCTTTGGATTTTCATGTCTCTTACATTACCCCAGAAAACAGGAAAAGACAGTCCATGGCCACTGTAGCCCTGGGGATAACTATGTTTTCTTAGGCAGATCTTTACACAAACAAAAAAATTAAAAATAGTAAGTTAAAATAAAACCCATTTTCCCTTATTAATCCTTGGCTCCAAATATCCCCACATAAGAAAACATGTACAATGCAAGGAGATGATAATTTCACAAAACACAGTGCATGCAATACTTCTAGCAGTTAAAAGAAATAATTTCTGGCCTTGGAGACTATGCTGGCATCCCAAACTTTCAAAACATGAAAGTTTAAAAAATATTAGTAATAAACCTTACATGCTTTATTTTCTCTTCCAAGCCTGAACATTGCAGTTGAGTTTTGGGGCATTTTGGGGCTGTTCCCTGGATGTGTTTAAATGCAGCCATCTGTGTTTTACAGTTATCACAGGGGGGGTCTAAGTACAAATATTCTCAATTAAAAACTGAAGATGGAGTAGTGACTGTATGAGGGAATATCAGGTTACACTACTGATCATTTCTGTGAGAAACAGGTTGGTAGAAACAAAGAACCCCTTTTCACTTATCTATAAAGTCTAATAAAAAGTGCTGCAACTTTCCTCTGGAGACAATCAGCTCGAGAGGAGATGGCCCCTTTCTCTCCATCATATTTACAGCTGCTGCCACCTTGCCAGGCTGTTCCTGGAGACCTTCCCCATCCCAAATCAGCCTGGATTTATGGCTCAGCCAGGGACCATCTGCAAAGGTGGGGCCATCCTTCACCTCCAGCACTCTGAGAAATTGCTTTGGAGATTGAATTGTGCCAAGAACAGCCAGGTGTTAAGTGATCTGTGTGTTGGGCACCTGCACAGGTCCTGATCCCAGGAGAGGTGAGCATCTCCCCATCCCTTCTCCTGACATCTGCAAGGCGTGGGGGAAATCAGTCTTGTGGACTGGAGCAATGCTCTTCTGTGGCTTGAATGTGCAAAGTGTCTCCAGTTCACCCCCAAAACTGATGGATCCACGTCTTCATTGCCCTGCAGGCAAAATACCATTATCTGGATGAACACAGTTATCCCTGTAAGAGCAGAAGACCTATTTCACCTGGATTTATGGCGTGGGGGAGAAAAACTCATCTGTTCATTGCACGACAGCCAAATGAATAACTAATAATTAAACTTTGCTAGGAAGAAGAGGAGGCCCTCTTTTTCCAAATATTTTTTCAAGTGTTAAACAGGAGTCAGACCTCAGTGAATTTGGGAGTTGCACTTCTGTACCTGACTGAAATTCAGGCAGCTCTGGACCAAGTAAAAAAAATGGATTTAGAATCACAGAATTGCTGAGGTTGGAAAAGATCTCTAGGATCATCCAGTCCAATCATTAACTCAGCATTATAATACCAAAGTATTCAATTCTCCTGGTGAGTTTAGCCCCTCAACTAGAAATTATTCTTGAGGAAGAATCATAAGTTGGTTCCTTCTCAAGCAGTAACACATTTCTAGGTAGAATATTTACCTATTCTTTACTTTTTTAAAAAAAATATTTTATGGTTCCACAGTTGTGGTAGCACAGCTTTGTACAAATACATCAATGGAATTACAGATTTCAATGGAAAAATAATAGTAATGTTCCTTTTCTTTCATGAACTATATAACCTCTTTTTTTTATTTTAATAACAGTCTCAAAATCAGAACTTCTGATATGAAATAGTAACTTGTTTTTTTTTCCAGCAGATATTTCAATCCAGGGCTTCACTTCAGACAGCTCTGCAGAGCTGCACAGGAATTTCAGTTCTTTAACAGATAAAAGAAGATGTCTGGTGACTCCTGCACAAAAGGTCCTCCACAGGGCTCTCTCCTCTCTTAGAGAAATGTCCTTTGCTTTGCCATCATGCTGCCTCTGCATGTCCAACAAAACTATATCTGCAGGTCTTGCTTTCAAACTCCTGTCAAAGATGAGGGTGTTAAATAAGGTACAGACACATAAAGTGCAAAAGCAAAGGATAAGTCATGAACTGGGATGGTTTTACTGCTGCTGTGGGACATTTAAGTTAAGAAACACTCTGATTTCTAGCCCCAGACTTGTAAGGATTTATTACTGCCCTGCATCTGAAATAAATTCAGCTATTGCAATGATCATCAAATGGGGAGAGAAAAATCCCTGCCCAGCCTGAAGGTGAGAGTAGCTGGGAAATGCAGCACCAGCCTGCAAGAGCCCAGGGTGCTGGGCCTGAGTTAGCAGAGGTAATTTTGTGTAGGAGGATCTGCTCCCTCCTTCCTCACACTACAACTCTTAGTCTGAACAAGTGCATGTTCACTGTGAATGGAAATTTCCATCTCTCATAAATCACCTGCATCCTGACAAGTTTATTAAAAACTATGAAGGGAATTCGAGCAGATTTTTTTCAACTTCTATTTACTTATACCAATCAGAGAACCCCTGTGGGTTTGTTTGCACTCGTTTCTATTAACCTATCCATCACAACCTGAATCTGATTTGGTTACCCTTTTCCTCACCTGCAAAATTATGTCACAGCAAAACAGATTCACAGAGGAAGACACAGGCCAGTCTGCCTTTATAGCATCTTCCTAGCTTCCAGGAAACAAGAGGAGTCATCTGCATTTGGAAGAATTGACAAGACTTTAAAATTTTGTCACAAGCCTAATGATGGCCCCATGGGTACCTGGGTGAGTATTGCCTCTCTGAGCCTGGAACATTTTTCCTGGGATCACAGACATTGCCAGTAAATAACAAATGACAAGAGCAATCTTTTCTTCCCAAAGAGAATGGGCCAAATTTTGAGTTCATGTGATCTGGAGAGAGCTTCTCTGACTGCAGCAGATCTGCTTGTTCATACCCTCATCCATGTAATATTCTTTTCCTGATAAATAAACACAGGCACCCTCTGATGACTGAATGCACTGGTGCAGTAACTGCTGGGGGGGAAAAAAATGTGTGTGGTCCCCTTCAATCCTCTCTAGTAAACTCACTGTTTTTTGTAAATTCACCTTTCACAAAGGAGAGCCACATGAGGAATTGCCACTTGTGCATGTTATCAACAAGACACTCTGCATCTATCTCCCACCTTGAATGACTCAGAGATTCACAGTGCTTGTTCCTAGCTCCTATTTGGGAGCCAGTGTTAATTTCCCTGAGCAATAATAAATTCGAACATACAGAACAAAACCAGGGAATGCAATATTTTTTTTTCCTATGCCATCATTTAGCAGCTTAATTAAGCACCAGCTTAGATAGATTTTAGCCTTCCTGTGTTTATGCCCAATGTACATGTAAAGAGCAATTCTACTCTCCCTTCCCAGCCTCAGGTTTGCTAAAAGTAACAAAGCTGAACTCTTCTGGACTCCAGTCCCCCAGACTCCCTTGCACAACTCTAACAGCACTTCTCTGCCCCACTGAGCATTTTCAGTTTTTAACCAGAATTTTTCATCAGTATTTGTTTGTAACCAGCAGCCTTCTAGCCAACAAGGTAATTTCTGTTATCAATCCAGGACAGAACTCTGCAATGCAAAACACAATCTGATTTTTACTGCTCATGGGTGTCAAGATTACCCCTCTCCTTCCCTATGGCATCCCCTTCTGACACTTCACCACTTTGTATCTTTAGCAAAGCTCAGTAGCCTTTTTATTTTCATTTTATGTTACCAATTCCCATCTGCTCCTGGAGATCTCCTTAAAACTCTTGCATAAATTAAGGTTTTATCTGCTTCACTCATTTCTCTCATGGCACCATACCCATGACACCTTGACTCCAAGTGCTCTCAGGGCTTCTCTGGCTGATTTTTTCTTTGCAAAATTTAGTTATGAACCTCAGTTCATCCTGCATAGCAGAGGCAGCCCCATTTCTCCCTAGAAGGCAGACTTACTCAAGTCTCTTGTGACTGGGGAGCTGTGGGAGTACCCCTGGCTAAATGGCAGCAGGAAAAATGTTTTCTTTTAATTTGCACTATTGGTATAGTATGTGAGTCACAGACGTGTGACTGCTGTGGGGAAAGTGGGTGGGAGGAAACACTTGAGATGAAGAGAGCTTCTTGATTAGATGATGATGTCAGAATTAAAATTTGAGCTGATTTCCTGAAAGTCTGGTGTTCAAAAGAGACAGTAGTACTACCAGAATTTTACACTCTTTCAGGTTTTTTCAGCTGGCACGTGAAGACTCAGAGTGTAGTTTTTGGGAGTTTTTCTCTCTGCAGTTCATCATATTTCTGTATTTCATCTGGAAAGAGTTGTAAATTGTATAGTTTTTGAGGGGAGAGAGCTGTGAAGAAGGTTTCCATGACTTCAAGATTTTCAGCTAGAAGGAATACAAGAGGTGCTTCCCCAGGCAGGTTCTTCTAAGAAGGTTACAGCTCACCTCTTCCTAACTAAGCACCTCAGATTTGCTGAACACTGAGAAGTCAAGCTGATGTTCTGCTGGTAACTGTTCAGTACCAAAAGTGACACTTTTTCACTCACTGTAATGGTTGTGTGGATGCTGGTTTCTCCAAGCAAGCATCTGTGGAATTAGGAGAAAGGAAATTAGACCTCATGTCTAACTTGGCAAATGAAGAATATTTTCTGTAAAGACATCTGCTGTTGAAGTCACTCCACTGCCTGGATGTTACATATTTTTTTATTGTTGTTTTTCACACATCTATAAAATTTTATAAGAACTTTTGGTGATACTGTAGATCATAGATCTGTTGAAATGAGTCCAGAGGAGGCCATAAAGATGCTTTGAGGGTCAGAGCATCTCTGCTGTGAAGAAAGGCTGAGAGAGCTGGAGCTGTTCAGCTTGGAGAAGGCTCCACAGAGACCTGAGAGCCTCTTCCAACACATAAAGGAGCTGCAAGAGAGATAGAGGGACTTTGGGCAAGGGCATGGAGTGACAGGATGAGGAGGAATGGCTTCAAACTGATAGAGGGCAGGGCTGGGTGGGATATTGGGAAAAAATTCCTCCCTGTGAGGGTGCTCAGGCCCTGGCAGAGGTTGCCCACAGAAGCTGTGGCTGCCCCATCACTGAAAATATCCAAAGCCAGGTTGGATGGGGCTTGGAGCAACCTGAGATAGTGAAAGGTGCTCCTGCTCATGGCAGGGAGTTGAAACTAGATAAACTTTAAGATTCCTTCCAACCCAAACCATTCTGGGATTCTATAATTCTGTGATTTTTATACTGGTCTGGGGTACTTTATATCACTGCATCTAAATTAGAGGGCTGTGCAAAGGAAGTAAAAATGTCACTAAATTCTCTTTACAGCTCCTTCATAAAGGGAAGTGTGTGCACAGGGACCTTAGTGTGAATGACAATTGGCTTTGCTGGACTGAATTATTTTTTCAGCTAAAACAAAAAGACTCATGAGGAGACATAAATTGCAACCTTGAGGCTGAACCTCTTTAATATTCAATGAACAAGGGAAATGAGTCTGACTTGCTGGTGGAGGGGCAGACAGGAGGGAAAAGGAATGAAAGCATAGGCATCCTTGGTCTTTTGGTTTTCCTAGACTCCTTCCGCAGCTCTATCCATCCTCTTACCCTGACCCTGGTGCCTGCAGCATCTCCCAGTGCTTTGGCTGGGGCAGAAGGAGTTAAAGGGAAGAGGAGAATGTGGCAATGCAGAGATGAGCATGTCCCAGTCACAGAGGGATTGCCAGAATGCTGGACAGAACAGTAGCTGCACAGGTAATTTCATTCTGCCTTGCACACACCTGGTGGTGTCCCCAGGTTATAAATCTGGCATACTTGTAGATTTAGAACTCTTTCTAGGGGAGCTGCAGACGTGGCAGCCACTTGGATCAGATGCTGACCAGAGGAGAGCTCCAGCACACAGTGATCTGGCTCCCCCTTTGTGAGCAGACACCAAAGACAAGGAAATGAGCTGTTCAGATAAATGAGAGAAGCAGGTCAAGCCCATTTACCTGCTCAGAATCCTCTCCCATATCCCTGGACACCTATGGAGAAGGGCCCCTCACTCTCAATATCTCTCAGTATCTCTCAATATCAAAAAAGGGAGCTCTGCCACTCTCTCCTGTGCAGGTGCAGAGCACCAATGAAGCCTGGCAGAAATGAGCAGAGCCCACTCCTCCTTCTGCTCCAGGCACTGCAGCTTTTGACTCCTGTCAGTGGACATATCTCACCCTGACCCAAATACCACATGTCCTGCAGGGCTGGACAGTCCCACCAGGCTCCCTTGTGCCAGCAGCCTCACTCCACTCATTCCTGCCATCCCAGCAAACCCACAGGCACACTCCCTGATGGAGCATCATTTAATCCTATGCCTGAGAATCTAAGAGGAGTGAGGAAGAAATAATCACACTTGGTCTTCTGAAAGCTGCACTGGGCAAACACAGGGGCTTGTCACATATTTCCCTGGACCCATATGGAGAAGGAAAGGCTGGAAAGCTCACAGCTGACTGACTTGTAACCCACCAGGACAGGGATGGGAGCCAGCTGCCATCTGAAAGCAAGCAAGAGCTATGGGGGAGCAGACAGATTCCCTTTAAATGGATTAGCTGCTCACAGAATATGATACCATTCTTATCTCCTCCCAGTCCCAGGGCCTTCCTGACACTCACGTGCTTTATGATCCTGCTCTCACTAGATAAATATTAAAGAGCAGAAGGAGCATAGAAGAGATCAGTAACAGAAGCAAATACAATGTGTAGAGGAGTGGAATGCTGCTGAAACACCAAGAACCAGGGAATCAAAACCAGTGACCTTAGAGAATATTCACATTTCATGAAATACCAATGCAATAATCATTTCAAGGTACAGGAACAGACATTTAAAAGCTCTGACAGAACTTTTAAGTGACCATTGAGCCTCTACTTAACAGGCAGCAGTTTAGGAGCAGGATTATAAAGTTTCTGCAAAGTACAAGTGAAACCATGGAGAAGATATTTTAAAGTGACATAGGATGAGAAAAGACTCATGTAGATGTTCTGACAAAGTTTTGTCACCTGCCAGCATGGCACTCCTGATTTCATATCCCCAAGTCAGAGTTAAATTACTTTCAGTTCAAATTAGCACAGTCATTTGGGCTGACTTTCAAAGCTCAGCTCAGCAGGTGAACTTGTTATCTTCCTCAAAAAGCAGCACCATGTTGAGCAGATCAAAAGCTGGATTTACATTATCCAGCCAATTCCCAGCCATGGAAAGGCCTGGTCTGTACCTGTACCTGCATCTAAACAAGCCTGTGACATCCACCCTGGAGACTTCTCAGCTTCCTCTCCAGGAAGGGAACATCAGCATCACAAACTATGTAGAGATGAGGAGGGAGGCACAGCCCAGGCCAGGGATTTAGCACACAGCTACCTCCAACCACCTGAACAACCTCCCCTGGGGAGGTGGGTCCTCAAAACACCCATCACTGACTTATCTCATTAAAGCAGCCTTTGAAGCAGATAGAAAACTGACCCCTGAATCCTTGGTGACTTGATGTCCAGGTTCCTCAGCCAAGGGACACTTTGAAGAGAAATTAATGGTTTAACACCTTCCCCTGCATTTTACCCAGGCAGAGCGAGCTACTTCCCAGGCTTCACCTGCCTAGAAATGCCCACAAATTTGCTGCTTTTACTAGTCCAGCTTCCCTACTGCTGCTTTTTACTTTGCAGATGAAGATCAGAAAGGAAAGGTCTTCACAGCTGGTGTATCTCAGAGCACAGCTCATAAATGTGTTACTCTGCTTTCTTCAGCCATCTACTGTAATCACACTGAAATATTTTAACAAGTAGAGCTCAGTGTTGGTATTTTCCCCCAGCCTTGTCTGAAAACCAAAAAAATGGATGTCCAACCCCTCCACAAGGCACTGCTCTATGAGTGAGACTTACCAGGGACACCAAGAGTGCCACAAACCTTCACTCCCCATATGCACAGGGGCTCTGTTCTTGTGTAGCAGGAGCAGCCATCAGCAGAGGTTGGCTTTCACCAAGCTTCCATGTTCAAAGGAATCACAAGAAAGTGCTGCTGTGATGATCCCAGTTAAGGGGCTGGTGGCCATGAGCAGCATCAACATTTCAAACCCTGCCTGAAACCCTCTGCTTCCCCCACATCCCAATGTGCTTTCCCAGTTGATCCCACCCACCAGGTTAAAGCCACCCCAGCTGCTCAGCAGCACTTCCTGCCAAATATTTGGGAAGCCAGAGCAGCTCTGAGGAAGTTGGGAGGTTTGCTTGGTAAGGTGGGGTGTGAGAAAAGGATGTGGGTTTGAGAGGTGTGTGTGCAGGGGTACAGTCAGGATGACTGAGGACTGGGATGGGGGCTTGGGAGAGGGTGATACTGGAGGAGACAAGAATGGGAGTCTTGGTCTCTATTGATTTAGGCTCTTGAGAATACTTGTACTCTTCCAGAAGATTTATTTTGCTTCATTTCCAAGTATGTAGGAGATGTAGCTTTTAAACTGTGCTTAAGGTTCAGCATTGCAAAAGGCCAGTCTTGGATATTACTGCACTGGGGGTGTGAGGGAAGAACACATTTATGGGACCAGGGGGATGGGACATAAATGAGCTCATTTTCAAAATGTTGGGCCCACACACTCAACTTGTAAGTAATAAGAATTCTGGTGGTCAATCTTTATCCTCAAGGATGCTTTATATGACCTGCACTCCCTTCCTCAGGGACACAGGGAACTCCAAGGCAGTTAAAGCTGGGGGTTCATGTTGAATTTTAACTCCTGGCTGCAAACTGCACATGCTAAAGCAAACATACTCCATTTGATCAAAAACCAATATATGTTCTTTTAAGACATTCAGTTTCTCATCGAGGAAAAATGTTCCCCTCTAGCTGCAGGTGACATTTAAAACCCAACCTACTGTTTTTAACATTTAGATATAAAGCTTAAATGAAAATAAGGGTATTTGAGACTCGTCACAAGAATTAACTAGCCCACAGCATTAGCAATGTTTCTACCAACTCCTTATGTGCATTTGGGTTTTACATCTAGATACAAACAGAACTGCAGCCTGTCTTTGGAAAGGTGTCACTGTGGCCATGTGGAACTGAGACAAAGGTGAATTAATGAATGAGTCTAAGGAAAGACTTCAAATTTAAAAAGCTGGGATAAGTGTTTAAAAATCCAGTTCTTTGTATAAAAAGAAATTCTTCATAAAACTTTTGTGGTTGAAAAAGAGAAAAGCAGCAATTTGGCTGAAGATATTTTGATGTTCACATTTTTATACAAAAAAAAAAAAACAACCCAATTCCACAGGTGTGTTCCACAAATGGGCAAATCAAGCACTTAACCAATTGTTTGTTCTGAAGCTCTTTGGATAATGTTCAACAGCTGTTTCTCTCCTCTGATGGTTCTCAAACACCCAATTCTAATTTTTAAAAACCTTCACCTTTGAACCAGAGTAACTGCTTGTTTCAGCTCCCAGCCTCTGGATTTGATAGTGATTCTGTTTAAAGCAGATTTCAGAGAACAGTTTCAGGTAAGAGAGCAATTGGTGATAAGGGAGCTGAAAAGCCCTTTGTGCTGTGCTGCTTGTGGTTTGCACAGTGAGCAAAGGGAGGAAGAGACACTTGTTCATGTACCTGGTATTTGCTACACCACCAACAAAAATAAACAGTGTGGATATAAAAATATCCAGAGATCTTCCTTTTGTTCCAAGAAAGATCATCAAGATGTAAAAATATTAGATGAGCTACTTACTCTTAGTTAGGTACTACTCGTTGGACTGCACCATGATGTAAGGGCAAAGTGTGTGTAGATGTTCAGAGGAGAGAAGAGGGAAAATGCTCCTTTTAGCACAGTATGTGCCCAGTTCCCAAATGTCAAGGTAATCCCAGTGGTGACAAGAAAGAGAACTTTTTTACATTTAGTAACATTTATTTCTGCATTCGGTATCAAGTACATAAGTGCAAATATTCAGAGTCCATAATTAAGTCCATTAGGAACTACAGAGAATGTAATACAAATCGTAATAAATTGAACATGCTGGAACTTTCCAGTTACCATACATGTAAATCAGCCTGTCAATCCTTTACGACAAAAGTACTGGGTTTTGTTTCCTTTTTTTCCTTTTTTTTGTTCTTTTTTTTTTGAGTTATACAAAACTGATTACCATAAGTACCGATTACTGTTTATTTTATTTGTGCTGGAAAACACTAAAACATCAGTCTACAATTCTATATAGTTAATAAAGATGAATCCAACCAGCAACCCAGTGACGCAGAGAAGCAATTTTAACTATTGCATCAAGTGCGCTAAGCAGGAAAGCCCCTAGCCACATGTAACATTAAAAGTTATAGAAGCAATGCCAATAGAAGAAGGAAAAACACTAAAAAAAAAAATAAAATAAATAAAGAGGTCAATATTATATAGGCTCTCACCATCATGCACTTTATAAGCAACACAAAAAACCACATCTAGTACACTTTTCTCTTTACTATACTTTAGTGCTTGACACAAGTGATTGCAAATATTCTAAGTGCAGAAGCAGCAGGGGAAGAGCACTGCTTCTGAGTTTCATGTCTCTAAGATTATGGTGTCGAGGAAAAAAAAAAAGAATGATAAATTTGCAGTAAAGTGTAAGAACAGAATCTGTTTTCACTCCAGATTTCCCCATTATGCACTACTGTAGTCAATGATTTCTTGGTGTCTGCTTTACTCTGCCTTTCTCTTAGCACCTGGGATTTTAGCTTGAATCCTAAAAAATAAAGGAGAAAAAGATTATATGATGAGACAGTTATTCCATTCCAGTGATTCCCCACTTGGACTTTTATCCAGGGATAATCTCTAATCCATGTTCAGTGTGTTGTCTCAACAGGTGAATTAAAGTGCCATGAGAAATAGAAGTGATGCCCATCTAGGTATTCTTACAGGCCTGTTTTTTGGTGGTTCATGTAATCTTGGGATATGTTCAGTGATATTCTCCCCCCAACATTATTCCCCCATGGTCTATTGTCTATAGAAAGCCAGGAATGGAGTCCAAAAAATGAATTTTCAGTACAAAATTTGAGAATTTCACCCAGGTCTTCTGCCTGTTCCATGAAGGCTTAAAACATTGAAGATCATGGTGCTTCCAGGTATGTGCTTTCTGTAACAGGGTGGTGTCCTAATTGTTCATTACTGCTATTAACTCTCTGAATGCAAAAAAACAGGCTTGGAGTGGCCAGTGGGGAAGAGAACTCATCCATTGCTGTTTCTCCTGGCCAGGTACCAGTGTGGGACACCAGTCCATGACTGGGCTGCTCTGTCCACAGTTCCTCCAGATGGCAGGAGAGGGGAGAGAAGGATGGAGTTGCCTTAGTCTGCACTCAGCTGGGAGGGTCTGCCTTTCTCCAGGGATCTGCCCTCCCTCAACCTCCCGCATTCCAGAATCTGGGGAGGACACCACTGATAGGACACAGTGTCCCCAGGACCACCCAGGTCCCAGCTACCCCCGAGGGCACCACAACCTGACACAATCAGCTGCTGTACTCACTTTGCCACGACCGTGTTTATGTGGGTCCGCACCAGCCCCAAGTACTGATCAATCTGTGCCTGCAAAGAGCAAGAGGAGACCCAGTCAACGAGGCAACAACCAGGCAGAGCCACCCAAGCCACCCCAAATGCACCCTGCAGACAGACCTACCTGGTACTTGTCATATACAACAGGGAGAGTAAACATAGACACCACAGCTGAGGAGAAAAAGAGCACAGCGTTATGTTCCTGCAGATCAGATTCCTCCAGAGGAGAGACCTACTTTGGTGGCAAACATATTATCGTGCCACTTGGTCAGCTGATCCACCAGGGAGCTTTTGTATTAAAAATGCACTTTGCTCAAGCCTCCCAAATATGGAATTCCCCCCACTGCTCTGGGACTGGGAGCTGCAAAACCATAAACTGCGAAGCAGCCCTAGCAGGAGGGACAGCATAACAGAACAATTAACATTTACTAGGAAGGGAAATAAATGTTGGTGGTTTAACTGAGGGGAAGGCATGCCAGGGATAGGCTGTTTTGTCTAAGTTGAAATCCAGAGGGAGTTCAAGTTAAAAATAGATTTTTAAAAGAAATGTTGATTTTTTTTACCCATTATCAGAAGAGTCAGGCCATTGAAGAGGGCTCCCACGTAAGTCAGCAGCCACATTAGTACTGCAAACTAAATTAAAGATGGGTCATTACATCACCTCCAGTGCCAGCATAAGAAGAAAGCAGTTTGCTTAACTAGCTAACATAACAGCACATTAGCCTTTTTTAATGTGGAAGGGAGTGGTTAAGGCACATTAGGAACTAGGTAGTTTTTCTAGGTGTATAAACCCCATTCTCTGTTCCTGCTTCTCGCCCTCTCAGCTCAGCTTTCATGTCTATTTAGGGCTTAAATTGCATCCATGTAGGACTCTCTATTGAGAATGGCATAGGCAGATTTCTGCATCCAACTTTTATGATGGCAGGGGTCATCCCAAACAGGTTAAACAGAGCCCTGAAGTGATAATCCCAGGAACTGATAACACTCGAGCCTGAAAAATGGGTACATTTTCCTAAAATTCTTCACTAATTTAGGAACCTAACCTATGTCTGCTCTCTTAATGATCCTCCCCTTGCTCTAAAAGACACCTGCTTGAGTGTAAGACTAAAAATCAATAGTTATTTCAGCAGGGAGTGAAAGAAGATCTTCCATAGCAGGAAATGCCACCAGAGGAAACCCAAATTAACAGAGGGGAACATTATTTTATAGCAAAGCCATAGAAAGCATAATGCTGGGATGCTTCTAGAACTGAGGTGAAGCTAAGCTGGTTCTGCAAATTTATACTTCCTCTATCACCTATCAATGCATTCAAATGCCAAACCTCTAAAGTGCTGGAAACAGCTTTTAAATCAAAAAGCAGAGCAGCTTTCATATTTGGAGCTACACAAAACTAGGTTTCATGACAACCCTGTCAACATGGGAAGCAGCTCTTTGAAATGTAGATTGATCCTCTAGAGAGGGGTTAAAAATATTTAAAGCAATCCTACTTTTAAAGAATCCACGAGGTCTTGAACCAGAAAGAGTCTCCTCAGCTCTTTGACTGTGCTGTTGACGTATAGCTGGAGACAATCTGTGTATTTCTGGATCTGGTCCTGTGAAAGATTCATCTCCATCTCCAAGTAGGCTCTGCCAGAAACACAGGTCCTGTTACAAACCTGGGAAGTTTCCCCTGCTGTCCATGCTCATACCCATCCACCCCATCATTCCCTCATTCCCAGACCTCATTTCTTTGTGCTGGAGCAAGGTGTTCCCCTCCCTGCAGGCACAGGGCCACCAGCACACCCTCTTCACCCTGCATGACCCATCTCTCTGGGTGATGGCTGAGCTGGGGCTGTTTGCCTCCGGCCTCGCCCTCTTCCCACTCAGAGCCTGGTCTTGATGGGATTTCTCTCTTTTTCTCACCCAAAGGTGAATACAAATCTGACCAGGGAGTTCTCCCCACAAATTTCTGTGCTGTTCTCTGAGCTACATCCCCCATGCCGAGTTGCTGCTCCGAACTGACCCAAGTGGAACAGAAGGAGCAGCACCCAAACAAGATTTTTTTTTTAGTGTGTGTATGTTTGTAAACCACACCAGTTCCATGACCTGGTTTACCCACTGGTTGGCACAGCAGAGGAGAAGGGATCACTGCTCTCAAGGAGCAAATCCCCAAGACCCTGTGGAGAGTGGGGAGTACACTGGCACTGGGACCATCACTTAGGTATCAGGTTGCTGGAGAAAAGACAGAGTTTCCTTCTATGCCCAATAGATTGTGCTCAGAAACTGTGGGAACTGACAGTGGCCAGAACACAGATTTTTAGGCTCCAGGCAATAGCTTGGGCCTGTGAGAAAGCCAAGTACAGAACTTTCTCACACTGGTCTGGGAAATCTTAAAGAAGAATCAAAACAACCCTTGGAAGGTGAAAAACCGTTAAGGTAGAAACCTGTTAGCAGCTGATGTTTTTCTAACCTCTTGTTTACTTGTAAGAAAGGGTTGAGAGGTGTTTCTCTAAATGACCAATCATACTGATTGTACCCAAACACTGTATAAAAGAGTCTGTCTCTCAATAAACTGTTGCTATCAGCCCTCCGAACAAACCAGAGTTCTACATATTGTTATTTTGTGGGCCTGATATTTCTGGGTCTGACAGATTTTAGCCTGCTAGCAGCTGCTAACTTTTTCCCAAGGAAAAATTTCTCAAGAAAGCTTCTTCTCAAAACAATCTTGGCAAACAACTCTCCTTTCTCAAAACAATCTTTCTCCAGGTGGTGTTTTGCCGTTTCTCCAGTTTAACCAATGGGATTAGAGAGGTGTCAATCCTATTCACCAACCATGTTAAGTCTGTATCAGAACGCCTTATAAAAGGTAGTAAGAATTAGACAATAAAGCCTTTTTTCTATGCTCTTTGCCTTCTGAAATATTTGGAGTCTCTCATCTTTCTTTTGTGCCCTACAGCAGCAGTTATTTGAGCCGTCCCAAATAATAATGACAAGAAACAATGCTCTTTTCCCTTGCAGGTACGTATCACCACTAGCTCTAAAGAAACCCCTTTTCTCTGCTTAAAATTTCCTGTATCTTTTTGAAGAAAAAAAAAAATCCCACATCTTAGAAGACGACGATTTTTGCGGCCTGTTGTTTCGCTTTCTCTCTCCGGGATCTGAGCTGACAGAACCTTACAGCATACTGTGAAAATATTATTATTTGTGAGCAAAGAAGGGAATTCCACGTGGCACAAAAGCCACTCACTTGAAGGGGTGGCCCTCGTCCGTCTTCTGCACGGCCTGTAGGACGGATTTGTAGATTCTGAAGCTGATGGTGGCCGAGAGGCCGGCCAGGGCCAGGTAGGCCACGACGCTGACGACGCTGAACTGGGTCAGGGAGAAGAGCAGCAGCAGGAGGCTGCCGAACACGATTCCTGTCTGCTTGATGTCACGCCAGTACAAGAGGTCGATAGCTGGGGGGGAGAAGACCAAATTGTTAAAGGCAGGAGCTGGAAAGGCCTCTGTGGGGCACTGTGTGAGCCTCAGAGTCCTCGCAGGAGGGCGAGGGCAGCAGGGATGTCTCTGTGGACCCCGGGACTGCCGGGGTAGCTGTTCTCACTCTTTAATGAAGTATCAGTCTCATTACAGTGGTAAGAAACAACTGGTAAAAAGCAACAGCTCACAGCCTGCCAGCAGCAGCCCCAAAATTCTTCATTACAGAGCATTTTAAAAGTTTTTCAGCCAATAACGTATTGTTAAAGCTTACAGACAATTGTTCTAACCAATCACGGACAGCACACGTACACCTGCTCCAAACAATGCTTGCTTTCTATTAGCAATAAACAATATTCCATTAATAAGCTTAAAACTTTCTACTATCTTGTCAGGCATATATTTTCTGCAGTGTTAAGATTTATTGAAGCCAAACCTAGAAACTCAGCCTTTGTTTCCCATGCCCTTTTTTGCTATACTAGTGTATTTTTTCCAGTTTCAAGCATTTTAGTAGCAGCAGATTCTGAGTTCTCAGCTTTTTCCATCTGAGACCTGCTCCTTCAGCTCCTAAAAATCCTTTTTACTTTTAGTGTTCCCCACATCTCTGCTCACAGCAGCAGCAACAGGAGCTCCTCAAGCAGGAGCAGCAAAGGGGCTGGAGCGACACGCTGAGGAAATTGCAACCGATGACCTACTTGAAATCCTTGTTTTCCTTGGGTTAGATAAGATGGTTGAGTATCTCCAACTGCAGCACAGTGGGTGGGTCTCTTGCATCAGCAAGGCAAGTGTGAGCTGGGGTTTGTGTTGCTGCTAGGGCTCTATGGAAGGTTTCAACCTACCCTGCATTTAGTCTGAAATTCCAATTTTTTTATTTGTTTTTGGTTTTGTTTTTTCTTTTTTTCACAAGTTCAAATGCCAGATGCTTGATCGAGGTGTTTTTCAGTTTTGGTTGTTGATAAGAGAATGAGAAAGTTTATTGGCTACCCACAATAAACCACTTTCCCATTCAAAGTTTTGACAATTTAATTTTGTAATTTCATAAGTTTTGAGAAAGGAAAAGACTCTTGGTTTTACCACTGCTTAATAGTTCCATGAGCAGGAAACAATTTTTCAGATAAGGCCTTCAAAGACAGAATAAATCTCTCTTGCTACTCAATCCAACGGTCTCAGAAATACAAAATAAAAAACTTTCTGCTTGTTATGCTTGTTATATAACTTCCCCTGTCCATGGGAGGTGCTAGTTAGAACAAAACAAGTGCATAAGACCATTTTCAACTAGTGCATTTTTACATTTGTAAAGCAGTTAACTTTTTCAGTGTTTTTCCACCCACTTCGTATATTTTATTTCAACCTCTCCAACAAAAAATTTTAGCATCGGAGACAGCCACTAAAATAGCAGAATTTTATGAAAGGATTGTGGAATATCCAGTTCACAAAGGTGAATTTAATCTGTTTACACCCACAACCTGTTTCTGAGAGGACTCTTCATCCAGCCAGAGAACATGCTCATGACAACCTAAACAAAACAGCTTTAATTTCACACACTGCACTAGTCCTCAAGAACAGCTTGAACACACCACCAGCCAAACAGATTTGAGAGATGCCACTTGTCAAATCATTCTGAACAAAGAGTAAATTCAGGAAAAACTGCAATCTGTCAGGGAAAAAAATTAAGTCACCCGTACTAAAAGAAACAAAATTAATCCAGCCTCTTAGACCTTATCATCTAATCTCCAAAAATTCTGAGTCATCACTGGCATGTTTGCCTTGAGTCAATGAGTTATATTACTCATTACTATTACACATATTAGCCTTGCCTTACAGATGGGCTTGAATGCAAAAATGGCTGCTGTATTACTGAGCTCTCCTCTCTTCATGCACCATTCACATCCAATTATATTCCCCATCACTACAAAATAACCTTTTAGTATTTTTAACTGTCCAGCACCAGACCTGTGATCATGAGCACACAGGACTGGATCCTATGAGCTGCACGGAAGCCATGGGACAAAGGGACCTTGGTGCCTGTTTTGGGATCCTGGGGGCTGACCCCACAAAACAGGGACCAGTCTTTTACAGATAAATGCCCATGCCTGCTTCCTGCAGAAACCCCAGGGCAGGGGGAATGCTCCAAAATGCAGTTCCAGCATTGTCAGAGCACCTGGATGAGAAGGTTTAGCAGTAGACACAGCTGTATGACAGGACACAACTGGAGCTCCACATATTGCTCACAGTGACGAGGTGCTGGAGCAACTCCATCCTTGCAAACCATCCTCACAAAATGGCATCCAAACACAAGTGTGCAGGTTTGGCCATTTTTCATATTCTTTTTCAGTTAAGGTACTTCAAAATCCTGCAGCACAACTGGGTGCTGTCACCGTTGAGTATTTGGACAGGAGGTATTACATCTTCTGGGAGGGTGTGAGGCCCTGGCACAGGGTTCCCACAGAAGCTGGGGCTGCCCCATCCCTGGAAGTGTTCAAGACCAGGCTGGATGGGGCTTAGAACAAGTGGAAGGTGTCCCTGCCCATGGCAGGAGGGGTGGGATGAGATGATTTTTAAGGTTCCTTCCAACCCAAGCCATTCTAAGATTCTGTGATTACTCACAACCTGATATTTTCTGTGCTCAAAAATTACTCTGACAGAGGACAGTACTGGAAATTCACACAAATCTGACTTAGGGATACTTAAGTTTTCAATCACACAAAACCTCAACATTAAATTAAATAAGCACAGGTGAGCTGGTTGTATGTGGCACATCACCTGCTGATGGCAGAAAAAGGACAAAATACCAGGGGAAAACACTCCCTGGGACACAGGCAGTACAGAGGCACAAAAATGAGAACTGAGCCAAAAAATACAAACTGAACTCCAATAGAGTTCCTTGAGTCCAATTATCCCTTATCCCAATTAATGATAAGATCCAAAATGACCAACTAAGCCTTTTTCTTCTGATGATCTTCAAACTCATACTCCTGCAGACTGTCAGTGGGTTGCATTCTCATGCAGAGAGAGGCCAAACTGCATTTTCTTATTCCCCTCAAAAGGGAAAATGCTGAGTTACTCGAGACAGACTTGACCAGGTATGTGTATGTCCTGAAAGTCATCTGTTCCTGCCATGGAATGACTGGAATATTTACTCAGCTGTATCAGGTAAGGAAAGGATCAGAGTAGAGATGGACAGAGGCCAAGTGACACAGTTCTGGGAACAAGTGCATGTGCCAGGGAGGAGATGAAAAAGCATCTGGCCTCTTTCTCCAGCCAAAGGAGACCTGGGAGAGAGGGATCCTGTGTCTTTTAGACCTGAGGCAAATATTCCCCATGTGCGTGGAAAAAAAAAAGTGCCAACTGCTAGTTGGAAAATCTCAGCCTAGGAAAGGGAGATATGAGATGAGTGATTTTTACATGGCTCTCCCAGTGCCCAGGTCCAGGCTGGGAGCACATTCCCCTCACCCACAGCCTGCCAGGTCTGTCAGGATTCTCAAGGGCAGGAAGAACATCTGCTTTGTCCTCATCTCCCTCAAAGGGACAGGGAGCTGCAGCACTGCTGCCCTGTCCAGCTGCTCAGGTGGGATTTGATGCTTCTGTAGCCATTCCTCCTTCTCTCCCTTATGGAGAAGGGGTTGAGCCAAACCTCTTTCCAAAAAGTGATACAGGAGGGAGGGGAACCTCACAGCTCCTTGGGCAGGGGAGGGGAAGAGGGAGAATCCAGAACTAGAAAGCAGTGGAGACTTGGGAAGACTTTGGCTGACAGGCCTCAGGGATTTGAGCTGTATCAGCTCCCCTGGAATTCAGGCACTACTAAAAACACCTGAGCTACATCTCCCAGAGCCATGTTTTCTCTTTCAGTTGCAGTTTCAGTCACTTCAAAGCCTGTTTGAATAGAATAGAATAGAATAGAATAGAATAGAATAGAATAGAATAGAATAGAATAGAATAGAATAGAATAGAATAGAATAGAATAGAATAGGACTATATTCAGTTGTGAGGCACTTACAACCATCCCCTAGTCTAACAGCCTGACCAATTCAGGGATGACCAAAAGCTAAAGCATGTTTTTGAGGGCATTTTCCAAATGTCCCTGAAATATTGACAGGTTTGGGGCATTCACACTCTCCCTAGAAGCCAGTTCCAGAGTTTGACCACCCTGTTGGTAAAGAAATGCTTCCTTGCTGAGATAGCAGTCAAACACATTTTTCTCCTACATTTCCTTACCTAAACAAACCTCCCTTAAAAGCAGGGAGAGACACTCTAGGTGCAGAATGCCCCAGCTGGGATCCTTTGCCTGGCTTCCTCAGAGTGCCATTTTCTCCTGTAATCATTTACACCAGAGCCAAAGCACCTGTCACATCAGTGTCTGGTGCTGTAAATAGAGACCAAGGAGCAAAGGAATGAGAAATTTTCTCATTGACCATCAGGTGAACCCAGACTTGCATCAACCCTCCTCACACTCTTTCTTTTTTATTCTGAACAGGAATTAAAATTAAAGATGAGGTTCTCCATCACATTTATATGTCTTCTTTGAGTTTTATCTCACCCCATATTCATATAAAACTGATTAGGATACCAAACAACTCCTCCCAACCACTCTCTGACCCCATGGGTTTAATGTCAACAAGTCGCTAAGCATAACCAGTGCCTGAGCCTTTGCTGAGGGGCAGCTGCCTGTACCCCTCCCTTGGCACACTGCAGAGACAACCAGCGAGGCTCAGAGCAGCCTCCCCAGCACATGGGGACTCAGTGGGAATGAGGATGACAGGGCCAGGAGCTGAGCTGGAGCCACAGCTTTCACACACACACTCCTCTCCAGAGCCACTCGCCAGCACGCGCCAGCCCCACGCCCAGCCAGGCTGAGACAGCCTCCAGCCCAGCTCTAAGGTGAGCACAGCATTCCCCAGATAAACCAAAGGACAAGAGGATACCTCACAGCATGAATTAACCACATAATAATTGACTGCTTTGGTCAATCAGGAGGGAAAGGATAAAAGGTCCTAGTGGGTTGCAGGGTCTGGGCGTTTCACTGGGAAGGGCTGTGTGTGTGCAGGGTGCAGCCCAGACCCCACCACAATGGCACAATTCTGAGCAATGCACACTGAATATTCATGAGGCAGGAGGCTGGTGCCACGTGAGGCTGTCGATGTGTGATGTGCATGCAATTGGACAGGGGCTCAGTCTGTTTGGCTAAGCCAGATCCACTTCTGAGAGCCAAAACGCCAACTTCAAACCAGCCAGTTTGCAGCGAGCGTTTGCAAAAGGGGCTTGGGCATTGAAATCAGCCTTGGATTCACTTGAGGGTCAGGCTCCTTCTGTTTTGAAAATCACTGCTGTAAAATCCAGCCCATGCCCATTAACATGCAGAAGCTGTTCTGCTGTAGCTTTCCATGGTCTCCCTTCAGCCTCCTGGAAGGAGGGAAGCAACATCACTCACTTTGCACTCAGCAGTACAAACTCACCAAAAGGTCTGAGTCATTTGTGGAGGTATAAAAGGACTCTGGGTTTTGCCAGAACTGCCTCAGACTCAAAACTATTTGCATTTATTAAAGAAGACTTACCAGCCATCTTTAAGACAGCAGCACTGCAGGTCACTGCCACTGCCTTTGAAGAATTTTTCTGGAGAAGTGTGTCTGATGAGCTGTTTATCTGCAAGTGTTGCCTGCTTGTGCTTCTTAACCCACAGCAGAACTTGCAAAATGTTACTCAAGCAGTCTTCTAGTTGCAAGATCTTTCAAAGGTGCCAAAAATAGTTCTTTAAAGCCATACTTTTATGGCAGAACCTCATCTGACCAAATTAATGGGATCCTGCACTCAGGGCCAAGTCACAGACTAGCAAAGGTGAACTTTATGGTACAAGAAACCACCTGTTAATATGAACAGCTGGTAAATACCCATGTTTGTGGGGCAAGCTAAAATTAACCTCACAAGTGTAAGAAACAGCAGCAGCAGGCAGTGCTTGTGGCAGCAAGTAATGGCTCACTGGTGCCTAAAAACTCCCACAGCTCTTACCAAGGCTTGCAGCAGAAAATGTTTCTGCTCCTCAGTGCTTGGTATCAAAAAAGCCAGAAGACAAATATGGGGGCTGGGAAGGGCAGTGCCTGGGTTAAAAATGCTCCTGAATCCATTCCTGTTAGGATCTGGAAACACTGGGCCTTGGGGGTTTTCGTGGTGTGGGGCAGCTGCAGGCCCAGCCTCCTGTGCAGAGACCCCAGAGGGAGAATAAAGGATCCAAACCAACCTGTAACTAAAATGTCCTCCTGCATGGTTATGTTCTCCAAAAATACTTTTGTAAGAAAAATGGGGATTTTTCCATGCCATGTCTCAGAGAAAAGCATTTTAGAATGGAAATCAATGATCAACCAAGCAGAGACTGGACAATTTAAAGCTTCCACAGCTTCTCCTCTGAAAATCTCTGCAAGTTTTTCCTTCACTGCAACAACTGTGTGAAAAATGATCATGCAAAAAGCAGCATTTCCGTGGAAGTGAAAATGCTGCTTTTTGCTCACACAAAAAGTGTGAGCATACACCTGGTACCCAGGCTTCAAATGAAGCCCATGGGCCTTGATGATTATATAAAAGGTTTTATGCTCTGTAGTACACTACTAACACCTTTGGAGGGGATCAAGCTGCCCTTGCCACCATGGAGGTACCACCAGACCTGCTTAGGAGGTAAAATCAATGGGTTGTACTGCTTCATTCCCTACCTAATAATGGTTTTTAAGAGAAGTGAGAATAACCTCTCTGTACACAGCATTTACTTCTGTACAATGTGTAATACTACAACTTCATAAATATAAATGAACTCATAAGGCATTTATCAGACCTTCTGGGAGTGAAAAAAACCAAGAAACAATTTAAGAAGAACAATCTTGTTTATAACGCTGTCACAAAAATATTGGACAACAAATGAGACAATGCTGTAGGTTTTGAGTAGAAATAAACACTGCTCACACTCAAAGCAAGCCCAGTGTGCAGGTTTAACCACAGGCTGCAGGACCAGCCTTTCCCTCTCCTCTCCAATGGAGGATCCAATGTGGACATTGCTCCTCTCCCCACAACAGATTTGATTCTAATGTAATACAGATGGATACACAGTTTAATGAGCAGTCTGCTGCCTTCAGGAGACTGCTGTGATGAACACCAGAGCCAAGAGAGAATATCTGTGCTGTTTCATGAGGAATATCTAATGATCCTTCATCTCTAGCCTTGAGCAATCTCTCCATACCTCTACCTCTTGTACACACTCTGACCATTAACTTCCTGTCTTCAGTTCAGCTTTATAACTTTATCATCCACCTGTTTCAAGGGTTAACTTGAAAATTCAGACCTTCTTAGTCCCCAGAGTCTAATGAGAGGAAACCTAGAACAAGCCTAGGATCAGGGAAAAGAAAAACCTTGATACATGATGCCCTCCATATTATATCCTATAACATCTGCAAGATCAAGATGTGAGCAAAAAAGCATTGATGGATTGCCTTATGTGAAGCACCAGAGCAGGCTTGGGTAGGCAGGAGAGGATTGTCAAGAAAGAACCAACCCTGCAACCACATCACACACGAGTCTATTGTAGCATTTATTATCATTAATTATTAATTATTATGTGATTGGTGCTGCTAATAATGATTACGCTGTTGCCGTTTTCATGTTCACTCGAGAGATGCTTTAAGACCAGGATTGAGCAGGAGGAACACACAATTCCTGCTCATCAAACTGTATCACTGCCTGCCTTGGCCAGTTTCTGGGGGGGATGTTATGGCTCTCACCTTAAATGGGCAGAAACCAAGGAGACCAAGCAGAGCCCCTGAATGCAGGCCCTGAGTGCACACAATGCTATGGAAATGTTAAGATTTTCCCAAGATGCTCCTGGACCAAAGGAATAGACCTGGACTCTCTCTCAGACTAGCCAAACATTTGAAAATCTGCAGATTTTCCAAATGAGTCGTCCAGACCTATGTTATTTATAATTAAATATGATGTGGAAAAAGTACCTCTTCTGATATCATAAAAGCCTCACCAGAACTCACTTCCCAGAGGCCTAATGAAAACAAAAGCAGCCCTCCAATAGTGCCTTCAGCTAGTGCCCCCCACATCACTCCCTTGGTGGAGTTTAAATTAATCCTCAGGGAATACCTCAATATACTCTTACTTTGGGGGAGTTTTCATGTTCTGCCAATGAAGAATATTGTCCATCACTTCTTAAAAGACATGGTTTTGAGCAACCTGGTCTGGTGGAAGGTGTCCCTGTCCATGGAAGGGAGGTTGGAACTGGGTGGTCTTTAAGGTCCCTTCCATCTCAAACAATTCTGTGATTCTGTGGTGGCACAGTAGGTGTGCAGGGCACATTTTCTCACTGATTTTTTTTTTCCATCAACAGGAAAGTGCTGGAAGAAGAATTGATACAATTTCTGCATCAGTGACCAAAAAAAAAAAAAAAAAAAAAAAAGCAAATCTGAAAGTCGTAAACAATCTTGACAAATTTCCTTCAAACTTCACAAGAAATCATCTGAGAAATTAAGAAATAAACTCCCCATAAGTTGGTACATTTTTATGAAACTATGAGCTAAATTGGTTACAGCAGGTGTTGAGTTGGTTTAGCCAGCTCAACTCAATTCAATTTTAGGTTTAACCCCCAAAGCCCAGTGTTTCCAGATCTTAACAAGAATGGATTCAGGAGCATTTTTAGCCTGGGGAAGGCTAAAACCAAGATTTTAGCCCCATCAAGATCCAACATAAGAACCAAATACTGGGGCAGATCTTTATCAAGCAGATCCCAGCTGAGAGATCAGCCCACAATATTTTCAGTAAAGCACTGAAAGTACCAACTGGCTCAAGTTTCATTCTCATTATAAAGCTGTAATTAGGCAGACTTCACAACTGTCAATAAGATTACAGATTAACAGCATGCAACTGTATTATTGCCATCGAAATTCTTTATCAGTCTTAAAGTGAGGAACACGGCCATGAACAGTTGCTGCAGCATCCCATCACTCTTTGGAAACCAATGGGTGTATCAGTCAAGTAAGGAAGCTGGCTCTCTGAAAACAGCTGCCAAGAAAATGATAATCAATAACTGCAGTCCCAGCAGAGTTATGTCAACTAGATGGATTTGATGAAGTCTGCAGTCCTTTCCCACATTAAGTTATAATTATAGTGTGGGAAATACTTAGGATCATTTCTATGAACACTTCACGGGCCTGTGTCTCTGGATCTTTACATTTTTCTTTTTTAGTAAGTCCTGCAGAAGATTGAAGCTGCAGGAGCAAGCCTGACACTTAGAACCAGCCAGGAGCTGGCATGTAGAAGGAAGAGTGGAAAAGGGAATATTCATGAGGACCACTGTACTGACACCAAACAACTCCTCCGAGCTGGGGTGGCAACCTGGGCACTGATCTCCTGACCTCTTCTCTGTGGTGCCCAGTGACAGGACCTCAGGGAATGGCTGGACCTGTGTCAGGGGAGGTTTAGGTTGGATATCAGGAGAAGATTCTTCACCCAGAGGGTGGTTGGCACTGGAACAGCTCCCCAGGGCAGTGCTCACAGCACCAAATGTGACAGAGCTCAAGGAGTGTTGGGACAATGCTCTCAGACACAGGGTGGGATTGTTGGGGTGTCCTGTGCAGGACCAGAAATTGGACTTTGACAAACCCTGACCCTCCCAACTCAGGATATTCTGTGGTTCTACGTCCTTCCTAATCCAGAGAACCTCTCTAGCAGGGTGTGAACCTGTGTCCTGCTGAGCTGAGCTGAGTCCCTGGGGAAGGCAGGGGGACCTGCTCCTTCACCTGACGCTGGAGGCTGCCCTCGCCCAGCAGCTCCCGGCGGGAAGCTGAGCACTCTGTCACACCCTGGTGTCACACACACGGCTGGCACAGCCTACGGGCTGCTCCTCCAAGGCCACCAGCACGCCCAGGGGGGACATTTCTCCTCACGCTCATGAATTATGCATGGCTCCATCCCAGCCTGCTTCAAATGCATCACCTTCCAGTGCGGAGATGACTTGGGCGTGGAAGTCGCCGCAATCCCCCAAAGCCACCCATGTTAACACTCTGAATGAAGCAGACGCCCAGCAGGGGCAAATTACCGTCCTGCTCACCCAAGGGCTGGATCATGATCTACCTTTGCTCTAATCCTGCTGTACCTGCAGGATGGGAAGGTAAAACCCGATATTTCTAACTGTGGGCAGCAGCAGCAGTTGATTCACTGCAAGGGAAACAACAGCACCTCGAGTGAGTGGGGCAAAGTCAAAGCTTCACCAAAGAGTTTTTGCAGCTTCTCATGATCCCCACCCAATTTTACACCAGTCCTCAGTACTACAGGATCAATTCAATGATACAGCTAGTTGCAGGCTTGGTTGCTGAGTAATCAAAACTTTTGTTAACCTCATTTTTGGATCTCCATAATTTCCATAAAAATATGCTCTGTATTTACTGAGGTTTCTCTCTGCATCTGTTACACTCACAGACACATTCCAGACTTTTCAGGGAGGAACCATAATTCCATTGACAATCAAGCTGGCAAAATTATACAACTCCAGATTTGCACACAACTGATATTCCAGGTTGAGACAGAGACAACATGAATAATAGATATTAAAGGAATCAATGGATCGTCTTTAGTCTTCATTCTCCTGAATTTTAAATTTCCTCTATTTTATCAGGGACTGATCAAAGAATTTTGATGACAGAAATAATATTCTATGGCTATTTCATGTTTTCTGCAGGATCATTTTGGAATCATAAAGCACCACCCAAGGAAAAGAAAAAAATATGCAAATGCTGTGGAAGTGAGGCAAGTGATTTATTTTAACTGCGTTGATTTTTTCAGACCTGGGATGTTTTTTCAAACCAGCATGGGACATATTGTGCCATTCAATTTTCATCAAATCTACCCCACTTCCAAAAAGGAAAACACTGAAGGAGAGAAACCCCACTATTAATTATTAATTAAACAATAGCAGCATGCCATTCTTATTCCCCTTTTATTAATTTATGAATTTTTTTTTCTGATGAGAAGGAAAATACTCAGTTTGGTTCTAGAAACAGGTGGTTCAGCAATCTGACTCAGCAAGTCAATGTTTTCATAAAAATCAGCAAAATACCAAGCATTTCTGAGGAAAAACCCAAACCCCACCCTATGAGGAAGTTCATGTGCAAAGCTCAGATGAAAAGACCCCCAAAGTTTGGTTGTGACTCTCTTATGAGCTTAATGAACCCCACAAACACATGGAAAAGCCTTGCCCTTCGTTTCAGTGTGGAAAGCCAGAGCTGCTGGAGCCTGGCATTTAACAGGTGCATGTTTACTTTCCAGCTGCTCATCTTCCTTAAAAAAACCCCTCAGTTCCTAAATACAATTAGATGCTGAATTGAGATTGCAAAAATATCAAGCTCCCTAGAGACAAGCGTCTGAAAGGAATCTCCATCCCCATCCCTCCACAAAAAAAAAAAAAAAACACTTTAGGAAGGTTTTCCAGCCTCTGTTGCATCGAGCTGCGTTTATGAAACTATGTCTGCAAACATCCTGGACCCTTTAATGAGATGATGCTATCTATGGAGTAATCTCTCTCCCAGGGACCCTGCTGGGAGCATCAGCACCACGAACTGACTATTCAGCGTAAACATGCACCTTAAAATTAAAAAAAAAATACATCCAAACAAAGCCTGCCCGAAGCAGCCCCAGCCTGCCCGGGCAGGATCAGCCGCTGGCTTTTCTCCCTCTAATCTGCCCACCGAGCAGCGTCACAGAGACTGTCTTTTATCAAAACAAAGGCTGGATGCTGGCTGGGAAGTGTGAAGCCGACTAAAAATGGCTGAAAAGCCTGTCCAAGGCAGCCGGGAAGGTGGCCAGCCCCACCCAGCGCAGACACCGACCCGCTCAAAATACGCTGAAAATCAACCCAAAAAAAAACAAAATAAAAGGGGGAGATGCCATTGTTCCCTTCGCCTACGCGGCAGCGAGACATCACCGCAATATTTTATACCCCCCGGAACGAGTGCTCGGGAGCATCATGAAAGGATTATTGTGGGTTTTTCTTTTAATTAAAAAAACAATCTCAGAGCAAAGTCGGAAGCGGGGGGCCATCCCCGGCTCTGTCGCCCTCCTCGCTGCGTTTTCTTTGTGTGCCACAAGGCTAAGCCCGGCTCTGGGTGTGTCCGTGGGCAGGAGGCACCCGGGAGCCCAAAGCCACCACCTGCAAACCCACCGGGGCACCGTCACCCGGCTTTCCCTAAAGCCCCAAAAGGTAGGAAACCATGCCAGCGATATCCCGACGGAGAGAGTCGAGGATGAGGAATGACGCCGCTAAAGGGCAAGGGCGGATGCTTTGGGAATGAGCTGTGAGGTGGGAAAGGGAGGACCTGTATCCTGGATGCTTTCAGGGTGAGACGGCTGGGGATGGGAGAAACGCATTCCAAGAAATAGGGGCTTTTAATCTTTCTTTCTTAAATTACCCCCAAAGAAAAGCTTGGCGGGGAGGGAGAGGAACCAGCATGCAAAGGCCCACACAGGTGAACAATGCAAAAAAAAAAAAAAAAAAAAAAAAAAAAAAAAAAAAAAGAAAAATAAAGAAAAAAAGAAGGATGGATCCTGCCTTTGCCTCCTCCTCTGCCATGCAGTCCTAGCATGCAACACCAGAACAGATAGAATACCCTGACATTTCCAGTTGCTCCAAAGACAGTCCATCTTGGTGGAATCGGCACTGGCTTGCATCTCGGGGAGAGCTGGAGGGGTTTTGCCCGGTCCTTGTGGTCGGAGGCACTGCGTTAGCAGTCAGGCATTCCCGAGCATGGGTGGGTTGGTGGGTACCGCCGCCGTCTCCCCGCTCGGCTCCGGACTGATGCTGTAAGCAGCACAGGCGGAGGGGGAGGGCATATTGTACGCGCTGCGGTCTCCACTGCAGCAAATCAGCAGTGTGATGTGGTTGCCCTAGGGAGCAGGCTCCTTTGAAAAGGGGATGCGGGTCCCTTTTCAAATCAAAAGCTTGCGCTCGGGCGGCTTAGCCTCCTAAAGCCATGGAAATGGTTAAGGCAACCTGATGGCAAAGAAATAAAAACAAATTGGGTGCGGGTAAAAGGGGGGGGGGTGGTGAGCAGCTATGTGTCAGTACGGCTGTGACTGTTCGTGTTCCAGAAATTTCTTGACAGTGATGGAATCTGGTGTTTTCTTCCTTTTTTTCTTTTTTTTTTTTTTCTTTCTTCTTTTATTTTCTTTCCTTTCTTTTTGATTTTTTTCATCTGAAGGCCAAATTTCACCCAACCCCTCCAGGTTTTCATGCCTCCCTCTCCCCTGCCCAGCTGGGTGGGGTCGGGAGCAGGCAAGAAAATAAACAAGGTCAGGATCCAAGCCTTGCAGAGCAACCCCTATTTTGCTATTTTTTTTTTTTTTTTGAAAACCCGTGTGACCCCCCCGTGCCAAGCCGTGCCACACCAGGACGCTGAGGACTACCCAGGTTTGGGTGTGCAGGGAATGAGTGTTGCCTCCTCTCGTTGCCCAAAATGCTGCATAAATCAGGATTTGAGGTGTAAGGGTGCAGAAATACAGGACAATTTGTGAAAGGCCCACTAATAGCTGAATTTTAACATGGGCCCCACCACTCCTTCCCCAGCAGGACACAACCCCTGCCTCAGTTTCCCCACCAATAAACTATTATGAATAGCCTTGCAGAGACATCATGACCATGCAATGGTTGTACTTGGCAAACAGTGGGAAAGAAAATCCTCTGCCACTCAACCTGTTTGCATTTTCAGATTTTGGGGTGCCTAGTAATATTAGGAAACTCCCCAAAAAGTCACCCCATTTCACTGAAGAGTGACCAGTCCATCAGAGTATGTCCAGTCATTTTGGGCAGAATGACCCCAGCTGGGCACCTCTCAGCTCTGAGGCTGGATTTAAACCTTTAGATCATGATGGTTCATGAAATAATTTCATTTTAGCTGTGTTTTACTGAATTTTGCTTATGTGGGAACAGACACCAACACAGACACAGTGGGTCACATAGTCATCAGCATGGGGAGTAGAGTTTGAACCCCTTTGCTCTTTTGGCTCCAAAATCAAAAGGTCTTTAATACCTGAGTTAACAGATATCTCCTCCAACTGGCAGTAGTAGGTCACTTATCCTTCCCTCAGGTAACTCATTTTATAGAAGAAAGCCAAAATTTAAGGAGATTCACCACAGTATTATCTTACTCTTTCATTAGGAAACTCTGCTGGGATTACAGAGGCCAACAGCTATTGTTCATGTTTATAAACCATCCTTGAGATCCCCAAAAACACTTGCTTAGGCTTGAACCCAGAATCTTCATTCCCCTAACAGGGAAATCCTTAACCAACTGGGGCAGAACTGGCTTCAGCTGTCACTGCATACGGTAAGATTAAACCATCTATAATTTTACAAATCTGGATTTTGTGTTCTTCCTGGCTTTGTTAAAAAAAATAAATAAAAGGGAAGAAAGAGGTTGGCAAAGGATGATTTCTAAGCATGGACTGATTGGTTTAGACCCTTTGGAAGAGCAGAAAATATCCCTATTGATACATTTTGCCCTGCAAACTCTTTGCAGCTCTGCAATGGGGTTTCCAGCACCAAGCCATAATATGAAATATTTATAAGCAGTGTGTATAAAACAGAGACATAATTCACATAAAACTTCTACATCCTTGTCCCCGGAATAGCCACAGACACCCCAAACATGGTGCACAGGTCAAATTCATGGCTACTGGGTGCACACCACCAGCAACACAGCAGTGAGAAGGAAAAAGATCTCTGTTTGGTCTCACTGTAACCCAAATTTCTCAGTCAAGTATGAAGAACAAATTCCCTTTGGACAGAAGAGTGGTCCATGTACATTTAACATCTCACTAATGATTTCTCCTTGCCTTCATTGCTGGTAGAAATTTTTCTTGCCTCAGACTTGATTGTTTCCATTCCGTCTTTCAGGCTACCAAAACGAACCAGACCATCAGGCTTCCTGTTCAAAATCTTACTCCCCTTTGGGAAAGTGTCTCTTCAGACCTGGCCCATGTGATTGGGCTCTCCCACACTGCTTCCAGAACTATTTTAATCCACAGGCACCAAAACCCATCGCTTTACCAGCAGTAACAAGAACACTGCATTGGTGTCAGAAACAGAACTGAACTGAACAGGGAGATGAATACACTTAGAAAATGCACATGGGCTAAGAAGAGCTTCCAGTGTGCCCTCACCTGTTCCAGGACCTGCCTCAGGTGGGCGACAGGAGCACCTCTATGTGTGACTACAGAAATTGAACAAAATCCCAGTCAGAGCTGGGTGGATCCAGCACTAAAATGGCCATTGATAAAAAATGCATTTCCACAATGAGATTTTAAATTGCATCCAGTAAGTAGTGAGCCAGAATCAGGACTAAGCACTTGGCCATCAGTCCTGAAGTTAAGAAGTGCTTCTCTGACACAGAACTAAACCAAGAGCAGGATGGAAGGCACAACTAAACATTGCACTGCCTGGATCTTCAAAGGGTGAGATATGCAAAGAGATCTTAGCATCAGCTGCAGGAAAGTTCAGTGTTGGAGGAGAGCTTTCCTGTGATCATGAATAAGAGCAGGATGAAAAGCAGTAAGTGGAATTTGCTTCCCTTCAGAGCACTGTCCATTGGAAGCCTCCTGTGGGTGTTACTGAAATTATTACAGATCTTGAGATGTGTTGGTGAGATCACATGAAGCTCAGTGTTGGTGGCACAGCCACAAGGCAAGAGGGCTCATCAACACTTGCCTGTTACGTAGCTCTGCTGGAGATAAAGACGTGTGTGTGCAGGATGTGTGGGGTAAGGACTCAGTAAAATAAAGTTACCCATGGGATCATTGCAGGAAACCACTGGCCAAGTGAACACATTGCTGTCTGCCTCATTTCTTTCCATATCTCCAACTCCATCTGAGACCACAGAATCACAGAATCATAGAATGATTTGGGCTGGAAGGGACCTTAAAGGTCATCTAGTTCCAAACCCTTTCCCCATGGGCAGGGATGCCATCCACTAGACAAAGATTCTTAAAACCCCATCCAATCTGGCCTTGAACAATTCCAGGCACGGGGCACCCACCTCTGGATGGCCAAATGAGACTTTAGCTCTGCAGAGGATGGGGACACCCTGCCATGGTGTGTGGCCACCAGGGTTGTGCCCCTTGCAGGGACACAGGAAATCCTGCAGCAGGACTGGTGCTCCAGCCCTACCTTGCCTCCCTCCAGAGCTCCTTCCACGGTGACCCAACCCACCTGTGCACCACTGATGAGCTCTGATGAGGTCAGAGATAGCAACATTTAAGGCTTTTTAGGTAAATGTACTTGAATGGACCATAACAGACCACAAGAGCTCAGAAGCACCCACTGTTCTACCACAGGAACTAAACTTCAGGGCCATCCCTCAACAGCCCTGCAGGAGGGCAGGGGTGGAACCCAGCTGGTTTCAAAGATTATTTAAAGATTAAAAGCACAAAGACAGAGCTGAAACCAGTGTTTGGAGTGCAGTGACTTTGAAGGCACTTTGGACTGACTCCATTTTCCTGCATCACTTCACGTCAAGGCTCCGTGGGACACATTGAGGGCAGCTCCAGATCTGCCACGTGGTGCTGAAGGATCCTGACATTTAGCACTTTAGGAGAACAACAGCATTAAGGGAGATCATTTGAGTTATTTTTCTACGATAATTTGTTCTTAGCATTAGCAACAAAAATAGAGAGGATGCTATTTTAAAAGTTGCATTAATATGTCTCGAAGCTCTAAAGAGCAACGGGGAATTTTTGCCTGAGCACTCCAAGCAAGGGCAGCCAACAATTACATTTTCATGAGGAGGCTGTCAATAGCAGAAGGATGGGCCAAAGCCTGGCTCTGCTCTCATCCTTTTCACTGTCTTGTGCTCATTCTTGCACATTTTCTGGTCTGCAGAGCTGCTCAGAGGCAGCTCAAATGGCAAGGCCAGGAGCTGGGAGATGCTGATGGCTCTTTCAGGTCCATCACTTCTCACAGTGCAGGAAGCACAGAGACAGCTCTGTCCTTGCTGTCTTTTGCCCCAGGTCTTTGCTGCTTTCTCTTAGAAGATGTAATGCAGTGATGAATTACCTTTTTTTCTCAGGTCTTCAGACCACAAAAGGAATCAATAAGCTGGTAAAAAAAGACAATATGGCCTTAAACTGGCAGAATTAAAGTTTGAAGCTGAACAATCACAACAAAAGAAGCCCCATGTCTGGGCATGTCACATAATGTTCCAGCCTCTCTGCAATTTCTTTGTAAGTCTTGAAATGCCTGGATTTATAGGGTTTTTTTAAATCATCAATCAAAATATTTGGGTTGTTCACAAGGACAAGAAGTGTGATTTTGAGACGTGCTAAGCTTCTGCTCTGCTGCCTCTGTTTCTGCTCAGCAAAACTGTTCTTCATACCCATCTTTGCTCAAGGGCTGAGATTATAGATGTATATATCTGTATATAGATATATATGGATATATCTAATCATGGAAGTGTAAATTCAAAAGGACTTTAAAGATCACCCAGTTCCCAATTCCTGCCATGGGCAGGGACACCTTCCACTAGACCAGGCTGGTCAGAGCTCCATCCAACCTGGCCTTGAACACTTCCAGGGATGGGGCAGCCACAGCTTCTGTGGGCAACCTGTGCCAGGGCCTCACCAGCCTCACAGGGAAGATTTTCTTCCCAACATCTAATCCAAACCTGCCTGCTGTCAGATGAAGCCATTCCCCTTTCTTCTATCACCCCATGCCCTTGTCCAAAATCCCTCTGTCAGCCCCCCTTTAGGCACTGGAAGGTGCTCTGAGGCCTCCTCTTCTCCAGGTTCAAGAGTCCCAACTTTATGTAATTGTAAACAACCATCAATAACTGTATAATAACCATACATAAGACCTTATTATCATAAGATTTTCAGCAAAAGGCCAAATGAGTAGGTAAAAAGACCCAGGTGACACAAACTTTGTGCTTGCTTCCTTCCCTGGGAACCATTGGGATTCAACCTTTCCTTGAATCCCAATAAATGAGCCCTTTGGGAGGAACTCCTTACATTCAATGGTGTTGTTAAGAAACAATTTTGGGTTTTGAGCCTCTGATGTGCCTCAGTGAACACAGCTCAGACTTCCTTCAGCAGCCATCCCAGAGATGGTTGGGACTCCTGTGGTGCCATTTGAGCTCCCTGATTACTGCAGGCAGCAGCACAACTCACACTTAACAACCAGTTTTGATTTACTCCTGGTTCTTCAGAGGTGGATAATTCCTCTTGGTTCTTTAATGTTATTTTTGAATTGTGAGGTTCATAGAAATAAAGGCTCTATTCCTGCCATTGACCTAGAAAAGTCTTTTGATTCTTTCCAGTGGGACTACTTTTTGCAGTTGCTGGGAACCTTAAAATCATGAGTTTCTCTCCTCTGGGGGAAGCAGTTGCTACATCTTCATTCCTCCTTTAAGGTTTGATCAGTAAAGCTGAAGAGACCCTAAAACACTCTCTGACCTCCTGCACTCCCCCATTACAAAGGGAAGTGCTTGCAGCTTATTCCCATTTTCAAGCCTTCTGTTTTAAAGCCTGTGCTGTGAAATTTTTCTCTCCTACAGCATTGCTGGTGTTGCAGCTGGCATTATTAATTCCATTTCATTAACTGATCTTCTTAATGTACTGGAAGACAAAAGAGAAGACAGTGCTGAGACCTCAGAGTGGCTGAGCCTCAGGAGATCTCTGTTCAGTCCCCACGTCTGCCACAGGCTTCCTGTGTGACCTTGGGAATCATCTCTCTGAGGTCTCTGCTTGGTCTAGTTAAATTTGGGACATATCTGCTTTCTGAGCTTTGTTTCTGCAGCACCCAGCACAACATCTGTGGCTCCAACAAAGGAGCCTCACTCATTCCTGCAACACAACTTGCAAGGCTGGTGTTACTGGCTGCAATCTTGGACCTGGGGAGATCAAGCAAGGCTGTGAAGATGATTTTGGATTGCACTGCTGCTGGAAATGGTGAAATCCTGCCTGGTGGTGTGTAAAGGGCACAGGGGACTCTCCTCTTTGGCTAAACATGCCCCAAAGAGATGATGATGATGATGCAGTTTTTAGCAAATTCTTGAAGCAAGGTCTAGTATGTGCCACAAGCCACATGGCAGTGCCACAAGCCACCAGGGGAAAGTCCTGCCCTGCCCTTTGCTCCTCTGCACATCCAAGTCCTGAGCTCAGGCAGCTCTGCTGCACCCCCCAGAAAAGATGTTCTCACAAAAATGCCAAAGCTTTGCTTCCAGCTTGCAGGGCCACCCTTTGCTCTGACTCTGCTGGGATCAGACCCAAATTTTGAAGCTCCAGGTGCTGATTCAGAGGTTGGGATGCTCTGCCCAAGTGCAAAATGCAACTACAAATTTTGCAAATGTGACTGCAAATTAAACCAACAGCCTGCAGGCAGAGGCTCACAAGATTGAGGCTACATTTGCAGCAGTGCCACAAGCCCTTAACTGAGTTTGGGATGCTCATAAGCAGCCAGGGGTGCTTGAGAATGAGCTGGGGTTTGCAGCATTTCTGCTGGCTCCCCTGCTCCTGTACCTGGCACTCCTGCTGCCAGCCCAGTTCAGGCCAGGGGAGAAGGTGCAGAATAATTTAATGTAGATCAAGCCCCTTTCCCCAGCTTCAGATGCTCCCAAAAATAATATTCTTTGGGAAAAGGTGCTCCCTAGAAAGGCCTGAGCTTCTCACCGTGCTGGAGAGCTGCTTCAAGCATCTCACCACGGGCATCTTTACATCCCCCACCCTGCCCTGCAGGGAGGATAAAAGGCATTAGTGTTGGAGGTGTGTGGATACTGCAGCCATGCACCAGCCCTGGCCAGCACACAATTGTCATGGCAACCCCAGCTTTCCCTGGAAAACAGAAGCAAATCATTGACACGCTGCTGGATTCAACAGCCTGCTCCATGGATGAGAGACACCTGGGTACCAAGATGCTCTCTGCAAGGAGACAGCTCCAGTTGTACCCAGACTGAGAAGCTGGCTGTTAATATGGGAAAATCCTGGCTGGGGTTGCAGAGAAATGAAGGATAGGTCAGACAGGGGGAGGTGAAGAAGCAGCTCCTCTGAGCAAACACAGCCTAAAAGTGCAAAAGAGATGGAGGAGGCAGTATGGCTGCTTATTGCAATGGTGCTGAGCGGCACAAAGTGGGGGAAAAGAACCCAAAAGGAGCAGTGAAGGACATAAAATAGTGATGTGTGAGGCAGAAATGCCAGTGCAAGGCTGTGAGAAGGGGAAAACAAGGGCAAGGTTCTGTTGAGAGTCTGTGTGGGCACTGGCTGCAGAAATGCTTTGGACAGCAAAGCAGCACTCAGAGTTTTAAATGTTATTATGGGCCTCCAGGGCAATTAGAAGAATTAGATCAGGAAATGATGTGCCAGAAGTGTTGGGTGAAAAAAGTGGTCAGAGTTGTGTTTGCTGGGGAAACAAACAGGGAAAATGGTTTTGTGTGGTGTTTTAGGACGTTGGTTGGAAGTGAAGCAACACTGAAAAGCAGAAATGGTTTGAGTAGTGGGGGGCTGGCCCTGCCCCAGCACATCCCCTTACAGGGGGCAGAGGGAAGAGGACAGATCACATGTATATATCTTACGGAAGATACCATAAGTAAGGTCAAGCAAGCTTCCAGCATCCAATCAGCAGAATATGCCATGAAAATCCACACCCTGGAGCTAGCTCATTAGGAACTTAAGATCAGTCACCCCTAAAACCAGTTATCTTATGCTAACAGATGCAAAATGAGGAAAATGAGGAGAAAAAAAATGCAGAACCCAGCTGAACCCACTGAATTTGTGGAAATGAGTTTCTCTCTGAAGAACAGATCCTATCTCTGAGCACTTGACTATCATATAACCTCACTCCCTCTCTGTACACAATGAGAAAAGCCCTGATTTGGATGCTGACATCAAGTATCTGAGAAAAGACAATTTAATTTCCCATTCTCAAGGCTAAAGGATTAAAGATAGATCAGCAAAACTATTTCACATTTAGAAAACCAAACGAAAAAGCCTGAGGAATTCTGATTTCTCTGAAGATATTGTTAAACACCCCAAACCACATTTTCCTGATTGCTTCTGCAGAAGGACTGAGAGCTCTCTATCCTGGGATGAGTGTGAGCAAAATAGAAGGTATAGGGTGGATTTGAATATATACACGAAAAATAGCATTATTTTGTCCACATTTATCAATTAATAAGTAGCTTGAAAGTCCACTGGACAAAACTAAACAAGGGAAGGTGTTTTCCTTAACCACTCTGCTGTGATAACAGCACATGGATGTGGTAGAAGCATCAAGAATTTCAGTATAACTGCAGATTTGCAGAGATACAGAAATAGTTGTATCCCAGAGCAATGTGAGGTGGAAGGAAGCATACTGCATATTCTCCATGAATAGTGAATTCCCTTGCAACAGGTTTGGCTTTTGCAGAAATGGGGCACTTCCAAAGAGAACAGTAAAATAGGCAAGATTCACAGAAGGTCTGCTGGGATTTCAGAACTGCTTTCCTTAAGTGTTTCCCTCCTTGCAAACATTTAAGTACATGGGGCTTTGATGAAACTCCCTGACTGAGACAGGTACCACCAGATACCTCATTGTATTATAACAGTTGGTTCATTCTTAATAAATGATCCAAAGCACAATATCCCTTGTGTCCCATGTGAGGTTCTTGAATTTCAAATGCCAGGTACTTAAAATTAATGTCTTGCTGATGAATCAGAGATAAACCATAATGGCATGACATTAATTTCAAATTATTATAAACTCAAGAAAACCACAATCTTATTTTGGTTTGCAACCCCCCCAAAAAAACCCCAAACCCCAAACTTAATTGTCGTAGTTTGTTTTGGATGAACCTCCTCTTTCAGAG
Source organism: Trochalopteron elliotii (assembly GCA_024734555.1). Lineage (NCBI taxonomy): Eukaryota > Metazoa > Chordata > Aves > Passeriformes > Leiothrichidae > Trochalopteron > Trochalopteron elliotii. The sequence goes on from JANPWX010000667.1 coordinate 3,258,622, forward strand.
GTGCAGTAGATGTGAATTCTGAGTGTGAATTTGCTGGATTCTGGGCAGGACTCTGAGTCCAGCTGATCCTCAGCACCTGTGGGGCTGGGCTTTGGAAACCTCAGCCTCTGAGCACCCCCAGCTTGAACCTGAGAGACACCAGCCCTCAAGATTAGGATGAATAATACTGGGGGCCAGAAGAGAACACCTTTGTTTTGGAAGCAGCAGCAGCAGCTCTTACCTTTTCCAAAACACTTTCTTTTTAACTGTGCTTTTTTCCCCCCTCATTCTTTTCCCAGACTGCCTGACATTTAAAGTGATCAAAGTTCCCTGTGAACCATAGCTTCTAAATTTCAGATAAATATAGCCACGCTGCTCTGCATTTGTTTGTTTTTCTCAGGTTGCAAACCTGCAGTGGAGACCTACTTATCCTGGAGCAGGGGGAGCTGCTGGTTTGTTCAGCAGCCCAGAGGGAGCTGAGCCCTCTGTGCAGGAGATGTGGCTCTGCACTGCTCCCAACAGAGGGTCCACTCTCAGAACCAACCCACCAGCAGCCCGTTTGTTGGCTGGAGGAGCCAGAGCAGCCCTGGAGTGGGGAGAAGGCACATGGAGACATGATGCATGGAGGGGAGGATGGAGATGGCCGTGGCTGAGCGTGGTGACATGTCCAGCCCATGCTGACACACAGGGGGACAACCCTGAGCCCTCTGAGACACTGGGGAGCTCTGTGGGCTCTGGGGTGTGGATGGAATCACATGAAAGGGCAGGAAGGTCCTGCCCCTGCCCACACACACACAACCACTCAGCCAGGTGTAATTTATTTTGGCCTTCCCATTAGCTGGGAAGTAAATGTGGCAATTACTTTGTACATCCAAAGTCTCAGAACCATTTGGCACATTTCCCTGAAGCTAAATAATTAATGAAGGGCTCTGATTAGTGTGAATCTTGTGGCATCATCAGACAGCCATGGAGTGACATTTACTTTTACTTCTTGATGCCTGAGACAGGGCTTTGTGATGAGGCTTCCATCCTTTCCTGCAGCTGAAAGGGCGTGGCCTGGGGCTTGTTCTGTAAAAAAGGTTTCTGCCCTGCTTTGTGCTGAGGCTGCCACAGACACGAGCAGCCTTCAAAACAGGAAAGCTTTGCAAGTAGTGGAAGATAAAATGCATTTCTTTTCCATGCAGGGAAGACACCCTGCAAATGTAGCACCCAGCAACTCATTTCCCGCAGTGCCTCATTAGAGTCACCACATCTAAAAGGGGTTTTTTTTCCTCTTACTGACAAACAGGAGGCAACTAGAAGATACCAGGTGTGCCAGGGGTGAGGCTCAGATGCTGCAAACTCAGCCACCACAGCAGGATGTGGCTCCCAAGGCAGGATCTGGCCCCCACAGCAGTGGAATTCCAGCTTGGGAATTCTGGCACTGGGTGGCAGAGCAGCTGATGTCCCTGCAGGGTGAGAGCCCCTCTAACAAGAGACTGCTGCATGGGGGCTATAGGAAGAGCTGGTGGCCCTCACTTTAGCTCCATTTTCTCCCACAATTTCTTTCTGAATCAATTCCCCACATAAAACACACCAGAAAGTTGTACTGAGCTATGATGCAGCTCTGCTGCCCTTTTCCCAGCCCTGCCTCATTTTACCATCAAACTGCAAATAATCTGGTTTTTACCCTGAGAGAGAGAGAGAGGTTTTTACTAGGGAGGAGAGAGGCTGCCCAGAGAACACATGGAGCTATTACATGTGCAAACTGGGTATCTTTGGGGTCCTGAAGAGCAGAAGAAGGTACAGTCTTCACCTCTGCGGGGAGTAGATGAAAGTAAAGCAAAGAGTTTACATAAAAGCAGAACTCTTCTGATCCCAAATGCCACAGCCAGAGTGACACCAGTCCCAAAATGTCCCTGCTCTGTCTCTCATGCATTTCACCTCTGAGCAGCACGTTCACATGCTCAGGGATTATACTTTCAAACCTGTGCATCAACACCAGACACCTCAAAAAGCTGCCTCTCCCTGGAGAGATTTCCTCCTCACACAGAGTTTTGTAAAAACAGGAGGTAAAAGGCTCCTTGCAAGGAAAAGCAAATAGTTTGGAAATCATGTACTTTTTAAGTCTCTGCCTGATTCTGCCTCATCCTGCATGTGTTTCCATGGAAGCAGAGGAGGGAACGGGCAGCCTGTGGCTGCAAATCACAGCAATCTCACTGCCTGCTCACGAGCCTGAAAAGACAAATGGATCATTAAAAATAAAAAACACCTGAAATTTTAAACATCCCTTCTGATAGCAGATAGCTGGTATTTAGTGCTGAAGCATTCTCTTCAGGGACAGGGTTTCAAGTGCATCACAGCTGAATGAAACCAAACTTGGGCTCATTCTCAGAGGAAACAGAGGATACGCCAAATAAAATGATTTTTGCTCTTTTGTTGGTCACACTGGTGTAGTGATTGTGTGAGCACAGGGAATGGCAGCACAGCAAACAAAGGCAGTTATATAAATGGAATAAAAAACCTGTTTCAGCATGGTTTGGAGGAGTGAGAGAGACTGAACCAAGGATGGTTTAGGAAAAACGGATTGTTTAGAAAAAGAAAAAGTTTATCTGTTGATCAAACCTGATTCTGATCTCAGGAGTGAGTCTCCTGAAGTCAACCTGTCATCAGTCACTTGTCGTATCGACATGTCCTCTGAGCATAAACTTGTTTCTGACTATAACCATGAAGTTTTCCTGGCCTTAAACGAGCATCTTGAGGCATCACCACATCCAGAGAAAACACACAGCTCCGAACACTTTGCAAACCAGTTGCAAATACATCTTGCTGCTGAGCCAGGCACATTTCACTGGGAGTAATTACCATTTATCCCCAGGTAAAGAGCTGCCTCTTGGCCAAAATGTGCCACTGGGTGACTTGATTGTAGCTGCTCTGGAGTGACTAAGCTGGACCTACCTGGTGGCCTGGTGCCAGCTCCCAGCAAGGCACCAGGGCCGATCTCTGTGCAGCCATTACAGGATGAAATGCAAAATGTCCTTCCTGCACTTATCCCCCCTCTCAGAAAAACATACATCTCTTTAACAGCAGCCTGCCTTGTCCCAAAAGGCTGCAGAATATCTCACCAGTAGGTTTGGGTTTCTTTTCTTTCTTGACAATCAGGCAAGAGAAATTAGGAACACTTAAAAAACCTGCCAATTTGGAAACAGAGTTGTAGGCTCCAGGGAGTTAAAAATCATGAGTTTTTTAGTGTTTGGGAGATTTCCTCCCTGCAGCTCTGTGTGCAATGGATTTGGAGCTGTTCTCTGTAGCTGCCTGAATGCTGAATTTCTGAATGCTGTGGTCAATACTGCATTGAATAACGATACCTATGATCTAATGACAGCTCTCTGTGCATCTAGGACTTAAGTTTAGTAGATTGTTTTCTGGAAGAGAACAGCAAAAATTGAAAGAATGGATCCAAATCCATTTGAGTTTCTTAGAAGCTACATGCAAACAGGGAAATAAGAGAGATAAAAATAAATCTACTGGGGAAAATGAAGAGATTGAGCTTGTACCAGGACTGACCCTATTTCCAGGGCCTGTAAAGGTCCCAGACAGCTCAATACCAGCACATCCCAGTGAGCAGATGGGAGTACCATGGAAGGTATCCTTCTTCCTTTAGAAGCCTGTGAACACATGGCTTAAAGGGAGGGTGCACTGGATTGGTTTTCATCTCTGGCTAGTGCTCAGTATTCTTCATCTCACCAGTGGAAATTGCCTGGTGGTACTGGCTGGTGCCATGAACTGTGATAATCTGGGATTTTTCCTTTTCTTTGAAAATATGGATGTCAAATCACAATAATGGTTTGTGCATTATTATGATTTGATCAAACTATAATAGTGATTTGTGGGTTGTTTCTACCTATGCTGTTGATAAGTGAGCCACTGAGTGTCCACTGGGCCCAAAAGCCTGAAGATGAAAGGCTCCTGTATCCTATTCCCAACTCCAAGCCCACCAGGACATGCCTGGGAGTGTTCAAGTCCAAGCTGGATGGGACTTGGAGCAGCCTGGTCTAGTGGAAGGTGTCCCTGGCCATGGCAGGGGGTTGGAACTGGGAGATCTTTAAGGTCCCTTCCAAACTTAACTATTCTGTGATTCTAGGATTCTATCAAAAGGATCTGCAAGTTTTAAAAACATGTAAAGAAAGGAAGAGCACTGCAAATAAATTCTTGGACCAAGGAGGAAGGAACTGAAAGGTGAGCAGAAAACTGGTGCAGATGAGCCTGCACTAGGAGGATATCAGAAAACCATTTGCTTCTAGACAGCCAGAGATATTGATCTGCAGTCACACAGCAGCACAGGCTGGACAGGAAGCATCATCAGAAATTGGCTGAGGGAAAGGGAGAAACAGGTCAATAAAATCAAGCCTTGTGTCAAAGGGAGGAGGAGGAGGAAGGAGGAGGCCAGCAGGGCAGCCTGTGCTGGAGCCATGGATGTTTACCTCATGCTGTGTATCAGTGACCTTGAGGGTGGTGCCATTATCTAATGATGCCAAATTGTAGGAGGCACAGAACAAATTAATTACAAATGGGAGATTAGGCTTACGGTCTGATAAGCAGCTCACGGAGTTCAATGGAGAGAAGTTTTAATGAGATTAAGTGACAAAGCCATCACTTAGAAGGAAGCATTAAACAGACTACAGACAAGGAGAAAGAACTGGGGGCGAAGACAGAGAACTATTAAAACCATCTGTGTTATTAGAAGAGGAGTAAACAAGGCCTGTGCCTCTCAGGGAGAAATGGGGATGATAGTAAGGCGTGCTGGCACTGCCGGTGGGAACTGTTCCCATGAATGAAGCATCTGAGTCACACTCAGGGGGATATTGATGGGAAACCCAGCACCAACTTGGGATTAACACCAGCAGCAAAGCACTGTCTGGCTTGGTATGAATAACTGCAGGCAAGAGCCTGGAGAGGAGGTCCAGGGGGCCTGGATGAGTGGGATATGGCAAAGGGTTGGAGGTGGCTTGATGGAGAAGAGTTTTGCTTTGGCCCAAGAGCAAAAAGAGGAGGATACTGGATGGTAGGAATCAAGAAAAGACACTGGCCAGCAGTTAATATGTCAAGTTCTTAAATAACAATAGCTACTGCTAATGATAAATAATTAAGGCAGAGCACTTGGTCCTCAGGCCCTTACGTAGTTCCATTCCTCTAATACACAGCAGAAGCATCATTTATAGTATGTGGCAGGAGGAATCTTGTGACCACAGGGACTGGCTCTGCTTCATCTCCTACCAAACCCTCACTGCATCCTTCTCCATGAGCTATATTTAAAGCTGAGTTCAAGTAAAATGGGAATGGGAGCAGCTTCGAATCAGACTTATCAGAGACCTGGGGTGTGGGGATTGGAAATAAAGGCCTGTGTTTATTTTACCTGCAGGCAATGGGCCAAAACAGTTCCTGAAAAGGAAGAGAGACACATCTCTTTGTTCAACTCAGTGGGCAGACTTCCTGTATGGCTGTGTTATAAAGCAAATGTTAGGCATCCTTCTTCTCTGTGATGGGACTGGTGCTGTTGGGGTACACGGGGCTCACTGGCATTGTCAGGCATGTGGTGACTCACTAACACATGAGTTTGTCAATTCTCACCTTTCAGATGCATCTAAGTAGGGAAAAGGTTTGGGGAGAAAGCAGAGCAGACCCCTAGACCCCTTGTTTCTTTCCCTCTCCCTCAACTTTCCACCCAAAACTTCTGAAAAAAGGAACAGGCACCAGGCAAAGCAGGGCTGACCCTCAGACAACACAAAAAGGTGGCAATTCCTGCATTTAACAATCCTCCTCACACTGAGATTCATCCTGCAAGTTCTCCAAGGAAAGGACCTTACTGCCTGCTCTTATCTTGGCTAACAAAAGATCCTGATCTTGACTGCGTCTCCAGGCTCTACATCTAAAATAAGATCTAAAAACAATAATCAGCCCAGAGCTTTCTTTTTCCTGAGAAATCAGGGAGCAATTTGTGCATGTTAAGAAACACATCCAGCACTGTGGCCTTTCAAAGTCATCTGCTATTCCCCTGACTTCCCTTGCAATGCAGATTATCCAAATGCAGATCCCTGGGTGCTCTCTGACACACAACTCCAGTAAATATTTACATCCCCTGTCTTCCTATTTTGGGTCGAAATATGCTAAAAGGATACATAGGAGATGCCTCAGCATTTTACAGTTTCTTCACTTTGGTCAGCAAAAGTGAGATCCTGTGGGGTGACAGCTGAAAGTGTTTTGCAGTCTCACCTTTCTGGAAAGATTCAAACCCCTACAGTTAACCCTGATTTTTAAAATCTGCAGGCAGAGGGTTATACATACAGGTATGATCTGGGCCTATGCCTTCCTCAGATCCACAGATGGAGTCTGCAGCTCTGAACTCCTGCCTTGCCCACAGGGCAAAAGCAAAGCTCTCATCTGAATAAATTCTGAAAATCTCATCTGCCAGCATCTCCAAATCAGTGCAATAGCAACAGGACCTGAAGCCAAGTGCTCTGAGTATTTCCTTGCAGAATACCCAGGAGAGCACAGCTGTATGTAACAGAGATATTTACACAGTGTTTGAGGCAACATTTCTACTCTTAGCAGACACAGAGGTGCCAGGAAATGATTCTGCTCCCCAGGCAGGATTCAAACCATAGCACAGACAGGCCTATGAGGCCACGATTATCACATTGATCTTTTTAGCCCCCCTTCATGTAGCATCAAGCAGGAGCAACGTGACCACTGCCCATCCCACTCCTCTTAGCTGTTGTTGTGGGTTGTAGTGCAGTGAACATGATGCCTTAAGTTTTGGCTTTCATGTTTTTCAGATTCTGTGCTGCCTAGGGATGTAGTTCTGAGAGTCATATTAAGTGCCAGTCAGCTCTTCACAGGGTAGGGAGACAAAACAAATCCTTTCCCTGCTGAAGACCAAGGCCAACTTTCAGGCCCAAAAGCACAAACAAGGGTGGACTGAAGAGAGAAAACAAGAATGGGACCTCACAACCTGAAGCTGTAATTGGACAATTAAACCCCAATATGCAAATGGACCAAAACTTATAAAAATGTAAGACCTTGTGCCATTTTGTGACCATTCTAAGTCCACCTTGGGTGTAGCCCTGGTCAGGCCCTGCCGTGCCCAAGGTGTATCCTTCCAATAAATATCTCCTTTATTCTCTAGCTCTGTCCAGTCTCTGTTCCAGGTCAGCCTTCCCAAGGCATCAAACACTGCAAAGGCAATGCCCCTGCTCAGACTGTCCCCGAGAAGTGCCAGATCCCAACCGTGCTGAGGAACAGGCCTCAGTTCCTTCCCTTCCTTCACATGTAGTGCTGTAATGTAGGACAGTTGGATAAGGCATTGTTGCTCTCTTTCTGTGGGATTTGAAGTGGAGGGAAGAGGGGGAATAGCTGCACACAGCTGCCCAGATTGGTCAGGGAAAGGGGACTCTAACCTGGAGAAGAAGCACTGAGGGAAAGCACAGATATAAATTAACAAGTGGTGCAGGAACAGAAGGAACCAAGACTCCTTTAAAAGGGCTAAGAGATGGCATGTTCCCCAGGCAGGTGTGTCTGACAAGTGTCAATCTTTCAGTCTGCGTGGCTCTACATGCTCCATGAGTTGTCCCATCCACACCTGTGACCCCGAGCAGTGGCCTGCTGCCCATTGCCAGCTCTTTGCAATGCCTCCCCTCAAAGGGAAGGTCTCACATCCCAAACTGAGCTACTCTGGGCCCATAAACATCACTAAAGTCTGTATGCACAGCCAAAACATCCACTCTCCCCTTCACAAAAGGCTTGCACCTGACAGCTGCTGGCACTTCAGGGAGGGACACTGCCCTGATTCCCTGTGAGCTCTGTGACACTGGGACACCTGGCTAACACATCCTTCAGCATTTTTCCTCCAGCACCCTCATTTATTTCCCTTTGCAATGTCAGTTTGCCCAGGCAGCTCAATGAATAATTCAGGAATATTAAACACGTGCCAAAGCTGTTTCAGCTCTTAGCAGGATCAGCTCTTTGGTCGTTTTCTCCATTTAAGCTTCATTCCAACATAATCTCCCCTTCATTGCTGCTGGGGGAGCAAGATCTACAAGTAAAAAGCACAGTGCCACAGTTATATGGAAATATAACAATATATATGGAAATTCCCTCTTTGATAGGAATGGTGTGCTGCTAATCATTCTGCTGGATGCCTTGCTGCTCCTGCTCACTGCCTCTGTTAATGATGGAAAAAAATACCTATTTTTTTTTTACAGACATCTATTGGATATAAGGTTCAATAACCACGCAATAGAGATAATCTCACAAACCATAATTCAGAAAAAAAACTGAGGTAATTTCCCAGCTTTGTTGTGTGTTCTTGGTGTTACTGCAGTGAAAGCAATTCATCACACCCAACAAATCAATTACTCACACAATAAATTAGCCAATATCAGTCCTTTTTCCAGCAGCTTTTCAAGACAAAAGGGGTGTGCACGTGTAGTGGAGTCAGTGTGTGACATCCAGCTGCAATAATTGTGCACATGAAGGGTAAGGTGAGTGCTCATTTCAGAAGGCACAATTGCTACTATGGCTTTTATTAAATCCCACTCATTTTATCACTCCCTGGTTGGAGCAATAAGCCTTTCACTTTCAGCTAAGGGTGAAACATGGCCCTGTTTTTGCAGCAGCAAACCTCCAGTGCAGGAATCCCAAAAAAACAGGGAAGACAGCCTGTTCTCCCTTTTTGGGATGTAACTTCTAATTCTTTGAAACAACTCTTACACTTAACCTAAGCAAGAAAGCACAGCTCTTTGTGTTTCAGTGTTTCAGTGCTACATTAGCTGATAAAGTGACCTTCAGAAATCCTGGCTATTAATCTCTGCTGGCTTTTCTTCAGGCTCCCCTACCTGGTTCGTTGCTCAGATACAGACCTTGCTTTGTTCATGCTCTCAGCATTTCATGAGGGTGTTTGCAAGGACCCCCTCACACACTCCTCTGTAAGGAACTGTCTCTACTCCTAAAAGAGAGCAGAAAAATCTGTCTGTGCAATGCCTGCACACACTGAATGAGCAGAGATCCTGGGCTGCTTTTATGGGAGCTGCTCAGGAAACAGTGTCTCTGTTATTGTTAGAGGATTTTAATCTTGCACCAGACAGACCATGGTGGTACCAAACCTTGGAAATCTGAATTAGTTTTATCCCTTGAATTTTGCAGTCTCATTGCACCTTCTATTCAAAAGATAAGAAGCTATTTAAAAAATTACACTTTGCTTATTTGTATGAAATGTGTTGCTCTCATCCCAGATGGATAATGTAGCAACATCAAAAGCTGTTTCTGTGGCAAATTATTCTTTAGGATCCAGTTTGAAAGAGGACAGTCTTTACTGAGATTCCTACATTACCTGGCAGTCTGGATAGTCTAATGACAAATCCTTAAGGAAAGCTCAATTTGCTGCCTTGGAAGCTTTATATCTCCCTTTCTAAGACATGGCTTTTTTGCAAAGGTAATACTGATTATCTGTGTTTTTTTAGTGTCTCTCAAGTTACCCCAGCTCAGAGGATTCCTGAGGTCACCTCTCGCTGTAGCCTGCACTCTCATGAACTGAGTTGTGAATTATTTTGATATGAACTGGGAGAAATCCTGTACATCTTTTCCAGTGAAGTTAGAGAGTTTCAGGAAAGTACTGGAGGACTAATTCCATATAAAATCTCCTGGTACCAGCTGGGAAAGGGTTTCTCTGAGCAGGTGATATCAAAGGGCTTTCAGTGCATAGACTCGAAGAATGAGTCAAGTAGAAGCTGCAAGGAAGATAAATCCCCCAAAACAGAGGTTCTGGCAGCAAAGCAACCCAACTGGCAGGGATTTTTCCCCACAAAAAAATCACTGCTGTGTAAGGTAGCTGCAAATCTGTCATGGCTTTTGTCTTCTGAGCTCTGAACATGCAGGAAACAATCACTCAGCCATCTTGAGTGGAGAAACACCTATTTCAGAAGCACAAGGAGCTTTGTATGCCAAATTTTCAGAAACAATGCTCAGCTGGACCCTCCCAGACCCAGAGCACTTGTGAAATTGTTCATCACCACTGGAAAGAAAAACCTTCACCTTCATTTCTACAGCTGATTTAAGCAGCCCTGACATCCCCATATATCCCCACCACAGGTAGGCTTGCCCTGTGGTGGGGGCAGGAGATTATGGCAACAAAACCAATCTGTCTTCTGTGTGCATTAAGGTTTTTTTTTTTTTTCCATACTTGTTTGTATTCCTCACACACAAACGAAACACAGCAGAACCAGAGCACCAGAACAACCTCTCACCACCAGAGCTCTCATGAAACCACTGAGCTGCTCCCAGAGCCAGAGGGGAAAGAGGGTATTTGTGATATCTCTCTGGGAAAAAAATAGCAGGCTACATTGCCCAGGTTGTGTAAAGGTCAAGAGAGAGAGAAAAAAATATACTGCAGAGGAATAAAACAAAGGAATGTGGTAACCAAGGAAATACCAAAAACTAAAGTGATGAGGACACGAGACGCTTCCTTCAGGGGGAAATTCAAGCCCTTTGGATTGAATGTTGGATCACTGCATGTCTCTTAATTTCTATATTGTTCTGAACTGACATGAACACAGCAGTTCCCCAAGGAAAACAAAAAAAAAAACCACAAAAAAAACAAACAAAAAAAAAAAAAAAATCCCCTTTTCAGTGAATGTAGCTGTTGTGTCCCCATCAACAGTGTACCCTTGGAAGCTAAGGAAAAACACCAGGAAAATCAATATCCACCTCCAGGTTTTATTCCCAGTAGTAATCTATCACATGCCCACCCTTCACTACAGTCAAATACATTAATTTTAACTTCATGCTATCTACCAGACACAAATAGCAATACCCAAGGAAGTCCTTATTCTGCTGAACATCTGAGGAATTGGAGGCAACAGGTTCAGGAATTTGTATTCCACCTCTCATTGAGACCTGGAAGTGTATTTTGTATCACTGGAGCTTAATCTTAGATTTAAATCTGACCTGGAATGAGTCCAAACTCTTCAAATGAATTAATCAATGAAACTGGTGAAAAAACATAATTCCCAGCTCACAGAGCATTGCAGAGGTTAAGAAGCAGCATTTCTAGATCAGAAAACAAAACATTCCAGGAGTTCCCTGCAAAATACTAAATTTATGAGAAAACTGCATTAATAAGAAAAATATTCTGTGTTAACAAAAGAAATATATTTTTATTTTTTCCTTCACCTAATCTGTATTCCACTGTATACACTTCCCTAAGCACCTTCTGAGCTAAAACCTTGAATTGGTATGGATGCCTCATCCCTGGAACAGGAGCTTGGAGCAAGATGATCTTTAAGATCCCTTCCAACCCAAACCATTCTGTGATTCTATGAAAGATCTTTTAATATAATTTACAAACCCCTTACAGGTTGTATAACTTTCACCCCTTCATTATTTATGACTTAGGGTTTGAGTTTTTTTCTGTTTCTGTGTGCCCCAAGTAAACACTGCCTCTCACTATATATTGTGTCAGCCACAGAAAATCTATCATTGCTGTCTCACAGGTGCTAGGTGTTTCTTTGTCCATGAAATCTCTCAGATCTGCTGGAATATCCAGGCAAAGCATCCCTACACCCAGGCATCTGCAAAATCTGGCCACCATCAGATTGTCAGTGTCACAGCCTCGTCTGAAAGCTGAGTCACTGATCCCTGACACAAAGGAACATTGATCCCACAAAAGGGACTCTGTGTCAAGATTTTGATTTTTAAAATGTGTATAAACTATGAGTGATTCGGCATTTGAGATGTGCCTGAATTAACAGAAAAAAATCACTCATGAAAAGAGCAGTTGTCTCCTTGCAGCCTTTCCCAGGAGCAGAACTGAGCCAACTTTGAGTGATCAGCTTGGTGTGGCATGGACATAGACATGGATATGGATATAGCAAGGTGTGGACTCACAGAGACAAGTCTTTGCACATAACACATCTTTTTCTCTGCATTCCTCTTGTTAGCAGGTTCTTGTTTGTCTACAGATGTCTCCCAACTCTCTGTGCTTGTTCTGGACTTTGCTATTCATGGCCTTGACACTAAAATATTTGACACAACAATCAGGTCCCTGCATACAGTTAAACAAGTAGCTTTCAGGGGGTTGGTTGCTTATTTTTCTACTGGTCACTATGTAATCTTGATCTGGCAGGAAGATTTTATAAACACCAACCATATATCATACATCATCATTCTGTCATACCTGCCAGAAAAATACACTTCTGTCTGAGTGCTGGGACTGATGACAGCTCTTCAGAGGCTGTCCCTTGCTCTGAGAGGGAAGATATATAAAAACAGAAGGATAAAGCCTGTAATTTTTTATAGCTCAGTACTTAACACTCACAGGCAGTGGAGTAGACAGCAGTCCCAGGAGAAGACATGTGATCCTCCCACGTTAGAGCTATGCCCAATTTCCAAAGCCCCTCTGAGCATCCAGTCGCTGTGTTTAAGATGCTTTGACACACATGCATTAAAAGTTTGACCTTACCCAATAGATGGGGAGTAATTTTCACCAACAGAGACAAAAAATCAGGGAAGGAAAGAGATGCTAGAGGTGAAGCAGGCTAAACACTCAGGCTATGGATAATACAGGTTGTGGAATGAAGGGGTGAGATTTACTGAGACATTTCTGAAGGTCGTGTAAAGGTCATGCTCTGGTGTATGTACACGGTGCTCACTGTGAGAGGGATTATTGCAGTAATCACCACTGATCCCAGCCACTGCCCAAGCAAACCATTATCTAGGGAGAAAATCCCCTGTTCTTTGCTTTGTTCTGGTCCTTTCCAGGGTGCAGGCACCTCCTCTAAGTGACTGCTCCTCACTTAGGAGACCCTGCTATGCTCCCATCAAACCAGGACTCCAGGAAGAACCCCAAAATCAGCACATGACTATTTTTCAGCTCTTTTTGTCCCCTCTGCAGAGGGGACAGGTGACACTGCAACCACTCCTGAAGCCAGAAGGGGCCAAACTCACTCCTTGGTTCCTGAAAAAGGGAAGGAGTGAAGGACAAATCCTGCACAGCACAGATCCACTGGTGTGCACCCTGCTCATTTCCACCACCATGGCCTGCACATCTCCAGCTTTCTCCAGCTCAGCTCTGGCTGAGTTATCACAGCCTGAGGGGTGACAAGCTGTCAGGTGGCAGCTGAACTGCATGAAATGGCCAGAAGTGGGGAGGTGGGGCAGAAATGTGCATTTGTGAAGTTTCCTCTCCTCCTCCACGGCCAGAGGAAGAGTCAGTGCTGGTATGGGGAAACTCTTCCCATCACAGTGGCTGGAGATGATGTCTGGGGCCCAATGGTAGGAAAGAACAGAGGGGAAAAGACAGTTCAGGAAGCTCAAAAACATAACCACAGAGGAAATAAAAATGAAGAACCCAGAATTGCTTAGCCTAAAGTAGGATGGAAGAGTGTTAACAGTTTTTGAGAGACACCTGGGAACTCGTGGAGGATCTGCCAACAGAGGCCTTTCCAAATGAATCACAAGCATCTGTCAAGAGTGTTCTACCAGGAATCGTGGCTGTGGGCCAGGAGATGGGCTCTTGGGACCTCGTGGAGCTGCTGCCAGCCCTCTTTGTCTGAGCTGCATTGAGTGGGATCTCTCCTTTACCCTGCTCTGCCCGCAGGCAACGGCGCTGAGGCGGCAGCACAGGACTGACCCAGACTTGCAGGCTCCAACTCTCAGCTCCCCCAAACCTCTGCCTCAGCTGAGGGGATGAACAGAGATGGCACAGGAGGCCAGAGATGACAGAGATGGCAGAGGAGCCACCTGGCCAAACTGCTTTGAGAGCAATGGGTTGGGCCAGCAGCCTCCACAGGCCCCTTCCCACCTGAATCATTCCGTGTGGGAGAAAAGTCTACAGAGGTTCACCAAGCTACTCCAGGATTTCATGGCATGACCAGGACTAGATTCACATGTTTACTTCTCTGGACAGGTTTTCATCCCACTCCTCCAAGAGCATCACAAGGTGCAAGCACTCCACCCCCAGGCAGGACATCCCTCTCCCCTACACCTTTTCCAAGCAGGGGCTTTCCAAAGGATGCAAAGCTACCAGAGCCCCATAAAAAGCAAACTGAAGCACAGAAAACAGATGGGCCAGAGTGTGGAGGCACTTACAGCAGATGGCACTAAAATATTAAACTAACATTACCGTATGCTTAAGCCTTGGCCTGGCTTGCTGCTGATTGCAGAGCCAGCCTGGTGAGAGCATGCAGATGAGAAAAAACGAGCCTCAGATTGCTAAAGCACCCAACCAAACATCCCCTTCCCACAGAAAAATGCCTCACTAGCAGCTCCTCCAACAGCAGGGATGTGCTAACTCAATGCAGACGATGTTTAGCTGAACAGAAAAGCATTCCCAACAAATTCGGGTCTTTCCCAGATCTCTGCTGGAAAAAACATTTCCTTCAGAAACTCTGTAAAATCAGTTTGTCTGTGACAGCAAATGGGGGAAAAGCCCACACTGCTCAGTGTTTGTCCACTGTGGGACAGCCCTGGGACAGCACAAGAGGCAGCAAGGAAGGAAGGAAAACACCTTCTTCAACCCAGGGCATTTCCCACTGTCATCCCAAAACCAGAAGTCATCCGGACTGCAGCTTGTGACAGTTCCTAAGAGACACCAGGGTACTACACAGGGATGGGTGGCCCTGAACCTTGGTGTCCCTCATGGCTGCTCAGAGCCACAGCAGCCACCAAGGGTGTGTGGTAAGGACACATGCTTGTAGGGGATTGACTGGAGTAATGCTGTGAAAGCCTTTCATAAGGCATAAAAATCAAGATGCTTCATGGCAGGCTGGCACAGGACTGTGCTGCAGAATAATGCACTTGAAATGATTAATTTTATTTGACTGTGGGTCCAGCAAGGTCCTGCCTGGAGCCTGGGTCATGCCCATTGTGTCATCTAACCTGTGAGTGACAGCCCACAGCCCCAGGCCTGGGCCTTCCTTTTCTTAAGTGAAATTCTGCCATAAAGCAAAAAGAAAATTAAAATAACCATTACCATGAACGTCCACATCTCTTTCTTTCTTTTTTATGTCCTGAGATCAGACATCTGATCTGAAGAGTAACAAGGTGCTGTGTATTTCATTAAATGGATCAAGAAGAAGGAATCTTCTAATACTGGGGGTGGGGAGAGACATGATCCACCAGCATAAGGAAGATCTCCTCCCAGGATCAGCTCCTCAGGCTGTGGGACACCAGCACAAGGTAAGCCAGGCCACCCTGGCAGACAGTGGCCCAAAGGTACCACAAGAGAAGACAGGAAAGGACTCAGCCAAAGAGCTCTTGCTCAGCTTGCCTTGTTCCAGGCTTCTTTTGGGCTTGTTGCAAAATGCCCCAGGCCAAAGGATTCATGTTTCCAGGACAGCAGATCTTTTCTGAAATTCCCTGTGTGCCCAAGCCACGTGCAAGTCCAGCACACAAGAATTCAAAAAAAAGAATAAAAAGGAAGAAGAAACTGAGCTGGCACCCTCCCTTCCTGCAGTGCCACAGTCAGATATGCTCCAAGCCCTGTTGTGTAAGGGCTGTGCCCACCCCAGGGAGGAGATGCCAGGGGAGATGTGAGAGCTGCTTGGCTGCAGCTCTGCCTTCCCCTCTGTGCTCTGCAGGTGGAAGAGGAGTTGGCAGCACTAACACAGGTAACAACTGCACATCTCAGGCCAAAGCCAAGCCTGGGGTGCATCAAGCAAAGCCATCGTTCTGACCACGCAGAAAAGCAGGACAGGCTGCTTGGTGATCAACAGCGTGGGAATAGCTCCACTCCATCAAATCCTGACAGCTCCAGCAAAATGGAGGTGGGAAGTCACTGCCCGTTTTTGTTACTGCCACTGGATGGCAATAGACGTTAAGCAGAGATCACTGTGCAAAACACACACGCAGTTGCTGTGCTCCACCTTGTTGTTCAGGGGGATGGCCGTGGTTTCAGCACGCCCAGCAGACACAACAGAGAGATTCAGAGCCCACAGGCTGGCAGCAACACAACCAGCAAGACTGTTCCTGGGCTTGGGCTGAACGCTGGGCTTTTCCTTTGCACAGCCTTCCCTTAACTTTCCTGCACCCAAAACCAATTTTTGTCTCGCCAGCTCAGAGCAAACTCTTCTGATGAGCAATGCAAAATGCATTAATGCCATGGATAGGGGTGAAGAAACACCTGGTGGGATCATAGTGCCACGCTGTGAAATAGATAAGGCTTACACTGAAACTGATGAGTGACTGTTTTTAAAGTACATATAGCTGCCTATGAGCTGGCCAAGGGCCACAGAAAGATCTACAGCAGGGTGTCAAAAACACAGCCAGGTGTGTTGAACAGCTTAATTTCATCTTGTGTAACAAGTAAGTAATAGGAAACAATCAAGGTTTTCTACATTTAACAAGTGCATAGTTGCATCTTGTTAGTATTCTCTTAATGATAGATAACTGACTAAGATAATTCTCCTAATTAGTGAATGATGACTGTTCCTGCTCTGGGTGACATCACTCTGCTGCACCTCTGTCGTGTGTCAGTCCCACTTCTCCCCCTGTTCCTGTCGCTTTGGCTGAGTGTGGCCTGTGCCAAATGCCTGCCAGGTGCCTTTGAGCTGGCACATGGTACAAATGTGATGCTGTGATGTCAAGCTCTGCCAAGACCTCAAGCTGATGCCATGAAAGCAGCCCCTGTCCCAGTGGATGTGCTCTGCCACATCATTTCCCTACCAGACAATGTGCCTTGGGAGCACCCACAGGAATGCTTTGGTTCCACCAAGCCAGTTAACACATCCCTCAGTTCACCTCTGATAAAGTGCTGGTTTTCACATGGGTTTCTTGTGGGTTTCATGTGAATTCTCCCAGAGAAAGACCAGCTCTCCATTCCCAGGAGAGCCCCATAATACCACATTTTACATAACAATTTAAATATTGCCCAAATACAGCAACACACCCATGACTGGAAGATATTGTAAACTGAATTCTACCATCATCCAAACTTTTTTACCTTGAGCCCACATCCCCATATCTAGAAATAAGCTTTAAAAAAAGACACAGGTTTTACCAACAGTACTCTCAAGAGGCTCTATGTTTTTGATTTCCTTGCCTTAGGCACCAGGGTGTCTTGAGAGCAAAAAAGCACACACTGAATTAGTCCTCTCTGCACCACCAAGCAGTAATTAGCTGTCTTGAGAGGTAAAGTTCCTGCCTCTGCTGTCCTAGGGGAATAAAGATAGGAAACATGCACACAGGGACAAAGTCTGCTCACCTACACAGGGATTTTCTCTGACCTCCATATGAGAACAAGTATGTTAGCATCACTTCAGGCAATGACAGAACTAGAGTCATGGAACTTAGGCCAAAAAAATCTGAACATGACTGAGGGGTACTAAAAATTGTAACAGATCCTGAAATCTCAAAACTGAGGTACAGAGCACTAGCTGTCCACGTGATAGTCCCCAACTACTTTCCCAAATCCAAGACCAAATTTTTAGTGTTCTGTCCAAAACAACACACACACTGGAATTGCAGAGACCCAATGCCAGACTGAAGGAGCAGTGATTAAAGTTAATTTAATCAGCCCTACAACTTGTAGGATTTGGGCAGAGGCTTGTCTAAAAATGGGAACTTGGTAAGTGGGAAAGAAATGGTTTGAGCTCAGACTACTTGTGAGGGAGATTAGATGCACAGCATGACATTGGGAGCTCTGAGAGTCTGCCAGGAAAACACACTCACAAGTAATAATCATCTTTCTTATTCAGACTGTTAATGTCATTAGTGCATTACTACTCAGAATCAGTATTAGCACATTTTGTTTGTGCTGCAGATCTTGCAGCTCTCAGCACATCATGATAGTTCAGGCTGTTTCCTGACCAGACTTGCATGCTTGGGCTCACAGCACAGAGGAAATGGGTTTTAAGTGTGCCACCCACACAGGCCTGCCACATCTCTGGGCCATCATGTGGGACATGGGCCTGCACGAATGTGGACAGAGGAAAAAGATGCTCTTCAAGCAGGGGGGGAGGATTCTTCCTCTCCTCCAGTCTCTATCCAGCTGTTTGCAAGGAAGCAGCAGCTCTTTGAGTTCCAAAAACAACACATCTGACAAGTGAGGTGGGCTGTCAACTGCCCTCCTGCCCAGCCAGGGGGACAGCAGAGGGGCAGCAGGGCAGGTGTGGGGCAGTCCCAGAGTCCCTCCCCTTCCACACCAGGACAAAGCCAGGACACACAAAATGCTACTTAAAGCTGGCATCTCACAAAGAATAATACGTTTTTTGTGTAGTTTGTGACCCAAGCCCTTTACAGGCTACAGAGACCCCAGCAGTGTCAGCAGGCAGTGACCACATGCTGCCCCTTGGTCCTCAGAGTTCAGCTCAGACTAAAACCTGGCAGTGTCCTCCAAAGGTTTGGTGGGTCCTGTTACATCACAGTGCCTGGCACAGCAAGCCTGGACCTGGCTGGTTCTGCACTGGCTTTGAAGGGATCCTATGGGGAGACAACTGAAGCTCACCTGCAAGTGTCCTGCCCTTCCTCCTCACACTGCTGGATTCAGGAAAGGGACCTCAGAGGAGCACACAGGATGTCCCCTAAGTCCTGCAGAACTGGGAAGAGCCACCCACTCCCCTGCACTAGAAGCATCCTCATTATTAAGAATGGAGGGTGTCAGCCACCATGAGGGATTTGTTTAAACTGCACCAGCTTCATTATCACTGAATGGTTTGGATTGGAAGTGACCTCAAATATTCTACAGTTCCAACCCCTCATCCACAGAAGGGACACCTTCCACTGGACCAGACTGCTCAAAGCCCCATCCAGCTTGGCCTTGAACACTTCCAAAAACACCCAGACTCACCAAACCCAACTCCTCTCTTCCAAATCTTGCCTTTTTTTTTTTTTTTCTTCATAAATGCATCCTGAAAATCTTTATCCTTACACTTCTGAGAGGTGCTGAACCACATCCCTGATTGCACCCCTTCCCTGGGACAAGGCAAGTAGTATTTAAAAGGTAAGATGATTAATTTGTTCCTCTTTGTCCTCCGGATGCCTGACGTACAAATCAGCCTTATGGCATTGGGGTTCCTGCATCATCCTGTATCTATGCTTAAGCCTAAAAATTATTGTTGCTGGTATTTATTTCTTCCCTAAGAGGATGGGCAGGTCGGTGATGATGTGTGGATTGTCACAGTCATGCCCAGCATCCACCTGAGGGTATCCTGTGCCAGCAGCTCCCCCTGCTCCACACTTCAAACATCTCCCCTGCAAGGAGCAGGCACTCCTCCCTCCCCCTCCTCTCAGCAGCACTGCAAAAACCAACATAACATCTGCATTTACCTTTCTGCTTATTTAAAAACGGCAGTAGGAACGAAGCCAGCGGACTTTTTTTGCCGAAGTCCTTGGAAGACACTTTACTTTGGTTAACAACAGTTTCTTCGATGGGTTTCTTCAGGGTTACTCTCTCCTTCAGCTCCTCGGTGCTGACGGCAGAGGTCGGGGGCTCCGCGCCGATTTTCGGCGCGACAAAGGAGCTTTTCAGGTAGGACGAGGACTCGGCCAGGTTTTCCCTGTTCATCCTGCTCTCTGTCATTCTGCCGGCCTCGTAGTCCGAGGCGTCGGCGCGCGAGTTGTTCTCCTCCTTGATAATGTCCATCACCTTGGGCTTCATCAGAGGGGAGTCCTGCTCCCTCTTGGGGCTCTCCTCGGAGGCCGAGGAGGCGTCGCAGGACTCGATGATGAGCTCACTGTCCAGCTCGGCCTCCCGCTCCTCCCGCAGGATGCTGTACTGGATGGAGGGCGAGGCGGGCGACGGCGGCGGCCCCCCGATGTGGCTGAAGGTCATGTAGTTGGAGTGCAGCACCTCCTCGGCAGCCAGGGGGTCCTCCGAGACCAGCTCGATCTCCGAGTCGCCGGACTCGGCGCTGCTGGCTTCGTTGTCGCCGTGTGAGGAGGAGGAGGGAGGGCGGCCGGGCTTGGCCCGCTGGTCCCGCTTCTCCGCGGGAGGGGCTGGAGATCGCTGCGCCTCCGGGGGCTCGAAGGAAAAGCTCTTGGCTTCCTTGATGGCACTGATGAGCTCGTCCTCCGACAGGCTGCCTTTGCCCTGAGACTCTGAGCCGGACGGTTCTGCCGCACAGGAGAAAAAATAAATAAATAAATAAAAGAAATTAATAATCTTGTTTTCTGGCAACTTAGGGAACAAACACAATAGATTTCACAGCAGCACACATCCCTCTAGCACGGCTGGGAGCACAGGCACAAAGTCTCCCAGTCTGGCATGACTAACAGTAATAACAGCTTGACCTTACACAGCATCTCCCATGTAGGTAGTCCTTATAAAAGAAGCATCACTTACTGAAGGAAGAGCTGAGGTACAAGGCAGTGCTGGTCACTGCTTGACCAGTGGCTCAACAACGTGGTTTTCACCAGGAAAATCATCAGTCAAGAGGAACACGGGCTCAGGACACACATGACAGCATCAGACTGTCACCAACAGATACCCATCTGTTCTGGGGACAAATACACACATGGGGCTGGTGGGCTCTGCTGATCATAGCAACTCACCTGTAGTTTTGCCCAACTTTAACTTTCAGGTGTGGAAAATTTAAGATCAGAAACTTTTGTTGTTGTTTGACTAGTTATTTTTTATTAATTTGGGATTTGTTTTTTTCTCAGGGTATGGGTGGTGAATTCTCTGCTTTTAGCTCAGTTGGGTCCAAGAATGAAACCAATTTTTTCTACTGTAATTTTTAATATCACTACAAACTATAGTAACAAAAATAACAACTATCTCATCACCCAAAAATTTGAAACAAAACAAAAAGATTAACAACCTACTCTGCATTTTCTGACTGCAATTCCCCAGTCACATCGAAACAACCATCAAGCACACACAGATATTTGTCCTCTGGGATCCTAATTTGCGTGTTCATTCCCTAATTTAAAGTCATTATTAATGTGATGGGGTCACTGAATTGCACTGCAGGATGTGAGGAGTCAAGAAAGCCACCAGGAAAATAAATCCCCAAGTTTCCTCCAGCTGGTGAAGAGGTCCATGACAGGACAGTGCCTGCAGGTATCCCCAGGGCTGGGTACCACAGTGCAGTGGAGGGAGGTTTCCAGCCCCGTGGCTGCAGGTGACACAAGAAAATCCTTCTGCACCCCAGATTCTGGCTGCAGACAGGATTAAGGTACTGGCAGGCACTGTTACAACACACTCCTGCCTGTCTGGATGCTGGGAATTTTCTGGTGCATTGGGAGTTCGTGCATCCTTTTCTGTCTGCAGGAAGCTGTGCCGCTCTCCTGCATCACCACATGTGAGCATGTTCTCCCTGAGCCACGACTGAACTCAGCACAAATCCAAACGGGCATGTGACTTCCAGCCCTCATTGCACAGCAACAGGGCCATCCCTGGGCTTCACCCTGCTCCTCCCTGTGCTGGCAGCATGTAATTCCCAGCCCTGGCATTCACCTTGGGAATAGAACAGTCCTTTGTGGCCAGCAGCAGGGTGTCACATTTACTGCTGGCACTGGGATAAATACCCACAGCCTTTCAGCACCAGTGCAGAGACAGAGCATGTCTTCCTTCCCCAGAAAGATGAGGGCCAGAGATTAAAAGCAAAACGTTTTTAAAAGTCTTAATCCAAGCAGGGGGTTGTTGCACTGCACCAGTCTTCTACACAAGGAAAAGGGTCTCAGTTTCACCCCAGGACCTTTTAAGGGAAAAACACTAGAAGTGTTTCTATGCTCTCCTGGCAGTAATTGGCTTAATGCCAAGACAAAACCACTGATAGGTCTCTTAGTTGTTTATCAGAAATGTAGTTATTTTCTATTGGGCTGGTTGCCAAAAATCCCACCTAAATCATTCAATATATAAGGAAGAGCACAAGGCTTCTCGGTACATTTTCGGGATGTTGTAGCAGGTGTAAGGGACCTGTCCCTACACTGTGCATGGCTTTTGTTCTTTGGTTTTGTATTATTTTCTTCTTTAATTAAAACCTTTTTGCTTTTTCAAGATGCATTCGATCGTGCCACCTCACAAACTATTTTAAGCCATTTCTGTGAGGTGCTGGATACCCTCAGAGTGTGTTGGACCCTCGTGGAGCTAAAAAACACCTGGCTCAGTGAGAATTCCAACAGGGGATGGTGACTGGAAGCTTTGCCAGAATGCTTGAGGGGTACCCAGGAGCCACGACTTCACTGGGTGACTGCATGGGAATAGCAAGGGCAGGTTTTAAATTTCCTCATCACTTATGAATGTGGTGTCTGGGCATGGAACATTCCCAGCTGCAGGAAAAGGGGGAAAATCCAGAGGAAACACCCATTGGGAGGCAGCCTCTAGAAGAAGATGCCTTCTTCTTTCCTTAGCAGGATGGATAAGAAGTTTTGATGGGATACAGATACCAAGCATCCCCAAGGCAGCCCAGAACAGTCACCCAGACTCAGTAAGCAACAGTGCCTGAAGCCCTTAATTACCTTGTAGCAAAAAGTGTAAATTGATGAACAGTGGCACCTCTCAGGAGCAGTGTGTGATTTCACTCAGTCAAATAAAAGAAGAAAAATGTGGCTCTAAAGTCTATTCATTAAATAATTCCAGAATAAATTAACAGCTGTGGTGGACTCTATCTCCTTTTCCTATGTGGAACTACCCAAATGCTCCCTCACTTTTCTTAGGAACCAAGTATTTCTCCAAGAGGAGGTATTCGTGTGGGTGCCAGACTACCACTTTAAGGAAATTCTACTTGTTTTTTGTTTTTTTTTTTTAATGCTTCTAAATGAAATTGAAACAATAGAACTTTCAGTTTGGGGATGTTCTTTGTCAAATATTCATCATTAAAGGATTTTGATTAAAGGATTCCAGGACACTGAAATTTAATTTTCAGTCTGAAAATTCTGATTTCTGTCCCAGAACTTTAGTCCTTTCTACAGGACTATGCTACTTTTATATTTTAGCAGTGTATAATAGGGAAAATGAGGAATAGGTATTATGCACTACTGCAGTAATCAGACAAAAGGAAAATGTATAAACATAGGGTTTCGGTGACCCCCAATAGCAATCAGAAGTCTTGTAAAGAGACTGGCCCTTTGTCCCTCCAGTCCCCTTTGTAAATGAGATGACAGCATTTCCCTCCTCAGCACTTAATAAAAGCAGCACTTTGACATGAAAACAGCACTGATTTTTACCCATTTAACCTTATTTGCTGCAGGGGCAAAGAGATATTAAGCCAGCCATTAAAATGCTAATAATAAGAACCCAGTCAGTTGCACTGCCCTGATCTCAAACACCTCATTTCCCTTGGAGAATCAGGGCAGCCAAGGTGACCAAGAGACCCCCAAACCACCAGGATCCAGCTCAAACCATGGCCTTGATGAAATGTTGCCCACAGGCACATTGCTTACCCTAGAGGAGAGATCCCTGAGCACTGAGCTCAGCAGACCTGGATCCCTTCCCATACAGCAAGGGCAGCCCATCCTGAGCAGGGTGTTGTGATGGGGAGCACAGTTTGCCTCCCCCCTTCACTTTGGCTGCACAAACTGCTGCCAGAGCAGAGCACAAACACCTCCTACACTGTGGGTTTGCAAGATTTCCATGTTTTAAAAAAGGTTTTGTTATAAGTTAGTATAGCTCTAGGTACCCCATAAGGGCCCCTTGTCTTGGAGTTTTCTCTTATCATAAGCTGATAAGAGTTTCTATGCCTCTCTGGTCTTTGCCCAGAGACTGTTTCCTATTGGTCCTTTCCCCATGATGCTCCCTGCCCATCCTCTCCTTCTTCCCCTGTCCATCATTAAGTCACTATCTCCAAGGTCCAGAACTTTTGAGGAGATGTGGACAGCAGTTGGCAGATTCCCCCGAGACCCCTCCCCAAATTACCTTGATTTGTTAGTAGTTAGGTAATTCAGTTGGCATTTGTTGCTTTGCTTTGTTTTATTGATTTATAGTTTGTACCCACCCCTTGAGCCTGTCCTGGACAAAACCCCCCTGTAGCCTTTGTCCAAGATCTCTCCTGAGGCATCGGGCAGGAGGTAAGGGGTTCCCCTGTGACCTCAATAAACCTCTGTCCCCCCGACCCTCCAAGAGGTCCCTCTTTCATTTACACCACGGCCGTGACAGCGAAAGTCCAGGGGCTGCTGAGCCAAGACTCACAAATTGGTCCTGTTGTGGCGTGTCGGAGCTGCTGGCAGGTCTAGCTGAACACTGGGCTGACCAAAGAGACACGCACTCCAACACTACACAAAGACTTGTCAGTGCCCTCTCACACCCTGTTACAGTCACCCCAAAAATCCATGCTAATTCTCCAAAGTGCAGGGTACAACTGCAACCACTTCTTGAACAGCAAAGCCCTCAGTGTCCTGCACCACCAGCAGCATTACCTGTGCCAGAGGAGGGTGGTGTGACAGATCCTGGGCTGTCATCCTCTGGCTCTGACACTGTCACCGTTGGCACCACCTCATGGCTCGGCTTCAGGCCGGTGTCCGGCTGGGTCGGGCTCGGCTCTTTGCTGGCAGCTTCCTTGGTGCTTTCTGTCTCAGTGAGGGTGATCTTGACAGGGGTTGTAGCCACAGAGGGACTGTGCTGACCCCCAGGCTTTCTGTCTTCCAGCAGGTCTTGTTCCTTGGCTGCCTTTGTGCTCTCCGAAGGCGTCTGTGCAGGTTCGTGGTTGGACCCCGCAGGAGTTCCCCGGTACTTGTCACTAAGGCCTGGGCTCTCATCTTCTGAGTCAGAGTCATGTTTTTCTGGGTACTTTATTTCTTCTGACCTACTCATGTCCATGTATTTGTAAGCTTCTACTTTCATGGGATCTGCTAAGGTTTTGTCGACTTCAGTGGACTCTGCAGGAGTCATCTCTATTCCCGAGTCTGAGCTAAACAAGCCGCGGGATTCAAACCCAGTCACATCTTGAACAGGATGCCCCAGGGCGTTAAAGCCCTCCGTGCTGCCCGAACAGGAAATGGGGGTGTTTTCCTGCTGATAGATGCCCGTGAAATAGGTGGAGTCCCGCGGGGTGGTGTAGTGGACATCGGAGATCAGAGAGGTGTAGAAGGAGTTGTCCCCTCCGTTGGCAGTGGAGCCATAGTCAAAGAGATGTGACGAGCCTGTGACACCTGAGGCAAACACACAGAAACGAGGCACAGTAAGACACAAACGCCTGCATGCTTTCTGCATCAAGCTTTCTGCAAAGGCACGCTCACCCCCTGCTGATTTTAGATTTGGTTGGTGAACCAGACTTGACTTTGCCTGAACGCTCTTGGGGACTGTCTCTTTCTATACCTCTGGGCAATATAGTGGCACATCTGTCACACAAAGCTTCCAGCTGCTGTTCCATCTCTAAAATACCTATAGGGATCCTGATAGTAACTAAGCACTCCTGGCCAATGTTTGCCCAGCCTGTAAATAAAAACTTCCTGTGATTGCAACCTCACAACATCCCTCACAATCCAACCCAGGGGCTCAGCATTCAATACCCTTAAAAGAAATCTAATGTCCAATTCTAAACCAATATTTCTTTTTAAATTCATAGAACTGGAGGAATTTCATCCTAAGGAAACTTTTCATTATGAAAAAAATTATGCTGGACAGAAATTGAGAGGGAAAGTTGGCAAGCAGATTTAGATTACACTTTCTCTTAAGAGCAGCCACCCTAAATTTGTGAAACACCAAGGCAGAGACTCAACATCCTCATTTAGTGATTTCCACATGTTCTGAAAGCTGTAGTCCATGTGCATCCTCTAGAAATCATGCTGGCATGAAGGTGGTTAAACCCATGCATCATTTTCATGCACTGCCTCTAATTCCCTCTGCCACGCTCTCAGTTCCTGGGGATGATGCTAATTAAATTAGAAACAGCAGCCACTCTCTCTCTGCAGCATTCATACAAAAATGATGGGAACAGTGAGATTCCCCATGAGGGAGGTGGGAGAGACGGATTTCTGTGGGGGCTGAGGGAATGGGATGAGCAGGAACAAAGCCAAGGGAGCAGCCTATTAACCCCTCATGTGCTGAAGCATCACAGGGGCTAGCTGGCTTTCTCCCACCTCTATTCATCACCTGCAAGAGAGGTGAGGCTCCTGACCTGCTCCACACATGCCTGGGCTACCACACACAGTGCAGACTTCATCCTAATACTAAAGGGACATTGCTGCAGCTGCAAAGCCAGAACCTGGAAGATGTCCATGAGAAAGCTCCTGGGCTGCTTGCATTTGGGTATTTCCTTCCTCCTTGCACACACAGAGAATGATACCATCTCTAAACACCACCACAACTGCTTTCCCCCACAGCCCTCCACACATCAGGCACGTGCAGCTCATTTAGTGAGCCCTGAAGCAGTATTTTCTGCCCTGTAATGCTTCAGAGTTGTAGCTGAAGGCTTTGTTTTACTGCACAACCTCACTGGATTTGACACACACACACACCCCAAGCCCTGCACAAAGGCAGAGTGATCATTTCCCTCATTGTATTTCTGCATTGTTCAGGGTTGTGATGTCTTGCAAGCAACTTCTTTTCCCTGAATTGCCTCTAGGCTGGGAACAAAATGCTCCTCCTATTACAAGGGGAAACCTAGTAGCACAGGGGAAAAGCAACCCAAAAATGCCACTTCTTGCTTTTCAGCCTCCCTATGCTACCTGTTCCTGTGTCCCCATCCTCCCTGGCTTTGGGTGCTGCTGCTCCCCACCAGTTCTCCCTGCTAATCTGCTCCTGCACACACGATGCTGGCAGCAGCTCCATCCCCACAGCCAGGGATTTGTAGCAGCCTTTGCCACAGGAGAGCACAGAGCAAGGGGTGCTGCAGCCAGCAGGTGGAAAATCATCCATTCCCAGTCATTCCCAGCCTTCAGCTGGGTGTTCTCACTGCAGTGTAGCACTGCATAGAACTTTTCATAGAAACATTTATCATCAAGGCAAGCTCTTGCCTCAGAGTGGTGAGGGTCACTGTGGAGATGTGAACTTGGGGCTTATTTCCCCCTTCTCTATCTATGCACCTTTACGTTTACCTACTCCAAATTTCACCTTCTGTTTTCCTGCCAGCTCAGGAAAACTCAGATGCTTTTGTAACTTGTTGCAGGCAGCTCCCATCCTCTCTGCTCTGAACAGCTCAGTCCCAACAGCAAAGCTACGTGAGAATGAAGCCCAAGTGGAAAACCACAGCAAAACCAAAGCAGAATAAGGGATAAACTGGGCTGCCCAACATCCAGGTTCTATCTGAGGTCATCCAGTGCCTTGCAAAGACACCTCATACCCAGAACACATTTCTGAATGAGCAGTAAGTAAAAAGGGAAAGGTTCTATTCCTTGCAAGTGCTCTTCTTGCTGAACTTGCCTTTTTGAAAATTATCCATAAACAGGCTTGAATTTTCACAAATGTGTTGGTTAGCTGGAATTATCTGATGCATTGTCTACGCCAACATATTCCAGACTGTGAATTGCTGACTACAGGCTATTCATGCCTGTTGCTGCCAGTATCTGCTGTTTGTAATTTACTATTTGTGCTGGGTGAGTGGCTGGCTAAATCACGGGGTTTCATGGCTGCTCTTTCATTAAATGCTTCCTCAGTGCCTCCTGGACCTGATCCAAAGCCCACTGAATTCACTAGAAAAGTCCCACTGACTCTGAGTGGCTGTGGACCAGCTCAAGATGGCTGTGGGATACTTTCTGCTCACGAGGAAAACGTTGTCACAACATCATCAGAGGGCAAAAATCCATTCCTACAAACATCCCACTATTGCTAGGAGAGAGGGAACACAAACAGAGTCAAAGGAGACTGAAGCCTCTGCCAAGGCAATATTCACAGATGCTGTTCACAGCTTTCATCTGTGCTTTGTCCACAGTACATGGGAGTCAGATGCACAAGCATTTGCAGCTCTTAGCAATGCTGATCAACAGAGCAGTGAAATGGTTTCTAATGCATTTTTGTCAGGTGCTTCATAGCAGGAGCTATAGCCAGGGCAGCTCACAGGAGAGCCATGGTGATAAAGAGAGGTTGATAAAATACCATCCTATTCTTTAGGTTATTCCTCAGCAGAAAGAAAAATAACCCTGAAATAGTC
This sequence comes from Trochalopteron elliotii, assembly GCA_024734555.1. Lineage (NCBI taxonomy): Eukaryota > Metazoa > Chordata > Aves > Passeriformes > Leiothrichidae > Trochalopteron > Trochalopteron elliotii. Next base: position 3,286,599 of record JANPWX010000667.1, read on the forward strand.
ATTGACACAAAACATCACATTTTCCAATAGTACAAACCCCGTACTGCAGCAGATGTTCACACAGGAGCTGATTTAGAATGGAATCGCTGCCAATCATAAACCTTTTTGTTTTTTCCTGCAGCAGTTTTGCAAATAAAAATGAAACCAGAATATGCATTTGCTACTGGGGTTGAGGAGGAGAGAGTTACAGAGTATGTGAGCATAGGGAGGTTCACATTAGCAGGACATATGGGGATCCCAACTCTCAAGGCGACAGCAGAGTCAAAAGCATTGAAGACAGCTGAAATTGCCTAATTAATAGGATTTAATGTAACTCCCTATTTCCACTGGGACTGATTTAAAGCCATTGCTAAAACTGCCTCTCATTTGGGAAGCGTGAATCTCTCAGCTATTAGACTGGCTATTAAAGACATGGAAACTGATAATAGCTGAGCAGATTTTTGCTGAAGAATGGTGTACTCTGAGCCTGGTGATTAAGAATGCCCTCTCTGACTTTTGAGTTTATTTGGTTCAATATCCGTGGGAAGGAGAAGCCTTGAATAGCACCGGTAACAGATGACACTGTCAGGTCTGAATTTACCCTTGTTACAAAGGCTGGGGGGTTTTTAATCTGGATTTCACTCAAAACTGCCCAAAAACTTGCCTGCCAATTCAGGTGAAGGAAAGCTATTCAGCTCCTGAGGGCAGCAGTTGTGCTTCCCTGTAACCTGAGCCCTGGGGAAATAATTTCACTTCCTGCGACCAGCTAAGAAGTAATGAGACTGATTCAATCACTGCAGCCCAGCTGAGATGCTCAGCAAGTTACATGTGTTTTCATCAACTGCAAAGGAGAAAAAAAAAAAAAAGAATATTGGAAAATGACTGTTTTGTTTGCTCAGAATAAGTGAATGCCCCAGAAATCCTCTCCTACGGAACTGGATTTAGAACTATTTAGCAATTGACACAGGAAATAATTTAGAAATCATCAGTTCCACGCAGAGGAGCTCTTAATTTAAGAAAGACAGCTGAAGATCAATTTGGATCAAGGCACGCTGCACTGCTGCAACACATTGGAACAGGGAACAAAAAGTTAGCTGAGGATCACAGTCAAGAAAAGGAACTGATTTAAATAAAACTGATTCTTTTTTTTTCCCCAACTAGAGTATTCTTGGCCTTATTAAAATTGATCACTTCAGAATATTGTGCTCAACTTTCAGTAAAATAACTTTATTTCACATTAACCTGTCAAGCTTCACATGCAGCTCTGGTGATCTTCACTGGCACAGACAGACTGACATTTGAGGGACCTGGTCTAGTGGAAGGTGTCCCTGCCCACAGCAGGAGGATTGGAACAAGATGATCTTTAAGGTCCCTTTCAACTCAAACATCTCCATGATTCTGTGACATGAAATTTCAGTTCCCCAAAACAGCTGGCAACACCTCAGTGCAAAATTCTGTATTTATTGTGTGCCACTGGTTTGCTCAAAATTAGTAATTTTTCAGAGGAAGAGAGGGGAGAACTAATCTTTAATTAGGTGATGCAGTTTTTACAGCCTGAAGCTGTGCAGAGAAGACAAAATCTTTTTGGTTGCAATGGGAGGAATCAAGGTTTCAGTGACCTTTTCAGACAAAAGCAGAATAGTGGGAGCAAGCAGCTTCCAGCAAATTCCTGTAAGTCTTTTAAGCAGTTGGCTCTGACTTTTTGCTTTGGGTATTGAGCTTCAGGAGTCATTACTGGCTGCCCCAGTGCTGCAGGGATGAAAGCTCCCAGAAGCAGGGTCTTCCCAGCTCTCTCCCATGTCCACCCTGTTCCATTTCAATAATCCCTGACCTGTAGTAATTAATCAATTAGAGATATAATTTCATTTTTATTACTCAGCCATGACCGTTAGGAAAATGTATCTTCCTGCTTTCTTCCAAAGGCACAACAAAAGTAGTTATTATTTTTTTATACCAAATTTACAACTTGGTCATCAGCTACTAGTAAAAAGCCTTTGCTTGACCTTGGCTTCTTTTTATTCCTCACTTAAAAAAGGAGGGGAGAAAAGGGAAAGAATTTTTCCTGTTTTTTGACCCTGATACATGATGTCTCATTGTGTCCTTTTAGTTCCCCAACTCAGTTCCTTTCCTTTTTAAAACTCATAATGACTTACTGCATTCTCATCTGCATCCATACACTACTTTGTGCAGGTGTTCAGCACATCACTTTTCTTACATCACTTTTACTTACATCACTTTTCCACTCCTCTCTACCATACCCAGACAGACCAGCAGCCCCAAGTCTGTCTCCAAATTCAAAGCACACCATTTCCTTGGATCCAGACCAAGCTGTTTCTCCCCTCTCTGCTTGTTTTCAAGTTCAACCCAAACCTCAGGAAAGCTCCAGATTTCCAAATATCCTTGACTCGTACCTTCCTGGCAGTGGCAAGGGCAGAGTGGCAGAGGCATCTCTCAACCTCAACCCAAATCATATTCAAAATAATCTGGCCACCCTCAGGGATATTTGAGTGTACCACTTGGGAGTCATGCTCTCAGTTCTGCAAGACCGTTCTGCGTGAATTTTCCAACCCCAAACACTTCCAAACAAAAGTAGTTTAGCAATTTTGTGTCAGCTGGAGTCGAGCTTGAAACCCAAATAGCTGAGGGCTCTCACGCCGAGCAGAGGCATCGCTGTGCGGTGGATAACACCCCCGGATTAGCCTTTCTCACAGCCAGCTGTCAGCCCTGAGCTATCCCACCTCCAGGTGCTCTGGGCCAGACAGAGAACAGCAAGCTGTCTGCAGGAGAACTGCAACGGGGCGTGCATCCCTGGAAGCAGCGCCAGCTATTCCCAGCTGCCAGGAGATGGTGCTCTTTGTTTTAGCTCGGGATTCGCGAGCCCACTTCACAGCTTGGCAACTTGCTTTCCTCCAGAACTCTCATAATCCTGTCTGCAACAAAGATCCATCCCCACAAACGGCACTGGCAGACATGAACGGCCACACCCCGAGAGTGGTTTGGGGATTCATTTGAACAAGATGATCTTTAAGGTCCCTTTGAGCTCAAACCGTTCCATGATTCTGTGACATGAAATTTCAGTTCCCCAAAACAGCTGGCAACCCCTCAGTGCAAGGTCCTGTATTTATTGTGTGTCGCTGATCTGCTCAAAATTAATAATTTTTCAGAAGAAGAGAGGGGAGAACTAATCTCTAATTAGGTGATGCAGTACACTCAAACATCCCTGAGGGTGGCCAGATTCTTTTGAAGCAGTGTATGCTACAGGAAAACAGGATGTATGGGGAGGGTACATGATCCTACTCTGTTATTCCTCCCCGTGGTTCTCTGCATGGTCCAGAATGTGCTGGGGAAAACACAGAGCAGCAGGGAGGCTCCAGCAGCTGACAGCCTGAGCCTCAGCTCCTGGGGACAGGAGTGAGTCAGTGCCCCCAGCCGTGCAAGTTATTCACTTTTCCCCTCCAGATCTCCAGCTAACATTGCCGTGGCAGGTGCTGCCTCCTGCACAGGTAGGAGGGCAAGAGGACAGTGTGGAAAAAACAGGCTTAATCCTACAGACACTCTCATTACTCAATTGATTTCACTGGAGTGAATTCTGATTCATCACCCCCCTGAGATGGAAGCGAGTCCTAAACTCAAACAAGTTAATGAAAAGCTTTGGTGCATGTAAAACCTCTCCTCCAGGTCACTTTACAGAGGAAATGAGTTACTGCAGCCTCCTAATTGGAGTTGCATCACTTTTTCACAGCTTTAGCTGTCTATTGTAAACAGCTTCCAGCTCCAGGGATACTCAGTCTCAGTCCTCCACATGGTAAATATATGGGGGGAATGAATGGGGGTCAGCTGGGATCCCAGCCCCCAAAAACCTTGGCTGCTGAGGATCAGCAGCATTTATCAATTCCCCACCTTCTTGTAAGCACAGAGACTGGAGCAGGGGACAAATCCCTTTCAGGATCCAACCCTTAGAGGCCCTGACACTTTTGGGAGCATCAGTTTGCCAGGTTGAAAAGCTCCCCTCAGCAGCTGGTGGGAGGTCACCACCACGTTATGGTTCTTCCCAAGGCCCTGCCTGGAGGTTTTTCCTGTTGCCCCAGCCAGCTCTTGGTTTCTTCCAACATCTGGGCAGGCATGGATCAGGTCCTGGCTCTGCTGTGGAGTGCTACAGCCTTATCTGTGGGAGGGATGTGTAGGAAACTGCTGAGCTTTTAGTAAGATTAAGAAGGTCCATCCCAGCAGGATATTAACAGCATCTCTTTTTTGGCCACAGATGCTGCACCACAGCAGCTATTGTTTCCCTGTCAGTGCCTCTTCAAAAAGATACCAGGGTCCACCTTTCTGCTGCTGCTGAGTAGCCACTGAGGGTGTCATGGTGCACCCCAGACCAAGCCGAGTCAAACAGGGGAGCAGAGCTTGGTTTGGTGATGTTGAATATCCTCAGCTCCCATGGGCATCCAGAGGACTCCAGGGCTCACAGCATCTGGCAAGGGAGGCTGAGCAGGTGCCCCAAAGACAACCATCAGTGTGCAAAGTGAACCCATGGTAAATCATTCAGCATTTCCCACCCCCACAGGCCCTCGGGGCTTTCTGCTTCAATAAATGGTCTCAGAGAGCTCCAATTTGACCTGGCAGTAAAACCCTGGCATAAGGTCTGTGACAGCCCTCCACAGGACTCTGGACAGCATGAAAAATACTGAGCATTTTAAAAGGAGGCCTGAGAAGGAGGTTTGAAACGTGCACAAATTTGCAAATGCTGCTAGATGTCCAGCATTATTAAAAAAAAAAAAAAAAACAACATTTAGTGAGTTAACAAAAATCTGTTTCTTGTAAAAAGGTTTTCACTCCAGTGATAGTAACATGACTGGTTGATAGGTTTCAATGACACCATGATACTACCTAAAATACCTTCAAATGCAATTTCCTGAGGATAATTAAAGCCCACTTATAAGATTAATTCTTTCTTATTTCACTGTAGTCACATTTTCTCTGGAATGATAAAACTTCACTGAGCTCCACGACAAAAATACTCCAAGCACTAAGTGAATTAGCACCTAAATGATGCTTTTCCATTACCTGAAATGGGACCCAACTCCCTCTAGAGCAATAGACTCCAAAGCATCTCACAGAATCTGGATGTGTTTGGCTAAGTCTCATTCTTCTTTTAAGTTTTAAAATACCGAAATCCCGTTTCCAGCACGATTCAGGAAATTCAGCAGCTCACTGCTTTATCCCTTAGGGCAGCCCAGGTTGTCCTCCAACCTCCCTTGCAGAACCACCTTCTCTCCTGGTCAGATTCCATCCCTGGAATGCCCTGTCCCAGGCACCTCCAGCCCATCCAGCCCCACCTTTGCTGGGTCCCAATTCCTTGTAAATTCAGCTTTTCATGATTGCTCCAAGTCAATCCCCAGCCACAGAGCTACAGGTTCCAACTCAGCCTGGAAAAGGGAGAAATTCCAATGCCAGCTGCTTTTGATGCTGAGATAAACCTGGGACAGAAATCACTGCCCTGCAGCTTCAGGCTCTTCCACAGGGAGGGAAACCCCAGTGTTGGAGAAGAGCTTTGCTGAAATATAAGTTTTTTTAGTAAGAATCTGATACACCTCTGGAGGGGCTGCTGAGTTCTCTCTATGCCACTCATACCTGCCACAAGAAATCTTGAAAATGTCACGGAAAGCCATGCATAAAAAATGAGAGAAAAGGCAAAAAGGGTTGTCTTGCACTTGGACTTGGCTCCCCATCCCCCAAGGCTGAGGCCACTCCAGCTGCATGAATCTTCCAGGGCGACAGAGAGACAATTGCAAAGAGGTTCAGCTGAAATCACTGAGGGCTCTCAAGAGGAAAATTAATTTTGTGGCAATGCCTGACACCTCCAGTGATGTGTCAGGCACAGTAATTCAGGGAGAAAACCAGCTGTAAGGGACTGCAGGCTGGGGTAAATCAGGAGTGACTCCACCAATGGTACAAGAGTTAAACCTGCATAAAACTGTCACCGGGGAAGGAAGTACGAGGCCCTGGGAGCCAACAAATAGAGTCTGGAGACAAGGCATTACTGGCCATAGATCAGGATCAAATCTAATGCCCAGGGGACAGCAGGGAATTCTAGGTCAGAGAGGACACAGCAGTGCCAGGCTGATGGAGGCAGACACAGAAAAATATCAAAAATCATCGTCAAGCTCTCTTTCCACCCAGGGTTTTCCCACCTCAACATGACCTGCTCCAGAAAGGCCAGAGGAGCAGGTGTGCTGACTCCTGGTGTCTGCCTTTACAGGCAGCAACAGAGACATGAGGACAAAATACCCTCTATAGCATTGAGCAGGACACAAAATATATAATATCACAAAATGTTTAAAGAAAAAAAGAGAAATGGGGAGGTTCTGTAAAGGCAGGTGAGGCAGCAGACTCTGATCCAAGTGCTAATGGGGTTTCCTTGCACATTAAATCATTTCTGTCTGTTTCGAGAAGGTGGTGCCACCAAGGATGCACCTGAAAGTCAATCAGAAAGTTTTCAAAAGTGTATTAAAAGTTAAACCTCTCAAAGTAGTGCAGAATTTGGGGCAGAGCCACTGCAGTCATAAATCAGCATCAACCTGCTGGCTCCAGCTTCTGCTTGAGGAGGACTGGGCCATGTGTGCTATAACTAATGCTAGAAATGTCCTTGCCTTCAAGGTCTCTCCTTTCTTTACCTGCCACTGTGTCTCTTCTCCTGTGACAGATGAGTTCACTCCAAGCAGAGACAGGAAAATCCTCCCCAGACATCTCACTCCCCTGGGGGATGTTTTTTACACCTATCCCACCCCTTCACTCTACAAGAACCAACACAAGTCTTTCCCTCTCTTTACTGTGAAGACAAGACTCCAAAACTGTTCACCCACCCAGGAGAGCAGCCAGAAAGTTTGAACTCTGTGCACTGAGTGGAGGCATAATTAAGATTTCAAGGAGCACAGGTTAGTTTGACTGTCACCCTCCCCGAGAGCCCAGCAGATGCTCCTGCTGCTTCCTTCCTTCCTTGCAGGGGCACCCAGCTCCCCACAGCTGAGGCTGGTAGCTAAACCCCAGCCTTTTACAGAGTGAACCACAGCAGAACCTGCACTCCTGAAAGCTTCTGAGGCTGTGGCAGAGCGAGCAAGGCTCCAAACCAACCATTTGCTGGAGCTGTGGTGTGTTATTAAAGCAGGAGGGGGGCAGCAGCTCCGCAGCAGCGCCAGGACCAACCTCCCTGTCAGGAGCTTCTCAGCGGCACAGCCGGGGCTTGGCTCCAGCAGGGAAAGGCTGGGGATAATTACACAGCTCCTGATAACCTCCTGCAGCTTTACCAGAGCCGGCTCAGGTGCCAGCTGCCCCTGGAAGCTGCAGGGAAAGGCAGGAGCAGAGAGCTCCCCTATTGTTCTGCCCGTCATCCCATCCATGTGCCGGCAGCGCTGCTGCCTCATCCACACCCTGCAGGATTTCTAGGAAAAGCTGCAATGAAAACTTAGATTGTCAGTCATAGGTGTGAGAAATTAAGCTACAATTCATGTCAGAAAAAAGTATGTATAATGATGGGATTGTGACATGGGACCAATACGAAGATAAATTTTAAGAAACTGCCAGGTGAAAGTAAATTAATGATAACTGAACAAAATGTTGTGGTCACTGAGTGGAATGGTTGAGCAAAGATGTAACTGTGTGAAGCTGCAAGCAAGGGAAAACTGCCATGAAAAGGAACCAGAGGTCAAAGAAGGGTGAAGGATAAGGACTCCAACCCCCCAGCAACCACCAGAAACTATGAATGAAAACCAGACATCAGAACAAGGAATGGAAAATAAACATCACAACAAAGAGCAGAAACTAAACCTCATAACAGGGAATAGAAACTGGGAGAAGACTATTAACATGAAGACCTATAAATACCTGCAAAATTAACAGCTGGTGTGCATGTTGGTGGAGCCTAACCCTGACTCCCCATGCACCCAGAGTTGCCTTGCCTGCTTTTTGCCCAGCACAAAATTAATAAATTGCTTAATCTGAAAATGGAATAAAGGAGTACGCCTCCTCATTTATAATACAGGGAGGAGGTCTGTTTTCCTCCAAAGAATGTCCCTTCCTCCAATGGAACACTCAAGACTCCCAAGCTGATGCCACCCTGGCCCTAAAGGAGGCAGAAGGCACTGGAATAGTTTCCAGTGCAGCCCAGGAAGGTTTCAGATCCTGAGGAACTGAAAGGTTTTGAGAGCAGTTACGGAAGGAGCTCTCAGATGCAATCAGTGGAGGAGCTCCTGCTTGAAGAGACAGTTTAGATACATGACCTCCAGGGCAGTTCTCCTGCTTCAGGCTCTAGCACGAGCTGCTTTTGGAAAACAGCTGCACAACAGTCAGAATTGCATCTGTGATGACCAACAAGGACCTTTTCCACCCCAGCAGATGCACCAGGTAGAGCACTTCAGCTGAGGAGAGAGTAGCTTCTAGAACAAGTTCTGGACAGGGCATCTCTGCAGATATTGCTGATTCACCCACAGGTTTGCACCACAATGATAAAAATGTCCAAAGAGAACATGAAAATATGGCAAGCAGGGTTTTTTGCACTGTTTTCAAAGAGACAGGACATCCAGAAAACTTCAGGGCAAGTGAAGCAGTTTTTCCTCTGGGAAGAGCCCATTTTTAGAGTCTACCACTGTCAGTGAGCCAGAGGGCATTTGGAAGAGCATCACTACTAGATAAGCTTAAGCATTAGAATCATAGAGTGGGTTGGAAGAGACCTTATAAATCTTCCAGTTCCACCTCTCTGCCATGGGCAGGGACACCTTCCACTACACCACGTTGCTCCAAACCCCTCCAACCTGTCCTGGAACACTGCCAGGGATGGGGCAGCCACAGCTTCTCTGGATAACCAGGGCCTCATCACCCCCTCAGGGAAGAATTTCTTCCTAATCTCCAATCTAAATTCACCCTCTGTCAGTTAGGATCCATTTCCCCCAGGTGCTGTCAGTCCATGCCCCTGTAAACAGCCCCTCTCCAGATCTCTTGTCGCCCTTTCAGGTACAGAAGAGCTGCAGTTAGGTCACCCCAGAACCTTCTCTTCCCCAGACCTCTCAGCCTGTCTCCAGAGCAGCTCCAGCCCTTGGAACATCTTGGTGGCCTCCTCTGGACTCACTCCAACAGCTCACTGTCTTTCCTGTGCTGAGGATTCCACAGCTGGATGCAGCTTTCCAGGTGGGGCCTCACCAGAGCAGAGCAGAGGGGCAGAATCCCCTCTCTCAACCTGGTGCCCACAGTGATTTTGTTGCAGCCCAGGGCACAGCTGACTTTTTGTGCTGCCAGCACATATTGCTCAGTCATGTCCAGCCTCTGGGTTGTGCTTCAAAAAAAGAAAAAAAAAGTGTTAAAAAATTAAATCTAACAGCTTTCTTGGCTATAATATTGGCTTTAGGCAGCACAGGAAAAATACTGAGTGTGGGAAACTTCATTTTTCTCTTGTAATTTTGACATTTGGCTCCCTCTGGTAATCAACTTACAATGTACACACAGGATATCAGTCAGATGGATGAAGTGATAACAGGGGAATCAAGACACTTAAGATGTCCTGGGGTGAGGTCTTTACATGCAGTGTCAGACACTGACAATAATTCATTGCATTAAAAACCTCAGCCAGGGTGGTGTAGATGCATCAGTGGGTGTCTCAGTGCTCAGGGATGCAGTTATTCTCCTCAGGAGTGAGAGTGTGTGTGCAGTGCTGCAGCCTGAGCACGACTGAACACCCAGCAGGACACTCAAGGAGGCCAGAGCCAGCCCATGGACAGAAATAATACAAATAAGAGCTCATGGACTAACCCTGCAATGTAAAACAGAAAGTCCCTGACAGGGATGGACAGGGCAGGGAGAAAAGACTCCTTATTTGTTTGTACCTTGTCCTTTAGCACAGAAAACCCAGGGGCTGGGCATTTCTGTGGTTTGTTTTCCCTGTTGAGGAGGACAAGAACAGAAAGATGCAGAGAAGCTACAGAAGATGCCCTGGAGGGCAGGACACCTGGGGCCAGCCTGGAGGAGGGAATAACAGATACATTTATATTGCACAGAGGGAAGGGAGGGCAAGAACAGGATCACAGTCTATAAATATTCTCAAGGTATAAGTGAAAGGAGGGAATTAGTCACAGTCTTAGAGGATGGGAGGAAAAGTGGCTTGAAGTTAATATATAAAATTAGGCTGCTTGTCAAGGGATATTTCTTGATGGACATGGGCAGGGGAGTGGAACAGGGAGCACAGGGGTGTCCATACACCATCTCCCCACTACAGCACATCTGGATGAGGAAATGAATTCCAGTTCTGCCCTTTGACAGGGCTCCAGATGTCTTTTTATGGCACCACCATAAACACCCCTATTTTGCCTCTTCTAACTTAGCACTGCAGATAAAAACTGGGCAACTAAGAGACTCTTCAGTTTGGCAAGAGAGAAAATTAAAAGGAAGTAATTCTGCTTGGAACTGAGCTGTAACAGATTTTTTTTAATGATTTTTTTTTCAACGTGAAACAAAAACAAACCAATAAAAATCATTCTAGGTCAAATCAATTTAATTTGACCTGAAGCTAAATGTCAGATCTGGTTTACAGCAAACTTCTAATACCAAAAGGGAACTGCTGTGCATCAGGGTCCCTCATGGCCACGCATGCAAACTGGTGCATAGGGAAGATTCTGGAGTGTCCTTAATTTTCACTCTCCCACCCCAGCTGCACCTAACAGGGTCCAGCTCCCTTCAGAGCCAGAGAAGCACCTTTTATCTTCTACACTAACTTTTCCCCAAGTCAAATCATTCCAGCACAGCACCCACATGACCAAAGTCCTAAATCATGCTCAGACCCATCTTAGCTCCCAGCATTTTGGATTTAAGCCCATGAAATTATTCACTACATCATATAGTTGCTATAGCAACAGCCTATTGAGTATTAATATAAATTGCTGTTCCAACATCCCATCTACTGGAAGGAGCAGTGCAGCAGGGGTAAGAGACATCTTTGCCTGAATTTCCCATTGCCCCCAAGAGCAGTTGATCCAGGCACTGGATTAACCATGTCTTGTCTTCCCTCAGTGCTATCAAGTGTGGCACAGAGCTGTGGAGGGAAAAAAGCAAAAGGAGCCCCACTTACAGCTTGTCCAAAGCTGCCTCTTCACAGCAAAGTTTCCAGAAGTGAACAAAATATGGTCTAATTTAAATGCAGGCAATGAGGATTTTTGGTAGCCCAAGCAAACATGTTAAAACTCAGACCTCTTCCCCTCCTTTTTTGACAAGAATTTGAAGTATGATGCTGCAGAGATTTAATTTTCCAGTAGAACTTTCTGAACACTTCCTTTTCACTAAGAAGGACAATAAATTCTTTTTTCTGATGCTGGATGTTAGAACAGTGCACCTTCCTCAGCACACATGAAATTAAGTTAGTATAGAGCTGAGGATGAGCAGAGAGCACTGGATGGAGGAAGAATGAGGCTGCCCGTGCTCTAAAACAGAGGTAACCACATCCTTCCATTAAATTCTTCTTCCAAGAGGAAAAGTGGCTTTCAGTGGTTAAATACAACTAATTGGTTAAGCACTGGCTTTGCACAATAAATTAGGGATTTTGAGAAGTCTGAAATAGCATTTGATGCTTTCTTATACAAGTGCTACATGGCTCAGGCTCTTCCCTTACAGCCCATGAGCCCAGGAGATGCAAACATCAGCCATGGGGTTTTAACACAAAAAGAGCTGCTGAGGCCCACACAGCTCCCAGACTGACCTGAAATATCCCAAAACCCAACATTTTTTCTCCTTCAAAAACTGGAAATGAGAGAGATGAGGGAAGTTGAGGATAGGAAACAGCATGAAGAGCATTTCCAGCAGGCTATTTATACCCTCTCTGGCTCGAATCCACTTTACCCTGAAGGCATTTAACACTGTTCTGTAGTGTGAAAGGGTCTTCATGTGGATAAACATCCAGGTCTGTCACTGTAAGACACTCATAACATATGGGCAGACTCTTCCTTTCTAACGTTTTCACCCATTTAAATACATCAGGTGTAGGCTCAAGGATTTTATGTCTGATTCTGACCAGGATGACAAGTGTAAACAGCCATTTCAGTGAGGTATTTCTGTCTGCACACCCAGGATGCAATGAAACACCTCCCTTTGGCTGCCATCCCTGTCCCTGAGCCAAAGGCTGTGCTGGCAACCCAGGTCAGGGTTGTCTCTGGAGATCAGGAGTCCCCAGAGTGAAAAGGAAGAGGAGACAAGAGGGAGAACAGGGAGCACTGGCTGAAAACAGGGAGAAGTATTAGGAAATAAGAAAAAGATGAGGTGTGGAGGAGCAGGATGGAAAGCAGAGGCAGGGAGAAGGACACTGATGGGAAGGGAGGGAAATAGGCAGAGCAAAGAGTTAAATAAAAAAAAAAAGAATGATGCAGGAGAATTAGAACAAAGCCACGGGAACACAGAACAAAGAAAGGTAGAGAAGAAGGCAGAGACTGGAATATGAAATGGATGAGAAAAGAAATTTAAGAAGCCCTGGGACAGACACACATACGTGTCCATTTGCAGATTCTGAAGGTTACTACATTATTTCTTCCCTCATTCATATTTATCCAACATACAGTTCTGGGAGGCTATTTTTAACCATGCACAAAAACCACACAAGGAGCTTTTCTCACTTCCATTTTGGAGGAAGGGCCAGGCACTTCCCAGGCACAAGGCAGATCTCTTTTTAGAATAAATTCAGAAAGACTATCAGAGCAAACCCAACGCCTATGAATAAATAAGGCTGTTCCTGCGGAGGAGGCTGTGCCAGGGAAGCTATTCTGAGAAGAGAGGAGGATGTTTGGGAGTGAATGATGAGGTGGTGGCCTCCCTGTATGGAATTTTACCTGCCTCCTCAGGCATTTTTGCCTGTCTCCCTGCACAGAATGAGCTCTTCCAGTCTGGAGCAGCAGAGAGCTTGAGGAACAACACGTGCACAAAGGCAGAGGAACGTGGTGAACACGTGAGCTGCTGGGCAGGTCCTGCTGCCTGCATTGGTGCAGCAGCTTCCTGCACCATGGCCATGCCAGTCTGCCTGAGGACAGCCTGAAACAGCTGCAGGAGCACCAGCCTAATGATACAGATTAACACATGGCCAGAGTCTTATCAACCACGTGCTAATGTATTGTGAAAAACGAGGATCACGTTCTATGTAAATTTTAAGAAATAGGTTTAATAGAAAAGAAGACAATTAGGAGATAGGAAAAAAGCAAAGTACAGCCGGCCAGGTGACTTGGCATTTAGCCAAGTCTACACCTTGCTGTATCAGAGACTTTCTTTACACACTCTTTCAATTGCATCAGTCTGTTGAATATTTATATTTTCCCATAAACTTGTTTCCATATTCCAGGAACCGTTTTGCCTTTTTAAAGCATGTGTGTTTCTTGGCTGTGTCTTCATTATCACCTCCAGCTCGGGCCTTGGTCCAGACTTTCTTCAGGTGGTAGATGCTGATAGTTGGTATATCGATAGCAGGGTCTTCTTTACATGTTCACTGGATGTTATCCTGACCAAATACTCAGGTTAAGCATACTGTATCAACTACTACCAGTATGCCTAATTTTCTTTACTAACAGCAGAGATAAAAACTTATATCCTTACTACAATGTTATTAATCATATAGCACACACCTTGTGAAAAGCCAACTTTATAATATACATTTATAACACTGATGATACAGATTAACATGTGCCCAGAGTCTTATCAACCACATGCTAATGTATCTATCTCTGAGGGTCCAGCCTTTGCAGAGAAGAGGCTAAAATTAATTTCAGCGAGACTGCTTTTCTGAGGTGTTTTGTAAAGCAAGAGGTTTAATAAATAAAAATAACAAAATAACAAACATTACAGAAAACAAAAGATAAGCCACACACAGGTGTACAAGAAATCTCTGATACCTTGCTAAGACACTAAAAAAAAATCCCCTCACTTCCTTTGTGCTCCTTCCTAAATACTGAATGTTTTAGGAGGGATAACCTGGCTTGCAGCCAATAGAGAGAGATACAGGGTTTGAGGAAGGGTGACAAGGTCCAATAGATGTTTCTCTCTTGGCCCTGAGCCAATTACTGTCAGAAGTGCAAAGAAGTTTCTGGGTTCTTTACCTTAAGGGGTGAGTCTTTAACTTTTCCCTATATGGAAAATACTTGCTGGGTGTGGGAAATGCATTCCTACAGCCTGATGTTATTTTTGTTCCAAATCAGGTGTGGGGACCTTGGCTGGAGCAGACGTGGTGCTGGAGGGATGCTCTGTGCACCCTCATCAGCAGGGTTGGGCATTGCTGCAGTGGGAAACTCTGGGCAGGGAGGGGATTAGCTTAAAGCAGAAATGTACTGATTTAAGGCTGAACTTTCCCCCAGGGTCATCTGTGTGCTTGAATCAGTGAAATAAACTGCTGTGTCCTGTTCCCTGCACATTACAGCTGCTCTGCCCCTCACTATAGGCATCTGCTGGGAATGATTTAACCAGTTACAGGAGGAAGAACCCAGAATTTGTAAAACAACCACCCCATCCCTTCTTGGGTAGCAGACCAAGGAAGGCAGGGATGGAGTCTGAGGAAGCATCACCTCCTGTTTCTTCCCCTTAGGGCTGCTGGAGGCTGGCTGAGCCTCAAGGCTCCCCTAACTCCAGCTGGAGCCATTCTTGTTACTCCACATGAAGTGGGAGCAGATGGAGATGCACAAAGACATTTCCACCCACCTTTCCCCCCAGCCCCATGCCATTTGACCATAAGGTACATTCAGCCTGCTTTGAAAAGCACATGTCCCTGTCCCTGGGAGGTGGCTGGGGACACAGCAGAAATGCAGGAGCTGAACACTGTTTGACAGGACTCAGGCAACCATCTTCCAGAGATCCTTTTATATTTTTTTTATGCTCTTTCTCTTTGGCTGCTAGATTTTACTGACTATCTAAATTGTGCAGCCTTATTCATCTAGAAGTTTATGAAGTGGGGCATTAGTGAATTTTATGAGATTGCAGTGGAGGCATCACTTTTATGAGAGGTAAAAACAAAAGACATTGGTCCATCTGCAATTTGACTTTACTCAGCTGCCTCTCAGAGCAACTGGGCTGACAGAGATGTATCCTCCTGAGAGTCCAGGCACTAAAAATATCAGTAATGTGCATCACAGTCTGAGTGCCTGCACAATTTATCCTCATTAAACTGATGTGCAATTTGAAGACACATATCCTTGCTTAAAAATTGGTATGTTTCCCTATTCTGGTCCATTCCCAAAGTCTCTGGGACTGGAACTCCAGAAGGCCTGGCTGCAGCAGACAAGGCTTTAATGAATTTATCTGGTTGGGCTGTGCCCTGTGGCCAGAGGAATAAGCCAGAGATGCAGGGAAATGGCAGGAAGGTAAAGCTGGGTGGAAATAGAGCAGCAGAGGCTGTGAAGATGCAGAAGTGCTGCTTGATGGTTGGAAGCACATTTTCCTGGTGAATTCAATTGCTAATGCACATGAAGAAGGTGGAGAATGCACAAATGTCCAGGTGGGAATCAGTCTCTCCTGTGATACTCCTCTGTCACCCCATGTAAAGCCACGCAGAGCACAGGCAGTGCAGGAACAAAACCCTCAGAGGGTTTGAGGTATGGGAGAGGTTGCAGAGTTTCAAGCACAGCCTGCCTGGATGCCAGACTTAAAGGAGATGGATATCTCGATCTGAGGCTTGCTGCCAGCCTTGGAAATGGCTGGAAGTCCTTTCTGCTGATCAGCACTTCAGCCCTCAAAAATAAATCTATTTCCTACCAGTCCTTGGCAGGAGATGCTGCTGGGAGGGAGTGGCAGCCTGTTCAAAGGGGCAAATGGAAGCAGGGAAATGCCTTCCAGATGTGCAAGGTAAGGGCTGGCACACAACAAGGTGATACACTTGGAGCTCCTGCCCTTTCCATCCTCACAATGTCTGGCATCTCCATGACTTTCTTCTCAACTCCACTTTTTGGGGTCTTCAGATGAGACAAGGCCATCCTATTTATCTCCAGCTACCACACCTTTAAACCAAGGAGTCAAGTTTCTGTAACCAAGCTGCTCCCTCACACACAGGCCCCCAACACATTTTAAGGACACTCCATGGGCAAAGGAACCAGTTTTCCACAAAATTCAAAGTTAAAAGTGGGGAACATTTGGATCTCTAGGCAAAGCCATCCCCTTGCCAAATGACAAACACTGTCACAGGGCCCTTTTCAGGACATCAACCTCTGTCTTAAAAAGCAATTTGGCTTTTGATTCCTTACACTCATTAGGAAGTTGTTACACAACCTGTCCAATATTGAGGAGTCTCCCAAATTCCCAGCCCAAATTTATTCATCACCAACCTACATCCATTAGTTATTCTGTCAGCATCAGCTCTTGCCCCTTGAAAATATTAATGGGAAGCAATCCCTCCCTTGGAGCTCTGATTTTGCTGGACTGAACAAATCACTGTCACCACTCTCCCAAGGAAAACTCTCCACCCTTGGACACTAAATCTCCTGGACAGTCTAGGATGCCTGGTGCTGCACTCTAGGAAGTTTCTTTTATTTTTTGTCCTATATTCTTCTTTAATGCTGCATACTTTAAGCCACTCTTTAATGATGTTTCTACACACAGAAATGTGTTTTATTGCAGTCCAGGCAGCTCACACCATTATTTCAGTTGGCTGGAACAGCACGAAAATCCACTGAAAGCCATAGGGTGGTTTCTGAAGCATTATTCTTTCTGGTTCAACCTTAATAATTTCTGCTCTGGTGTCATGAAAGGAAGAGAAACACTGATAAGAATCAGAAATGGTGCTGAAATTGGAAGCACACAGTATTACCAGAGTAAAGAAAACAGTTATCAGAGTTTTCCTGGCAAGCACAGCCTCACAGTAAATGCCACATCAAAGAATCAAAACCCAACTACTCCAAAACATCCACAGGAAGGCACATTCATGTGTGCACACACACCCACATGCACATCCCCTTCTCTCCCAAACACAGGGATTAACTCTCAGCCTCTGAAATTGCTGGAATCACATTTCAGGATGACCACTACACTCAGTGCCTTTTCCAGTCTCTGCATCACTGTGCTTGGAAAGGGAAGCTCTGTGCAAGTCAGCAGGCTCACACTGAATGTTAGCCAGAGTATCCTGGCCCATCTGTTGGAGATTAGGACCACAGTGGAGCAGAGCATTAATAAATGATCTGCAGTTCCTGCCCTCCTCCACTTTAAGACATAGGCAGGAAAAAAAATTATTCCCAACACCCAAATGCACTTTTCAGCAACAAATAATGATTTGGCTGAGCATTAAGCACAAAAGAAGAAAAAAAAAAAAACTTAATGCAGAACCTGGGCACCATCCTATCTCACGGGGCTTTTGTTTCAGCATGAAGAATTACGTGTAGCTAAATCTTTTTATTAGATTAATTCAATTCTTCATCTGCTTAGGACATACAGGAGCAGTCTTTCTAAATTAAGTTTGGTTTTCTGTACCTGCAGCTATAGTTACCCTGCGTATTTTCCCTGTGTATTCCACTGTGAAAATGGTGATTGAGTTCATTTGTCATGAAACAAACACGGTGCCATGAATGATAAATAAGCAGAGCGTGCTGCAGAGACTGGCAGTGTAGCCTGGCTTCCTCAGTGCCTGGGGAGCAGGGAGGGTTTCTGTGCTGCTCATGTCTGAGATTAGAAAGCTTCCTAATGAAGAAATCTGCCTAACAAATGATGTCATTTCTGGCAAAGCCACGAGCTAATTTGCAGGGAAAGGCCCAGCGACCCCAGCGTCACCTCCCAAGGTGGGCAGAGAAGTTTTCTTTTCTGGCTCTCAAGAAAGCAGGACGTGGAGGGAAGGCAGCAGTGGGGGGCTACCTGCCTTGCCCTGCCCCTCACACCCTCAGGCATGAGCTTCACAGCCCCAACACACCTCCTCAGGAGCTGGGGGGGACATTCACCCCAAGGGGACACCCTTCACCCTCACTGCATCCCTGGAGATCCCAGGAGCCTGTCCACTGCTGCACACTCTCACACCCTGCTCCCTTTAATCCCACTTCCAGAGGACAGAGGGGATCAGTGCAACATTCACAGCCACATTTTGTTAAATACATCTCAGGATAAACTGTCATGTTAGACAGGATTTCACCAGCACCACAAGAAGACATTCACCCCAGCTCATATCCATGGCTGGGGAGCACAGAACCATGACCAGGGAAACGTGGGTTGTTTCTCACCATCTCTCACATCCCAAACTTCAGGAGGTGCCAAAGCAGCCTGGCCCACACATCCAGGAGAGTCACTTCAACACCCTGATGAGATCCAGGGCACAGGAGATCAGGAATCAGGCCCTCAGCTCTGCTGGGCACCACCAACTCCATGACCCACTGCTCTCACCTTCTGGGCACTGTCTATTTTATCACCATCCCTGGATTTGAGCACTTCGTGGTTTTCCCTGTCATGATTATTTAACTCAAGACAGGTTAAACGTTCAGCTCAGCTCCCAGAAAGCTTTCAGTGTTTTGTGGCAGCCCTGGCTGGAAGAGGAGGTGGATGTGTGCTGCAGTTCTCAGCCTGTGCTGCCCTGCTGCTGCTTCCAGTCTTTCTGCTGGAGTTTCTCCCTCTGTTGACTTCATTTGCACCAACTTGCTTCCTTCTGCAGAGCCCACAGGTTCTTACTCAGACCTCTTAATTACATGTTTAACAGAAAACACAGGAATAGACAGAATACAAGCCCATGCTTTGCTAAGTCATAGCAAATACAAAAAGCTGCAACTCATGAGTTATAAAGACATCTTCACTGTCTAGAATTCAGTCCTACTCAGGTTCTTCCTTCTCCAGCTCCCAGCCTACACAGAGAATTTTCTTGCTCTGAAGTTCTCTCTTCCTCTGCTATTCCTTTATCTAGCAAACCTCAATAAAACCTTTTTTTTTCCCCCATTTTCACTGCTCTCTTGCTCCAGGGGTCCCCAGGCTCATTGACATGTTTTCCACTAGCCTCATGCTCTAAGGCATCCATAGGTTTTTGTGTTGGAAACCACCTTTGGAGCTGGAGTCCTAAACAAAGCCCTAAAAAATCCTAAACAAAGCCCTAAACAATTCCTAAACAAAAGGCTTGCAAAGGCAGCCAGCAAAATACTGACCTGCCCAATGCAGTAGCTGCAAACCAGCCAAACACAGCAGACACAGTCACTGGGATGTGGACTCGGGAGAGTTGCCTCCAAAAGAGAGGCAGCTTTTCTTTCTTCACAGAATAATGGACAAGACAGAGATAGGAATCACCTGCAAAAATTCAGAGCAAGTTTGTGACCTCTCCCTGTGGATTTTCAGAGCATTCACTCCATTCAGCTGTAGGCTAATCCTTCTTCATTTACCTTATTTACAAGTAGCACAACAGTGTTTGCTTAATTCCTCAGTCCTTTCTGTCTTCTGCTTTCCGGAGTGGATTCAATTTCAGCTTTCCCCATTCCCAAAAATCTCTTTGGCCAATTCTCCTCCTAACTCAGTTTAAAAAGCTTCAGTTACAGGCAGATCAATACCTTCCCATTAATGCAGTGTTTTCTTTTCCATGCATAATAAAGGTAAGATGCAAACACATCCTGTTTCCCTCTCCAAGAGCCTCATCTCCTCTTTCCAGAGCCCATCAGACGTGTGCATTCTCACCTTTCTGACATGCTTTTCAACAAGGTTGTCCTCTCTTCCCCTAATTGCTCTCATTACATGCTGTCTGCTGTGCTGGGAGCAGCTGTAAATAAAAAGCTGCTCACAGTATCACCTGTATCCACACTGTCCTCCAAAGCAGCCCATGAGTCCCCAGGGCCTCTGCTCTCAGTGCAGACTCAGGCTGGGGATGTTTTTTCTGCAGAAGCACCTGACCAGCAGGTCTCTAACACAGAAAGGGAAATGCCACAGGCTTGGATGTGGGTGCAGGGACTCAGCACAATATTTAGCTGATAACAAACAATTCTCCATGTACTCAAAGTGCTCTCCACATTCAGCTGCATGATCACAGCAAACTGAGTCCAGGTCTGCTACAAAGCTTATTTTTTACCTGTAGAGGGTTTTTTTTTTTGAATGGATATCCCAGTTTTGCAGCTATTCACAAATTTGAGACCTAGCTGAAAGCTCAATAAAGCCAGTCTGAATTGTTTCTACTTACATAAAACCTCCATCCCCTATAGGAACAAACCAGGGGAGGAATTAATAAGTTTCTCCAGAACTTAGCCCAGAACTGCTAAAAAGACATGTTCTAACTACAAGACCCTTTGGGATGATCTGAACAGCACACAGGCAGACAGGAAGACTGTGCCAAGTGCTGGGAATTTTCCTATAGACATTATTAAACAGGGAGAGAAACTGCTCCTTGAGAGCTGAGGCTCACTGCTTTTTAAATTCACTCTCAGGAAGACCTGCACTGAATCAATTCTGCTTCTCTAAGTGCAGAGTAGGAGCTCCCCAGTTAGTGAATAATGGGGTTTGTCAGAACAATTACATTGGAAAATGCATTTTTAGGTGTCACCAAGTGACTGGCAATGCTACCAAGAAAGACAGTTTAAAAAAAATAAACCCAACAACCTGCTGCTCAGTGAGGGAGCTGCAGACAGCAAAGCTCTCCATTGGGCTGCTCACAAACAGCTCAGGCACTGCACAGAGCAGAGAGTGGAATTTCACAGGCAGTGCTGCAGGTTTGTATCCCATTTTCCAAAGGCATGGAGCACTGCAGGCATGGCAGAGCAGGGACAGCCTCCAACCTGCTTCCTCCAGTGCTGCAGTTCCTGGACAGGACATCTCTGCTGGAGAGAGTGACCCTTCATGGGACCAGTCCAGGAGAGGAGCCACCCTTCCCATGCCACAGGTGAGAGACTTTTAAATAATGTGCCCAGAGCCCCAGTGAGGGGTTAAGGAAGTGAATGACCACCTCAGGTCACTGCTCACCCCACAAAATGGGTGTCTGCCATGTGTTCCCTCAGCAGGTGATTCCTCACAGCCACAGCAAACACCACTGGGGGCTCACGCAGCCCTACTGCAGCACCATGGTTAGAGCAGACCCAAAGTCTTCAAAAAAAGCACGTTTTCAAATTTAAAAAAACCCTTTTAGGGCGTTAGTCTTGCATTCAGACAAAGCAGCAGCAATGGAGAGGCATTTACTGAGCTTGGTCAAAGACTGATCATAACAGATTTTGGTCCCAAAAGGAAAGTTTCATCATCAGAGCATAAAAGTGGTGGTAAATGGGTTCATGCAGACATCCAAGGCAGCAAGCTCCTCACTGTAGCACAGACTTTGTAACCCACTAACCTGACATGTGATGGCAGAATAATACTGAGCTCTTAGAGAGCCCTTTTCATCAACAGATCTGAGAAAACTTTGTAAATGCTGGTTGTGTCGGTGTCTGTGAGCGCCTGGAGAACAGGGAAAGCACAGTCTGAGTTTCTGAGGAGAGCTTTGGAGCTCCAGGTCTGATCAGTGCCACTCCACAATGGGAAAACTGACTCAAAGGATTCCATGGAGCCATTATTGCAGACTTCAAGGGGCTTTGAAGCAGAACACCAGGAATTACCATAACTTTCACTACAATTGCTTTTGAAACAATAAAACCACACGATGACAATACCTTCTGCCTCATACATCCTCAAACATCCAGAGCTTAAAATGTTCTCTCTTTTTCTGTTCCTAAAGGCACATCCACAGTGCTTCCATGTGTCATGTGTCCAGCTGTAAGTGATGCTAAGGGGGATAAAGAGACTCTAGAATGCCAATTTAAAAAATGCTTTTTCTAAGGTTCAGGGCTTTTCAGTGCTTTGCACAGCATATTCAAGCTTTAAAACAATGCCATCTGTCATGATGTATTTCTTGAACTAACACCAAGAAGGATGGGATGGTTGAAAGCACCATCAGTCCAACTCAGATGTCACACCTCAGTATCTGTGCAACAACAGACCTCAGCAAATAAGCTGGGTGAATCATGATGCCCACGAAGTGCTTTGAGGGGTTTTTGTTTGTTTATTTCATATTTAAGGTGGCCTTGCTATAAAATCACATATTTGTGTAAAATAGATTACTGCCAGAGAAGAACAAGTGCACTCATCAGATGCAGCAGGGTCTCTTCCCACATTTGTCCTTTAATTGCATTAGCAGAACAATGATAAAGAACTTCATTTTCAGGATACCATAAAACCAAGCAGGTTGTGAGCAGCAAAATAATTTTAGAGCAGAGGAATAAGTGTTAGGAAAAAAATTCTTGACCGTGAGGGTGATGGGGAACAGGCTGCCCACAGAAGCTGTGGATGCCCCATCTCTGGCAGTGTTCCAGGCCAGGCTGGATGGGGCTCTGAAAAACCTGATCTAGTGGAAGGTGTCCCTGCCCATGGCAGGGGGGGTGGAACAAGATGGTTTTTAATGTCCCTTCTAACCCAAACCATTCCATCAACGTGCATCTAATGCTGAAATTACTGCTCTTTTCCAAATAAGACCTCAAACAAAAATATTTTTAAATTGGTGAGTGCCATTTGCCCACAAAACTGGCAGAGAAGACTGAGCCATGTCCAGTCCTACCAGTAATTCTGGTGGGAAATGCCACATGAAACACCCTGCACAGAAGGGCTGCTGGCTTACCAGGATGGGGCCATACCCTGTAAAAGCTCAATTTTTATCCCAGCTGAGAACCAGCAATGTCCAATATGGGAGAATCTAATACCAAAAAGAGGACATGGGAAAGCAAGCAGGAGTCTGTAGCCAGTCAATCAGACCATGCACTTGGAAGCAGAGAGGCACAGGCTCCACTGCCTGCTCCAAAAATTACTTTATACATCTTTAACAGCTTATAAATAAAGCAGCACAAGAACAGGGACTGAAATTGGGTCCTTTGCCTTGGAGGCCTGCCTGTAGCACTGGTACTTTCCATCTCCAGTTGGCTGCACAGAGACTCCTGCACTCACCCTGCTGGGGGGCAGCTTGTGCCCAGCCCTCCTGAAAACAAGGATAAGGCACTAATGTCCTAGGGAAGGGCAGATTCCCTCCCCATTCCTTCTCCCCAACCCAAATCAGCTGCTTTAGCAGCTATTTGGACTTCCCAACCTCTGAATCAATGGCTTGGGTGCCAAAAAATCAGACCTGCAGATGGTGAGTTCAGCACCTCCAGACTCACCTGTTGTGCAGGCCCAGGTGGAGATGCAAGTGACCACCCCCCAAAAAAAAGAGATGTGTGAGGAAAGCAGGGCTGGGACCAACAGCTCTTTTCTGAAATGGCTTTGCTCCCCCATCACATTCATTACTACCTCACTCGTCCAACTTTAAGGACAGGGCAATGATTTAAGTGCTTTTACTAGCCCAGTGCCAAGACTAAATTAATGATGTATATTAATAATATACAGCATTCTTAATGAAACTGAGGCCACTTTCTGATGCATAAAACAGTAAGCTAAAAATGACTAATTTTAAAATCAATACAAAATTCACTCCCTGGTACTACTGCATAAACTGTAACTTTTATGCTGTGTCTTAAATATTAAATGGAAGTGGCTGGAAAACTCTGACTGAGAAAGTTCTGCTCCTCTTAAAACTCAGAGGTTACCTGCAGGTTTACAAGTGGTTTTGGACCTCCCTGGAGAAGAAAAGCTAGAGAACCACTGAATGCAGTGAGAGACCCTTCATAAAACAGATTATTACCTGGTAATTCACAAACAGCACATGGGCCCACCAATTATTCAGCTCTGTGAAGCAAAAGCTGTTTAACCAAAACAGAAGCACTTCAGAGAAAGCCACCCTAAACCATGGAACAGTTTATCCCAGGTTTACCAAGTAGCTCCTCACCTTTGAGTTAAAAGGTCACATTTATCTACCCTCATCCCTCTTTTCACCCAGGCCAAAACACTAAAAAAAAAAGTAATCCAGAGAGACCATAAAATACTTGCCCTGGGATTTCTCTTGGCCATCTCTGGACATAGAGGTTTTTGGGAGTTATTGGAAGGTTTTTTTGTTTTTATTGGTCGGTTTGGGGTTTGTTTTGAGGTTTTTTTAAAATATTTGAACACCATGGCATGCAGCAGAGTGGTGTTTGTGCAGCATCACCCAAGACTGCACACCCAGAGCTGGGGCAGGAGAGCACCCAGGGGTTTCTGAGGGAATAAACCCTTCCAGAATGGGGCCAATGCACACAGAGGATGGAGTCAGACCCCTGGACTCCCACATGGAACTGGTTCTGAGCCACATCCCTGCCTAAAGTGGGATTTAGTTAAAACTGTTATTCAACTCACTGAATAAAACACACAACAAAGCAGTCAGGATGAAAATGATGTAATGTTTGAGCTAGAGATTTGTGGACTAGGATACCTTCACAGGCATAAACATGAGATGTGAAACATTAGGAAAGGCAACTTCTTCCAAATCTTTGAATTTCAGCTGTGTGGAAACAGTCTCATGCTTTTCTAACAAATAGAGGTTCTGTTTGTCTGTTTTAAATTTGGAAGAAACTGCTGTAGCCCCTAGATACTTTAATCTGGACAGACCACAAAAATTAAAAGCTTCCCTTACAAAATCTCTACTGGCTTCCCTAAACCCAAACACATCAGAGCAGAACTAACACAAAGGAAGAGAATATTCTTCTTAATTAAATATATATTTTTTAAAATTGCTTTCTGGGTGTGTCTTATTCTCCATCATCTAAATAGATATAAGCCAGAAAGGCAGCTTTTAAAATACTAAAGCCAGGTAAAATAAGTACTATCCCTAAGAGCACAATATCCTGGGCTAGAAACATATTTCATAGTCACAGGCTCCTAGAAATATCCAGTATTCCCTCTCATAACACGAAACCACTACTCCTTCCAGCCACATCCCCAGCTGGTAGCAGGCAATAGAGCAGAGTCTTAAAATAGACACAGATGTAGGACACACTCTATTTCCCAAGGCAAACTACAGGCAAAATACCATGACCATTATTAAAAAAAAAAAAAAAAAAAAAAAAAAAAAAAAAGGAAAAAACCCACACCGCAAACTCACAGGCAAGAAACAGGTTGGCACTTGAGGGACAATTTAGTGCAGGTACATCCAGCGCCTGCAGTGACCAACAGGGGACCACCAGTGCAGGGACAGGCTCACAAACCTCCCCAGCACACAGAGGGGAGGACACACCATGCAAACCCCAGGGAAAATCCCTCCCCCACAAAAATCCTCAGCTCTGGGTTCTTTGCAGGCGCAGAGGCAGCTGAGGGAGGCGCTCCTATTTGGCTGCTAATTAGATAAAGCGGAGCTAATTAGCAAGCGGTGGTGTTCAAGTCGAAATGGAGAGCAGAGGGCTGTAGGAGGGGAAATTCTGGTGTGTGTGTGGCTGCTAGAGTGAGCTGTGCTGGCTGCTGAACAGCTCTGTCCTCTGTGTGTGTGTGTGTGTGTGTGTGTTTATAGCACTTGCATTTGCCCAGTGGAGCGGCTGCTGCTCATGGGAGCCCGGAGGTGGAAGAGGGCAGGAGGTGGGATCGAGGAATTCCCGGTGGCTGTGGCTCCAGCAGCAGCTCCAGCTCACACAGCTGCACAGCCCAACACCAGCCCAGAGCCCTGGCTCTCCCCACGCTGCTCTAGAGGTGCGGGCAGTCTGCAAACCAGCCAAAAAGCCAAGGTGGAGGTGTCCTGATGCTGCAGAGGGGGGAGCGAGGAGCCCTGCCCAAGAAAAGGCACCTCTGCTTGCAGCACACCCCCCCCCACCTTTGCTTCTTGCTGGTTATAAAACAGCAGGGGAAAACCTTCATGCTAAAGCCTCCCTGCATTAAAACAAGGTACCTGCAGCTTTGTGTGTTCAAACCAGCTTTGGCTGAGCCTCTTTCACGAAGTAATTCTGCACAACAGCTACAAACAATACATTTTCCAGGATGGCCTCTGTGCACAGAGGGCCCTGCCACACCAGCACTGTCATACCAAACAGTACAGTGAAAACCTGGATGTCCAGAAAGAGAATCAAGCACAGCCTGTTTGATTCCAGCAAAATAAATCATATGTATGATGCACCATGTCCTGTGAGGTAAGAAAAAAATCACCAAGAAATTGTGTGTGTGAGTTAATGAAATCCAAGGGCGTTTCTGGGATTTTTTTTTGGTTTGTTTGTTTGTTTTTGTTTGTTTGGGGTTTTGTTGGTTTTTTGGGTTTTTTTGTGTTTGTTTTTGGTTTTTTGTTTTTGTTTGTTTTTTTTTTTTCTAAAGCAGCACGTGGGAGAAATGCCCTGCAAACCCCACAGGTGGGACAAACATTTCACCAGCCCTCCTGCACATCTTACCCTGAGATGGTTTTATTCGAGTATCATGCTGCCAGGCTGCATTAATGCCAGGATGTTAATATCTAGGGAAGCCAATCTGACTAAATACCATGCTGCTCTAATGAGCAATTTTTCTGTATTCACCAGCAGCAGGGCTCTGTTGTCGAATGTGGTTCTCCATAATTAGCACCCACTCGTCGCACTGCTGGGAGCTGGTGTCTGAAGGCAGGAATAAGAAGGGAAGCTTGTGAAGTTGGAAACACACCTTCAGTGGGATCTTTATTAAGGACAAAGATGTTCTACAGCCCTTTTTAGCACAGGGAAAGGAGAGGGGTTAGAAGAAAAAGCAGTGGTATCTTCCAAATGATGAGGAGCATCTCAACAAAGCATATCCAGGGCTGAAAAAAAAAACCCCACAGCTGTGCTTTAAAAGCTGTGTCTGTAGATAGTGTAACAGGGCACACCCTCTATTTTCAGTTCACAGGAAAGTTTCCCCTCTGAGCCAAGCAATGCCAGTGACTTCTCCTCTCCTTGTCATAAGGTTTTTGGTGGGAGACAGCAGTAAATAAACGAGCCCCTGCATTGCACTCTTCACCCACAGACCTCGAAGCAGTCCAAGGTTTTACAAAGCTTGTTAGGAACCAGCAGCTTTGAAAGGCTCTGGCTGACTCAGCAGGTCGTGGCTCAGAGGATGGTGTTAACAACCTGGTTGGTTTTGATCTCGGGCACTGAAAGAGGCAGATCTCGCACTCCTCAGCTTTGAGCAATTTTAGAGCCACGCTGGGGGTTACAGCAGTGTTTTGTCTGAGAGACACAGTGAGGAAACAGCATTTTGAGAAAGAGAAGTACCTGAATCACCTTTGGCTGGGTGGAAGAGGCTCTGCATAACCTGTTGGCACTAGCAGTGATGTTCTTCTCCCTGCTGCATGTTAGCTTTCCATATCCTCCCTACCCGTGGTCACTTAATAAAGATACATAAAATGAAAGCAAAAAAAATTGTCATAGATTTTTCCAATTTTTAAAAAATTCACTTTTTTAGGCTTTTAGAACAGCAGCCACAACAAAATAGGGCACATTTGTGGACCATTAAGCAAATATTCAACCATTTTAGAAGTATTTTCCCTCAAATCCCTGACTAATTAATTGCTAAAAAGCTCAGGCTAAGGGGAAATTATTATATAACCACATGTGGTAATCCTCAATACCACTTAAGAAAGGGGAGGGGGGGGTGTGTAAAGGATCTGAGATGCTTTTTTAATTTCCAGATTTTAGCTTTGAAACACCTGTGCTCTGTAATTGTTAGGGGGAAAGAGTGAGATTTGCAGTCAGCCATTTCAGGCATTAAAGAAGCTGCTTCTCCTGGTAACTGCAGGAGGCAGAATGGTTTTGGGGGGCTTGGAGTAGCCCAGAGCCCAGTCCTTGCTGCTGGGCATGGAATCCACCCTCCAAATGCAGCACAAGTGGGAATGCTAATGCAAACCTCAAATCTCAAATTCACTGGCTGAAACTTCCATGTTTTAAGACATAAAGATGTAAATCTATACTAAAGCTATCACTGAGGTACATTGTGCAGGGAGGGGAGGGTATGTAGGGCAGAGCCACTCAAGGCAGGTGAACTCCCTCTGCTTTGGCTCAACAAGCAATGAAATGGATCATTTTATCTGCTGAAGTAGTTGGCTGTCAGCAGCCCCATCCACAAGTCATGCACTGAAAATGTCATCTCCCCATTTCTTTGATGGTTTCAGCATTTTTGTCCTGTAATGCATCTTCACCCAAACCCACGCTGCCTCAACAGCATCCCCCATCTGCAGAGCAGCAATCCAGTGACAGATGAGATGTGAATTCCCTGCTCAGTTGCAGGCACATATTTTGATAAGTGGTGAGCTCATGGAAGCCATGTGTACCAGCTGAAACAGCAGGTCATGCTAAATCAAATCCCCTTTGAGCCCCTGATCTTCCACATGCATGAGACCAGCTGAGTCACTGCCTGTGCAGGGAGGAAAACATTGGCCTCTGGTAGTGTGATATTGAGGATTTTCTAAATAAATTCTCCCTGCATTACAGGTCAAACTATCTCCCCTTGATACAGCCCTGGTGCTGGACATTGTAGTCATCCTGGTTTCCTCCTACAGGGACCCCTCTCCTGCAGATTGAGGTTATAAAGTAGACAAAAAAAAAGCATCAAAAATCAAATTACTTCTGCCTTCCCATCTCCACTCACCTCTGGAAAAAAGACAGCAAAATGCCAAGCCCCAGTAGATGATTTCCCTCCTACAAGAAGTTATGGAGAGAGGGAGAGAGGAGGCAGAGGGTCCAAGTCAGGCAGGGGACGTGCTGGTGGCATGGCCAACCCCATGGCTGGTGCTGAGCTGTGTGGGGGCCAAGAGAAGCAGCACAGGAGGGGACAGAGATGCCCCAGTGGCACAGCTGGAATCAGGGAGCACACAGGGCAGAGCAGGGTGTGCCATGGAGTGTTTCCAGCCACAGGGGAGGCTGTGAAAAAGCCTTTTCCCATTCCATGACTGGATCACCCTGGTGGCTCCACAGAGCTTTCCCTGAGGTTGCCTGTGGTTGCATGCAGCCAAAAATCTTGTAATAGGGACATTTTTTTTTTCTCTTTCTTCCTCCTTCTCTGCAGATGTCTCCTGTATGAAAACCATGTCCTTGAGTGCAACCATCTCTTGGCTTGATCCTCTCCTTACTCATGTCTCTCATTCAGCAGACAGTAATGCTGGTACATTCATAAAAATGTATTTATAACCTTCTTCAAGTACACATCAGACTACACACAATGTACAGACTACTACACAATGCCATCACTCAGCTGGCTTCTTTTTATAATGCTGTTGTTTTTACTGTTTTGCTCGATCTTCCACTCTTCCATGATAACTTCAGTCCTGCAGGATGACACACCAGTGAGGTGAGGGAAAATACAGTTCCTGCACACCTCACCTAGAAGGATTAGTAAAAGCCTAAAGATTGTTTAAAGTCTCTCCTTTCCTTTATTGTAGCAAAACGGGGGGAAAGGCAGCTTGTGACTCTGCTCCCAATAGCCATCTGAACCTGATTTGTGTCCTGATTTGGGAAATCAAGTGGAAAAAAATGAAAAGGTTTCTACCCAGGGATGCAAACAGAATTACAGAATTGCTCACTTATAACAATCACCCTCTGCCTGTGCTGAGCTGGAGGAGCTGCTCCTTTATCCTGGTCAGCAGGAACTTTGTGCCCTGGAGATGCAAATCCTCATTCTGAATGTCCACACTGCTGGAGACGGCCCCTGGCAAACAGGAGGAGACATGAGGGAGTACTGGTGCCTGGGAGCTGTCTGTTTTCCCTACCAACATTAGCTGGTCCATTAGAAGTTGTTATCTCTCCTTACCAGTTGTGCCTCATGTGTCCCCAGGCCATCACAGCTGTGTCGCTGCTCTGACTCTGAAAAACAGCTCTGAAGGCCAAGTCTGAGGTGTTATAACACCACCAAGATTGGGCTGAAGGGGGAGGGACAGTAAACACATGAACCCTTCTCCAGATCTCACTGAACCTGCAGCAGCACTTCACAGGATGAAATCCTGATCATTGCACTCCCTGGAAACTCCACCAGGCTTCAGAGTGTGGTCGGGATTTGCTCCTCATTTCTTCACCAACCTGGGGGGCTTGACCCCTTTGTTCATTCAAATTGCTCCTTCCTTTGCTAAAAAAACAAAAAAAATGAGCTGAATGTCTTCACTCCCTTCCCCACCCCCAATTCAACTACTGAAAAAATAAAATCCTTCTCTTACTCATCTCCCAAAAGCCAGCAAATACCTGCACATACCATGTGCAATCAAAGAGCACAGAACTGATGGAGGCAGAGTTGGCTGCATGGGAAAAGTGCTCCTAGCACAGACCTATCCATGGGGACTTGATGGAATCAGGAGAATGAAACTGAAACGTGGGTTTTTGGAAGATAAACACCTTTCCCTCCCAGTCAACGTCCTTGCCACAAAATGCAATTTCTGCGATGAGTGAGAGGAATGACAGACTTGTCTCTACAAACAAGCAGTGGGTCTGCTGGTAGATAAAACTAGCACAGAGAGATAAACAATGGGAAGGATTCCACTGATTGATGAGTGGAAAAGAAGGTATTTGCCTTTACAAACAAACTGTAGGTTTGCTGATAAATGAAACTGGATATTAAGAGATGAAAGAAACAATGGAGAAAACCCATAAATTCCATAAGAATTAGAAATTAAAAGGGGATTTATACATTAAAGGGTGTTAGGCACTCTGGGAAGTCTGCAACTCTCAAATACCTCAGCCAATGGGGTAAGAGAGAGAGAAATGTGTCCTGGAAATTAGGATAAATAGGAGGCTGTGTCCTCCAAAATTTGAGAGACCCCAGGGAAAATGCCCCATGGCCTCTCCCTTTATTCAAATGAAGTAAAAGGACTCCTCTTGTCTCCTTTTTAGACATAAACCTCTAGGGTTTGCAGATTAATTTTCCTAATGTGAGGATCAGGGTTTATATGCAGGAGCAAAGAACATCCAGTACATGCAGCGACAGGGCTGAGAAACCTAAAGATAAATGCAGAGTGCAGAGAGGAAGACATCTGGATCCTCTGAGGAGAGAGCTGTGAGCAGTGTTTACTGCAAAGCCATAGTGGCGCTTGCAAATGCAAATGTGTGTGTGAATCCCAAAAAGCAACAGACTGCAGGAGCAACACGAGCGCGTGGGATGAGACACAGCATCAGCTAGATCTGCCTGTTTTTTTTTTTTTTTTTTAAGGGTGGGGAAAGAAAGGGAGAGTTTGTAATGCCAAGGGAATTTAGCACACTAAACCTTGTCACTATAAGGATTGATTTCTGGCTTGGGTGTTTAGAAGAAAGAAAGAAATCTATCGCCCAACTAATTCATTTATCCTTCTACTCGAAGTCAGTGGCTGTCATTGCCATCAAGTGTGGCAAATGTCCTTTGATCACTGCGTTGAGGGGTCAATGAAACCTCTAATAATCTAGGTTTAACAGACAATTACAATGAAATACCCTTTTAAAAAGCCATCCTGGAAAGACTTGCCTGTCTCTAAAGAAGCAATGTGGGAATTTCGAGAGCTTTTCAAAGGCTCTGTTGTGCTCGCTAAAAGCAGAGGTGGAGCAGTAGCAATTGCTGGTGCTGCTCTGTGTGAGGAGATACAACTGCTCCCCACTCATGCTCAGTCACTCTGCATTGCAGGTGGGTTTATTGTCTCCTACAGTGTCTCCACACAGCACTGTTCTTAGAATACAGAAGTGCAGGGTGCCCAAAATAGGTTCAAGCCTGACTTTCAAGCCATACTTTCCAAAGAGAGATGCTCTTGAAAATGTCACCTGCCTCTCTAGTGCACATCTGATGCACTGGTACCTTTGGGCTGTAGGAACCTTACACACAAGAACACAATTCGTTACTGTTGTGTATCATTATTGTGTATTAATGTACTAGTATTATCAATTATTTGAATTTCAGTGAATTGAAATAGGAGCCCCAGTAGTGATTTGTACTCCTATATGCTGTGTAATAGATGTAACTATAAATTCGTGCAAATTAAAGCATAGTAGATGATAGAATGTATATTTTCTATAACCCTGTAAGTAAAAAAGTAACCCTGATTCCCGGAATGGGGCAGGCGTTCACCAAATGCCGGGACATGCTTTGTATACAATCTAACATATCTATTCACACTAGAAAGGAGGGTGGTTTCCCAGGATGTAGCTCCTTGAGCTCATCAGATTTTGGGCACCTGGACCATCAACCCACCATCAACCCACCATCAACCCACCATCAACACACAGATACTCATTTCGAGGGTGGACCCTGCATTTGACGACATCATCATCTCAAAAGAAGATTCCCGGAAAATCCTTTCAGACGCAGCCCAGCACCAGGAAATCTGTTCAGGGTCCATCATCGAGTGAAAAGACTGGGCCTGAATTGGGAAACACAATACCTGCACCGCCGGAAGGCACAAAATACAGTATAAAACTCGGACTCAAACCCAAGCAAATCGTGGAACAGTGCGAGATAGCAACCCTGCTGTCAGTCGGCTGTTTCACCCAACATTCGAATGTTGTTCCCTGTGGCTGTCCCAGATAGATTTAAAATGGAAAAATAAAACTTATTATTTTTCTGTCCAATTGGCTGGTTGATCATTTATAACATGCTGAAAGCTGAGAAAAGAAGACAGTGTTGCCCCAAATGGCTAAAAAGCCATTTCACAGCCTGAAAAGCCAGAGGCAGAACGTGAAGGAGAAATGGGGAACACAAAGAAGTCATGTCAGTGGAACTGGGACCATTTACTATTTTGGTTCTGTGCACCTCTGAGGGAGGATCTGTCTTATTACATATCCATAGAGTACCAATCTCCAAAGCGCCTTGACCTTGACTGATATTATAAGATGGATGTGATAATAAGACAGACTTTTTCTGAGTGCTCACCTGAGATCCATGGTTTTCTGAGGGCTGGAAGTAAGAATCAAGCACTGCCTTGCTGAAAACAGGTTGGCAAGGAATTTTCTGAGTAGGGAACTGTATCACCAGTGCCAGACAAAAAGGCTGGATTGCTTTTAGCCAAACACTGAACAGCCTCATCTTTCACAGATGTCCTCCCACTGCTTTCAGTAAGATCTGTAAAAGGCTTGAACTTTTAAAAAGCTCGGAATTACATCTGAGTTCCCAAATGGCATATCTAGCTTTTTAATCTGGATCCCCTTTACTATCACATTGTTAGTTTTGAATGAACGATCCATAAACCTGGGCCCTTTTATTGTCCCTCAGTTCTGCTTTCTATAAATACATTCATTATTTGCATGTTGCCACTGAACACTTAATACTCTCTCCCATGGAGCCATGGAAAATTGTTATATTGGAATATATACACTACTCATTAGATGCTGCAGAACTAAACAATTAACTCACATTATGTTGTCTCCTTCAGCTGCTGAGGAGAGTCACCAGCAGCAGACTATGAATAACAAATATCCACATTATCAAGGAACAGCCCTGTAGGAATGAAGAGGAACACTGCTGGATGAGCCACCCTGCACTTGATCAGAACTCCAGCAAACACTTGTGAGTGCTGCTTCATCCCACTGCCATAACCCCCTTTCTTAAAAAACAGAAAAGCTGTCAAAGAAGATTAAAAGAAGTGCTGTGAAATCATTTCACAGAGCAAAAGAGGACTTGATAAAAAAGTCTCCGTGTGTTTTCATGCTAGTGGATGGTAGAGAAGAGAGAGATGGGGTCAGGCAGCCTGCACACAGCACAGGGCTGCAAACTCTCATGCTGTGCCTCATCTGGGGAGAGGTATGTGCCTTTGGGCACTCCACTTAATCTCTCCATCTGTTTACTCACTTGGCCTTGATATTTCCACACCCACTATGGGAAGAGGCAGCACGTGTGAATTAGAATCCATTAAAAGTGTTGAAGAACCACACCACGTAAGGGAATTCACACAAAAGCTAGGAAGAGATGGAAAGACTTCTTCTTCTATTTCCCATCCCTTTCAAATGTGGACATGCACAGAAACACACTTTGACTTCCAAGGTAATTACTGACAGAGTGAGTTTGACCTTGCCATAGCACTATGAGATAAAATCTTTAAGCGTGAGTTCTGCAGGATGTCAGATTAAATGATGCATTTTTAAATTCTGATTTAAATCCAAGGAGGACCATTTCCTTCCGCCAGTAACCCTCCATCCATGAAGTGCAACTGATCTTTAGTTTTGCTTCCTTTTCTTTTTTTTTCTCTTTTCATATTAAACTGTTCCAATGAATGGAGAAGGCCACGTGCTCCTCTTCCTGCACTTCCATCTCAACTCTGCTGTATTCCAAGTGCCCACACACATGCACCACAAATCCCTATGTATTTTTAGCCCTTATGGATACCTGAACTCTCCAGGACTGTAACTGCAATTTCAAGTTGTGCAACCTCCCGTGCCAAGGAGCAATGCACTAATGCATTAGGGAGCCTCTGTAAGAGACCCAGCACAGCATATTGCTTATTGCCTTGTCAATAATAGATGGATTCAAATGTATTCATGGTTTTTAAGCAGGAACACTTTTTACTTTGATATATGACTTTATCATAGCATCAGCAGCCATTAAGGCTGCAAACTTCAGTGTGTCATGGTCCATCTGCAACACAGCACAGGGGCCTGATCTTCAGCAGATTATTCCCACTCACAGTGTCTGTCCCAGCCCAAATGAACTGTGTCCCTGTGAGCATCACCTTCACATCTTGCTGCTCTGTGTGCCCTGGCTGACAGCAGAGGTGGCAGAAGTGTCCCAAGGAGGACCCCTAAAAGTGCTCTGGGAAACAGCAGGGTGCTGATGGCTTGTGTGACTCACAGAGCTCCTGCCAGCAGAACCACAAGCTAAAGATGCATCAGAAGTCTCAGGCATCAAACAGCTATTTTTGATTTTCACCTTGAACTTTTAGAGACGTCAGAGATGTTCATGGTTTACAGAATTTGCCTGTGTTCCTTTGACCCTGCAGGAGGGACAAGCCACTACAGCACTTTGTGCTGAGGGCAGAATCCTGATGCCACACTGCAGGAGGATGGACTGAAGGCACAGAACTAATTCCAATATGCATGTACACAGTGCATCTAGCAAAGAAGATAGCAGCTCTGGCCAGGGCAGTCAGGCATGTTTTGATGGTAAAAGAAAGGAAAATTCCACCCAGGTATCCTACTTAAACTCTCTCTGCAGGTTTAATCCGGTCGCATAACCCACTTCAGACTTACAAACAGTCCCAGAGCTGTCCCCTCCTGCTGAAACTACCTCAAAAAAGAAAAAAAAAAAAAAAAAAAAAAAAAAAAGAAAAAAAAAGTTGGTCTAACTTAATGGGGAAGTAAATCCTGACCCAGCTCTTGAAAATTGTGCTGGGGTACATCCATGTGAAAAGCAATGCATGAAACAGCCCTTAACTCATTAAGCACAGGCAGTGCTGTGGTATTTTGCACATGAGAAGAAGAGTCTTGTGCTGTTTCCATAGCAGGACACTACATTTTGGTCTGTTTGGGAGCTCTCCTACTGCTTGAATGAAATATACCATTCATCTGATGTGTGCAGTCAGCACCAGCCACACTCTATTGTTCCTCAGGCTGCTAACACTGCACACCATGAGCAATGGCACGACAGAAATTATATCTTTTTGGTTTTCCTGCTTCCTTTGTCTGGTTGTTCCAGCCTGTGCCAGTGGAAGCTCTGGATGCCCAGTGCACTGACAGCAGGTGTTTATCTGAATCTGCACTGCAGACACAGCTGGTATTTCTGGATACCCAGAGGCAGAGCTGCTGCTATAACCTGCTGGGATGCCAGACCTGTACAAGTGTGTCAAATCATCTAATTCTCTTTGGACAACATCTCCAGGTGGTAAAGGAGGCTCAGCTCAATATATAGAAAAGCTGTGCCCTCTGTGCAAGCCCTGCTCCAGCAGCCTCTGTCCCCTGGGATCTTGCCCTAATTCTGCCCTAATTACTCAAAGCTGAGCAGTGCCTGGGGTCAGGCAGAGAGAAAAGGCTGGGGGGAACCAGCTGGGTTGCTCTGCCCTACATGGCAGAGGGCTCCTGGGAATGAGGAACTCTGGTTTCTATTCCTGGCTCTAGAAAGCAGTGTAGCCTCTGGGTGATGAACAGCCTGGTGGGGATGGGCAGATGTCCCCTGCTCACTTCACAGGCCAGCTCCCACCACATTTGAGTGGTTTTTAAACTTTGTTGGCAGAACATCTTAAGCCAGGGCTTTATCCTTCTTTCTCAGGCACAAATCTTACACTTAAAATAATGAGTTAATCTCTAAAAGAGCTACAGTAGGAGGCTTTAAAATGACTCAATGCTGTATTTTGAAAAGAACTCGTGGATCGCCTGTGTCTCAGAGCTATTTATACACTACCTGCCAGGGAAATTCACAGATGAACGAACCAGCAAGAAACATGCTATTCAAGAGAGACATTCTTGAGATCTGGAGTCAAAAAACCACACATAATTGCATAAGGATTCTGGTTCAGAGGACTCTGCTTGCTGGGGAGAAACTCCCCAACATCATTTCTCCATGTGCTGCTGAAAAGGGGCTCTCCCCTCTGCCACAGGAGTCACTACCAAGCAGGTTTGGGGTCCAACACACTCCAGCAAATTGTTATTGCAGCAACATTATCTATGCTGTAGCTGCCACGTGAAACCAGGCTGCAAAAAAATGGGAGAATGCCTACACACAACACTGGTTCATGGCCTGTACTTCCATGGGTGAATAGCAGTAAATACAAGTGAAAATCCAGCATGCTTCCTTGCCTTCCCCTCAAGTGCACGGTTAAATGTGATGTTTGGGGGGCCATGGTCTCTGTGTGTCACTTTGCTCACCACCAAGTAACCCCAGGAATTTCTCCAGGGGTGATAGCTGGATTTGAAGGTGTTTGGTGCAGCGTGCAAGATGCTAGACAGGGAAATCTGTGAAGAGGGGGAGAGACAACCCTGAGACACCCAGCTCCAGGATTAGGATGCAGAAATCTTGTGTTAAGCTCAGCTAGTTACTGGTTTTAACAACACCAGAATCACTGCAGGGCATGTCTCCAAATCCCTCTTTGGGGTGGTCCTGACAGCCTCAGCCTGGGCTCCTAATTAGCAGTTCAGTCCCTGCCCAGTGAGTGTAGGCAGGGTCTCTCCCACATCCACATTTGGAGGGGGAAAAGATGAATTTGCTGCTGCTGTTGCTGCAGGGAGCAGCCTGGGACTGAGCACTGGTGGGTAACTGGGGTGTCAGTGTGGCACAGGAAAGGGGAAGTGCCAGAGCCATGTTGGCAGTCTGGGGACATCCCCTTGCAGAAGGGCCTCCCCACACCTCCCACTGCATTGCAAGGAAGTCCTTGGTGATTTTTCCCTCTTCTCCTCCTCCTCCTCTTCCTCCTCATCCTCCTCCCTGCAGGGCTGCAGCAGCCTGGGCATTCAGGGGACACCCCAGTCCTGCAGCAGGACTCATGGCCTGGAGACAAGGTTTTGTCCTGCTTGCCATACTTTCCTCTTTCCTCAGGTACTTTCCAGGCTTTAGGGAAATGTCTGCCACTTTTCACCACGGATTTCCCCTTCCTTGGTGCTCAAACAGACTCACTGCACACTTTCAGCAAACACTTGTGTCTTTGGCCACACAGATTTTTATGAGGCCTCAGCCAACACTGCTAACCTGTGTGCCCCAAAATTACATTTATTCATGTGGGAGCTCTCTGCAACCTAATTCATCTGCACAAGGCTGTGGAAATGATGCTTCACAAGCTCTCTTTAGGCAGCCACAGAGCTCTCTGGAGGGCCCATGGTGGCTGGGACAGCTGAGGGGTCACTCACCCACCTAACAAAGAGTAAAACCCATGCCATTTACCAGATCAGCTGCATAAATACTGCATGAGCTGGAGATGCAGAGGCCATCCCTGGGTATCACAGAGGCAGGCAGGCCTGCTGGGCTGAGCTCTCCTGATGGGTAAAGAGAGGCTTCACCTCCCTGCACCACTGCCCATAGAGGATGCTCTCCCAACAGCAGAAAGTCCCCTGTGTGGCACAACCCAAAAAAACCCTTTGTGCTCATGCCTGCCACTGCCCACTCTCCAGCTCTGAACAGTTCAGCAATTTCCCTGTCCCCTCAGACCTGGACTAGGGTGGTGGTGGGGCAGATTTGACCCCCTGAGCCTTCTCTGCCCATCCCACGGGAGAGGAACTGAGGCTGTTTGCCAACAGGAAGGTGATGGAAGTGCCTGGCATGCTCAGCTGCTGAGAAGAAGCAGCCAGTCAGGAATGTCAGACATCTCTGGGAACCCCCTGCCCACACAGAGCCAGCAGTCAGGGCCTGCCTGCTGCATAGACACAGCCTGTGGGGAGGAGGGAAGCTGCTCTGGGACCATAAAGCCCTGCTGCAGAGTCCCTGAGCTGCAGTGCAACTCCCACCTCAACAGGAGTGGTTGTCCAAAGGCACCATGAGGGCAAAACTACAACAAAAGTACAGGATGTACTTCCACTGTTCTCTTTTTTATTACATCTGTTCAGCTCCTTGCAGGTTGCAGGGGATCTGGCAGAACTGCTGCTGGAAAAGACACCTTTCTTACTGAAAAGAGTGGGGAAAAAAACCTCCCTGTGTTTCGTGATCATCTGTTCTGATTTTGTGATTGATGGAGTCTTTTTTTCACATAACTCCTCCCATTCCTGGCAAACCCCACCATGGGCATGTGTTAAAGTCAGCAGGATGATAACCCATGGGGACAAGTCCCCTCCTATTTACACCTCTTTCCACTGAATGTCAGGAAAACAGCCCTAAAGACAAATGAAAAACTGTTGATCTAAAATTGACTCCTTTTAAGATGGTATTTAAAATTTTCCTTTAGAGGTTCCCATTGACCTTAACAGGAGCAGTGCACAGGGAATAAATGTCAGTGGCCAACACTGCAGGTTCATCTCCACAGGCAGATACCAGTGCCCACCCCTGTCTGTGCTCCAAGGCATCCATTCTCCCAGAGAGGTGCAGCCCTGGACTGTGTTAGTCCCTTTTGCAAGATTTTCATTATCAACACCACTCAAGGCTCCTGAGCATAACCAGGGGTCAGCCTGATCTCAGGCTCATCAGCATTTCTGTCCTTTTAAGGTGAACCACAAAGCAAATGCTTCAAATCCAGAGGACTGGGAAAATAGCAGCATCCCAGCAGGGTTTCCCTGTCTGCCTTGAGATGCCTGGCTATTTATAAAAAGAGACACAAGCAGAAGGCTGAGGGGTTTCCACAGGCTGCTAGAAGCATTTGATTCCAGAGCAGGATGGGGCAGTAAGGGCTGAACCCCAGCAGACCTGTGAGGTTTGGCTGTTGCAGTTTCCTTCTTGTGCATCCCAGTGATGGAGAAGCAGCTGGACATGGAATGGGCAGACAGACATGCAGTGGCTGTTCCCAGGTGCTCACAGCCTAACAGGAACAGGATCACAGAATCACAGAATTGTTAAGGCTGGGAAAGACCTCTAAGATCATTGAGTGACACACTTAACCCAACACCACCATGATCACCACTAAACCAGATCCTGAAGTGCCACATCCACATCTTTTTTGAACACTTACAGGAATAGCATTTACAACAGTTCCCTGGTCAACCTATCCCAATGCCTGACCACCCCCAGGCATTGGGTGGTTATTTTTTCCTGTTTTCCA
The DNA here is from genome assembly GCA_024734555.1 of Trochalopteron elliotii. Lineage (NCBI taxonomy): Eukaryota > Metazoa > Chordata > Aves > Passeriformes > Leiothrichidae > Trochalopteron > Trochalopteron elliotii. The sequence goes on from JANPWX010000667.1 coordinate 3,325,954, forward strand.
ATCCAAACTCCCTCTGGTATAACTTGAGGTCATTTCTTCTCATCCTGTTATCTGTTCCTTGGGAGCAGAGCCTGAGCCCCAGCTGGCTCCATGCCCCTGTCAGGGAGTTGTAGAGACTGAGAAAGTCCCCCCTGAGCCCCTTTTTCCCCAATCTCAGCCCCTCCAGCCCCTGCAGCTGCTCCTCATCAGACCTGTGCTCCAGACTCTGCCCCTGCTCCACTGCCCTTCTCCAGACACATGAATGGAGACAAGAACCAGTTGACACAGAAAATAAAATAAACTATTCCAGGCTGGACTTGGAGTTTTTCTTGGGTCAAAGCCTTTTGTTTTTCATTCCAAGCATGAAAATGTTGCTATCTGATGGCATGGAAACTGTTCCAGGAAGATTGACCCCCTTCCTGACCCTCCACCTTCTCCCTGTCCTGCACTGTGTCTCTGTTGCTTTGACCAGCCCTAGATCAAAGAATTTCAATTCTTTAGTAGCAACAACTACCTGGAGATTTTTGCTTCTGGTTGCAAACAACATGAGAAATGTTCTGGAAAACGACAAAACAAAATTATAGCAAATATTCCACTTTCTTCAGACACCTCCAGGAGCTTTCCTTATTATGGGCAGGGAAAACATTTTGTTGCTGTGTTTACTTTTTCATGCCCTCAAAGATTGCCAGGTCAGCAACCCAGTGCACAGTACAAGGTACTGCCATGTACCATCCTGGGACTCTCCCTGGTTTCACTGAGAGCAGGGACCAGGGAGAGGGGACAAGGTCAGGAGAAATGATCCTTCTCCAGAACTTTGGGCCTACCTGTGAGAATTTTGCTGCGTTGGGGTTTCGCCCTCAATTTCAGCATCCCAGTGTGAGCCCACCTTTCACAGCTCAGCATCTTCTGAAGGTTGCCCCTCTTCACAGTTTATTTCCAAACACAGAAACAAGCAGCTTATTCCTCTTTGGAACAGATTAAAGGAAGAAGCAGAAATATTTCTGAAACTTGCTCATAGCACCATTTATTTTTCATGCTTTATCCTGAAGATGCATTTAACTGTTTCTTGAGCCCCAGGTGTCTGCCTGGAAGGGCCAGAAGGGCCACACAAACCACATTCACAGCTGCAGAGCAAATCCCCACATCCCACCCAGCAGCACATGTGTTCAGCTGAAGCCACTCCCATAAGGGAAACACCATTGTACAGGATGATCTGGAGGGTTTTTTATCATTCAGTAGAGACAGCAGTAAATATTATGCTTACAACAATGTCCCTGAGCTCCTGCATGGGAGTTTTACCAGATTATAACAGCCAAAAGTCAAGCCTGTCCATGGTGGTTACCTCTCCATGCCTGGCACACGTATTCTCCCCACCACCTGCCCAAAGCACTGGCTGGTTCAGATTTATTTACCACATCTCCCTGTCCACTCTCAATTGGCCCCATCTGCTTTCCAGGAGGAGCTCTCCTCTGCACAACCCTGCCTGTCAGAGCAGATAAGGCTGCTCCTTGTGCTGTTCCCCAGGAGACAGATGGGAAGGAGGGGAGCAGGAGACATCCCAGACGTGCTGTCAGCAGGGGCCAGCAGTGATGGGCTGGTGGAGAGGCGCCTGTCTGTCACCAGGGCTGTGCCAGCCAGCAGGAGCCACGGGGACCAGCAGGAACCATGGGGACCAGCAGGGACCAGCAAGGACCAGCAGGGATCAGCAAGGACCATCAGGGACCAACAGGGACCATGGGGACCAGCAGAGACCAACAGGGACCAACAGGAACCAAGAGGAACCACAGGGACCAACAGGAACCAACAAGGACCTACAGGGACCAGCAGGGACCAACAGGGACCAACTGGGACCAGCAGAGACCAGCAAGGACCAGCAGGGACCAGCAGTAACCACGGGGACCAGCAGGGACCCTGTGATTCAGCTCCTGTGTGGGGAGTTCCAGGAGGAAATAAAGGGATGTCCAGCTGGTGCTCAGGAGAGAAAGGCAGGCAAAGCCAAGCAGGATGATGAGGTTACATTCCCCAGCAGGAGCAGAACTGCTTGGTTGCTTGCAAGTAGGACAAGCTTGGATACTCGGGATGACCTGCAAACATCTCATCTCCTTGGAAATGGCCTGGATACCAGAGCACACATTAACTCCTACTGTAACACACCACAGTGCCAAAGGCTTCATTTTTCCTGCTCAGAACATAAACAAAGGACATCCTGGCTTAAGTGTAGCATTTAAAAGAGGTGGAGTACACTCCCCAGCAATGCACCCACCCAGCAGATTTTATAGTAGGGGGATATGTATTCCTGCTCCCAGCCAGAGAGAAGCTCAACTACAGCAGTTGATGGGCTTCAGATTTTATCCATGGTGGAATAATCCCAGTTTCATAACTAAGGGATATAGCTGACACATTTCTCAATTTGCAGATTAGAGGAAGGTCAATTCCAGTTTAATCAGCTGCTGGGAGGGGTCAGGAGACAGAGTAACTCATAAGCAGTGTGAAATTAATGCAAGTATTTAGCATATTGTGCATGTAGTTTTCCATGCCTGCAGTCCAAAGAAAACAGAAAGGGGAGTCTAAAACCCCTCCAAGCAATTGCCAAATATGTTCTTGGAAAAATCAAGATAGGAATGTAGCAGGGAAAATTCAACAAAGTGCAAACTGTGAGGGATTGGATTCACCCTTCCCAAGGATAGTCCTGGGGCAGAGAAGGATTTTGGAATGGGCCTTTGCAAATCCATGGCCCACCTGAACACAAAGAACCAGGGGAGAGACTTCAGTGGAGCTCTGCTGGCTTGCAGTGGCCAAGGGTCCAGGTCTGCCACCCCACGTGTCACCCTTGGCACTCACAGCAGGGCACAGCCCATGCAGGGGTGGCAGAGTTGTTGGGGATGTCATTGGTCTTACTGGAGGAACTCCAGCAGAGATTTTCCAAAGGAACAACAGAGAGGCAGAATTCTATAAAAAAGAGGTAGTAAATACCTGTGGTAAATATTTCTTCTCTGTTTAGACCTCCTTCTAAAATACATTTAGGCCTTAACAATAGGCTTCATATTTTTTCAGGATTCAAATACATGTTTTCATCCACTCCACCCAGTTAAGGGTTGCTGGAGTTTCTGCAATGATAAAAGACTATTTTGTGCAGATAAATGGCACAGCAGATTATATTTGGGGCAGACTGTATTAGAGTACTTAGGAATAAAGGCTCAGCAGCACAGTTTGACTTCTGGAAAACCACACTTAGGAAATAAACATTATTTAGCAGCAAAGCACAGCAGAGTGCTGTTTATAAACTGTTTATAAACCAACAGCAAAGCACAGCAGAGTTTTCTGTCAATACCTTCACCCCTCTACCCTACAAACCTCTGTGTGCCATCCCCACCCTCCACTTGACTACAATCTCCAGGTAATCCTCTACAAATGGACCTCCTGATGAGTGTCCTCTGGTTTCCCAAGCCTTCTGTAGGCCAGTCACCATCACAAGCTGGAGACTGACTGTTCTCCAACCCATCCACCTTTTACAGCCTGGATGGTGGCAGATTGTCACCATGTCACTTTGTCCTTGGGCACAGCTGCTCAGCCCTGCTGAGAGGCCTGTTTTGTGCAGACAGACAGAGCACAAGACAGACAGACAGACTGCAGCCCACAAGGCCAGGGTAGCACCTTCACAGAGGTGGATGCTGAGGGTGGTTGGAGGGGTGGCTCATCCACAGTGAACTGCTGGCTGCTGCCTGCTTTCCAGTGCCCCCAGCATTTCTCCTAGCAATCTCCCATTCTCTGTCTGTCTGAACATCCTGCTTTGCCTCCACATCATCTGCAGCTTTGCATCCCCACTGTGCTGTTTCTTCTGGTCTCCCTGGGAATACCCACCCCACATCATGCTCTGTCATACGACAGCATTCAGCAGAGGGGATTTCTCCTCAGAAAGTCAAGGCCTGAGGAATGCAAAGTGAGCACCACTTCTTGCTCCAGCGTGCCCTCAATGTCAGCAGCTACTGACTGAAATAAATAATGGTGCTTTGTTTTTCCTTTCCTGCCTTGCTCAAGAGTTGTAACAACCTTGAAGTGAGCAGAACAGCAGGAGAAGTACACATTGCCCATGGAAATTAGGCCAGAAAATAAACAAGCCAGCCCCACAGCAGGAGAGACATGGCCAGACAATGTTGCTGTCATCCCTTTGCCTTGGTCCAAACCTGGGTCCCTCCACTGTGCAACAGAGCAGCAGATTCATGGTCAAACACTTCTCCCTCTGGAGAAATCAAGATTTGAAGTGTTAATCAAGCTTTCCACCCATGGGCTGATAGCACAGCACACGAGCAAACATCAGCACTTTTGTCACTACCTTGCCCTTACTCTGTTATCACCACCCCTCTGCACACAACACTGCCAGCAAGGAGTGCCAGCTCCAAGAGGAATCCATTCCTCATCTCTGGGGATGGGGAAAAGAGGGACAAAGACAGACCAAGAAGAGGTGGCTGTCCCCATTCCAGTTGCCCAGTCAAATCACCTCACAGAAAACTCATCCCTGCACCTTCACCCTTCTCCTTAGTTTCAGCCCAGCTTTTCACTCCTATAAAACAAGAAAAACACATTCCATTGCCAGATTATTCCTGCTTGAAACCAGCAGCAGCATCACCAGTGCAAATCTCTGCCTTACACTGTTAAAAACTGGCCTTTGTAGCACAAATAAGGGATGCAGGAATTCCCAGCTGCACTGCCAGAATTGAAGAATTTCTGAGATTTGGGGTCTTGATAGGTGATTGGGTCAAAAGCTCACACTTGATTGACCCCAGCATTTGGAAGTTTCTGCCAAATTCAGCCAATTATTTTAGCTAAGAAGAAACATTTTGTTGCACAGTGGTTGTGGCAGACTGTACTGCAATTTATGTGCAGTGTCTTTTCCCAAGCTGACTTTTCATGAAAGTAATAAGTAGTTTCCAAAGTGAAATGAAAGGAACTGGCAGGGAGAAAAATTGAACACCTGGGATTTAATAAAAACAACTTTTTATTCGGTTTGTTTGTTTGTTTTCCTGAGGAAAGTGAAAATTCCTAGTCTCAGGAAGAAATACATATATTTTATTTCATTAATTCAGTCTGTGAACCAGAAAGAGTGAAGAGACTTGCACAGCAGAGCAACAAGACATGCAGCTGGGTTTGAGAAGCAACCCAAGCCCTTTGTTGGTGCAGAAGTGCCTCGAGGGCCAGCAGCCAACTTTTAAAACAGTCCTAATTACCTTTATATCTATAATGGGAAAACAGGTGGAAGTGGTCAGGAACAGTCAGGTAGAAGAAGAGCAGAGTGAAAGGTGATAAAACCAAGTCTTCGAAGTCATAATTATAGGAAAAATTAGGCTGGAGAGGACCTCTGGAGGGCTTCAGCTCAAACCCTGCTCACAGGAGGCATTTCAAAGTGAGCTCAGGTAGCTCGATTTCCTTTCTATCCACCCCTGGCTGAATAGAGGGAATAACCTCTTCTCTCAGTTCCCTGGCTGAGCCCACACTGCTCATTCCAGCCCATCTCACTGACCACCAGAACCTCTGCACATCATTCAGGCAAAACAATTGCACCATGTGTTTGCAACACACCCAAAAATGTTTGCATGAATTAATGCATTATTCAGATTATGCTACCAAGTTCTGATGAATTTCAAATTACCAAAAATTAAAGCCCAAGAAAGACCCTAAAAAATTCTAATGCTATTCACTGCCTGAGTAGGAAGTGATTTGAATTCAGTGCCCCATAAGGTGGAATTTTGACTTTCCTTCAGTGACCCACATGACACCAGGGACAGAGAGCAGGACCAGGTATGTGACAGGAGGGTGACTCAGGGCTGGAACAGGACAGCAGAGTCTGGAGCCCTCCCAGGTGTGTTCACAACACCCACAGCTGTGCCATGTCCTGTCCTCAGATCCCCAAAATATGAGGCTCTCAGCAGGTTGCACCTGGGGGTCCCTAAAATGTTAGGGCACATTGTACTGCAAAGGTGACATCCAGCTGGATGTGAGCATCCTCAAGATATCCTCAAGAAACCCCCAGGTGGAAAATGGCAAAAGAACTTCTCTAAATTCCTCAGCAATCATGTTTTTGCCCCATGGGATACTGATGTTAACTACAGCCCCACTCAAATCCCAGCATTTGCATTTCAGGCTGTATGGAAGTTTGTCTCAGCATTGCACACAGTGAAATGTAAAAATACCCACAGTTCAACACCACTAGAACATCAGGTTTTACAAGTTTAAGACCATTGGTCTGTGAAAGAAAACACAAATGTTTTGCAGAAAACATGATAATTTGCTGTTATAGCTACTCAAGGTTACATAAAATGCATATGTTCCCTTCTAAGTGGGGAAAACAATGCTACCTCAGAGCCACACAGCAGAAGTCTAGGATTTATTTTAAAAATTGATTTTGTCCTTGGCATTTCATGGTAGTTGATGGGGGAAAGTCTATTCCTGCAGCTGAAAATATCTTTGATGTTACCAAATCTCTCAAGCAAGAACTGCACTACCAGCCACGAGCAGAAATCAAGAAAAAATTATACTAGTCAATGCCACCCTGCTGCCAGCTCAACAAGATTTTGCTGTGGTGGGGACAGAAGCTAAAATCTTCTAATCATGAAATGGTCAGAGTTTGCTTCTCTAAATAAAATCGTTTCTGTAATAGGAGTGTAGCATTCCCAGACCAGCAACTGGTAAAAGATTTGGGCATTACCAGCACTTCCAAATCTCAGGTCATTTAGGCTGAGTCAGCAAAGCAGAGAATATCAAGATTATTTTAAGCACACACAGAGTTCTACTTGAGACCTTATTTTCTTCCTTACATACAGACTGAGATCTGTAAATATTGAAAACCACAAAAATTGGGTCTTGGTGTTTTATAAGAAAAATACTGTTCCAATGAAAAAGGAAACAACCATCTGGGACCACTCCTTCCAGATGTTTTCCTAACCATTCTCCATGTTTTCTTCCCAAATGTGTGTTTTCTGCATACTCAAAGGAGTGCCATGATGCCCTCTTGTTTATCCATGCTCAGCTTCAGATTTCCAATCCTGTTATTTCTTCCTCTTTTTTTTTTTTTTTTTCCCTAATCTGTCATTCCTTTGGTCAATGAATCTATTCAAAAAACAATGCTGTATTTTGGAAAGAATTTGATCTTGATTATGTTTGTTGTTCAAGGGGTTGTGGCTGGCTTGGCAGTGTGTTTGAAATGACTGTTTGTTAATAATTTAAACCAACACATATACCAAGGGATTTTGGAAATAACCATGCCACCATCATGAATTTACAACATTCACTTGAGGTGGGAAACAATTATCAGTGTTTGGAATATTGGAATCATAGCTGTAACAGAAAATTACTCTATTGTACCTATGGAGTCACTTTCCAAAGAGATAATCTCATTTTTGTAGTCTTTAAAAAAAAATCTGTAACTTCAGAAATTAAGTAGGTCAGGGATCCTGGACTGGTGCAACCTTTACAGTGAAAAAAATGAAGATTATTTTTCAATCCAGGCAGGTCATTGACTCTGTCTTACATCAGCATCAGCCTTTGCTGCTAGGCAGAGGGAAGATCACATATGTCATGTTTTATATTCATGAAACGCAGCTTTAAATCCAGTGAAGAGGTACTTCAGAGAAGGTTCTCCTGAAATCTGCTGTAGCTATGTGCTTTAATAGAGTCTTCAGGAAACACAAATGTTTTTCTACCCAAAGTTAACAAACAAACTTTCATGAGAAAATTGTTGCACAAGCAGTGTACCACAAATGGTAAAAACTACCCATTTCCTCTGGCTGGAAGTAGATGACCTTTGAAGTCCCTTCCAACCCAAGCCTTTCTATGATTTTTGGAGATCTTTTGAGGACCTTGTGATTCCCCATTAATGCTGGATGCAGGATGAGACCCAGAGATGGGCAGAAGGGGTGGCACTGGAGCAGCTATATTGGAGCTGCAACACCCACTCTTGTTCTGAGGTGAGAATTACAGCCACCCTCATGCCCTGGAGAAACCTAAACATACCAGAAACACTAAAAAAAAAATACCAAGATCCCAACTTACAGCAGAGCTAAGAAAGCAAATGGATTAGACCCTCCTGAAGAGGGTTCTGACTTCACCTAATAGAATTCCCACAGCTGGACACATGCTGCTGCCATCCACTTGTGTATCTCACAAGTGAATCTTAATGCTTTTTTCCTAATTTTGTTACAGGAGAGATGATACTGAAGTGGTGAAGGGAAGGATTTAACAGAAATGTGGATGTGGCACTTGGGGACATGGGTTAATGGTGGCCTTGGCAATGCTTGGCCTCAATGGTCTTAAAAGTCTTCTCCAACCTAAATGATTCTGTGATTCTATGACTCTATTGTTCTATTACACACTTTATATTAGCTAAATCCATGCATCATCTTCTGTTGATACTTGAGAAATGATTTTTTTCTGGCAAAGAAACGTTTGCCAAGGCCAATGACAAATGTGTTATGTATCAGCATCGAGAGAAAATGAGCCCTGAAATTGGCACAATCAAGTGTGTATAAGAGATGTGTTTGCTCATGCCTCCAATCAAGGATCCTCATTAAATAATCATGTGACTCATACAAGAAGCTACAATTAAGCAGCACAGCTCACACTTCTAATATTCATGAGCAGTCCGCAGAGCCCAAGGATAAAGGGAATAATTTTCAAATTTGACTCACGAGTTGGTCTGAGGAAATGCTGTTTTCTCACCAATATTAGCAGAGTTGGGAAGAGGTGCTACATTTCTCCAAACAATGTTCATTGATTATTTCCTCACCCTTTCAGAAGAATGGAAAATTTTTACTTAAAGAATTGGCTGGGAAAATTAATTTCTATAAAACTGGACTTTTTAATCTCTTTTTTAAAAAAATTTAATTGAATTAAAACTGTTTCAAAGCAAATCAAAAAACATCAGAACGAAGTGTCAGTTATTTAACATATCAACTCCTTTTTCTCTGATGTTGCTCTTATTGCTTTCACTGCTTCCTCCCAGGTACATAAGGGAAACTTTTCATTATCCCAGGTTGCTCCAAGCCCAATCCATCCTGTCCTTGGACACTTCCAGGGATGGGGCAGCCACAGCTTCTCTTGACAACTTGTGCCAGGGTCTCATCACTTTCACAGTGAAGAATTTCTTCCTAGTATCTAGTCTGAATCTGCCCTCTTTTAGTTTGCACCCATTCCCCCTTGTCCTATCACTATCTGCACACATAAAAAGTCACTGCCCCTCTTTTATGTAGACTGGATATATACTTCCTGTTAAGTACTGTAAGGTCACAGTGAGGTCACCCTGGAGTCTTCTCCAGAATGAACAACCCCAAATCTCTCAGCCTGTCTCCCCAGCAGAAGTGTTCCAAGCAGTGCACTGAAACCCTGTCAGAAAACAATCCATCTCTTACTGAAGTAAACTGTCAAGTTTGTCTTGACAATCCACATTTATAAATCAATCATGCACTTTTCCCATTTTCCCTTTATTTTTATGTTTGCAACAATGCTAATTAAATCAGTTTAATAAGACTGTAGTTGCTGTATCCTTTTCCATTTCCTCCTTCCTTGGATGCAGGCACCATGCTCTTAGTATCCAACAATCACTGCACAATTTATCTTCTATAATTTCTCTCTGCCAAGCCTGCCTTTATTAAAAACCTTGTTATTATTTTATGCTGAAGTTTGCTGTTTGTCCAGCTTATTGAATATTAAATTGAGATTTGTCTGCAGCAGTCAATTCACCCACTCTCCCTAAGGAAAGCCAGGCTTTCCCTGCAAAACACACATAAAGCTATTTTTCTTTTAAAGAATAATTATCATAAAAAGACACTGAAACACAAAAAATATCAGCCATTCCTACTTTTCTGTGACTTGTGGTTGATGCACATTTTCAAAAAGGAAGAGAAACTGCTGGTTTGTACCAGGTACCAGGTTTGTACCATCTTAGTTTGGCTTGAACCAAACTAAGATGGAAAAAGAAAATAAAAAACAGTGTATTTCCTGCTGCCATCCCTCACCTCAGCTTATAGATTCACCAAAAAACAGGCCCAGAAAGATCTGGAAGACCTGATTCCATGGCTGGCCCCAGGCAGCAGCATCACTCCCTTTGCCATCTGGGTGATCTCCCTCTGTACTGCCCACTCCAGCACCTGAGCTGCAGCCACCCACCCACACAGCAACCTGTGTTTCTCTGTCCCACAGGTCCACATTCTCCAAAGGTTTTTTTTTTTCCAAATGTTTAATCTGAATGTTGCAGCTGAAGCCACACTCATTCCTGGAGATCAGGTTGGCTCAGGCTCTTTGCTTGGGCTTTCATGAACTCAGAGCACTTACTTTAGAGACTGCTCTTGTTCTGCACCCCAACAATTCTCACTTTTAGCTTAAACAAGCCTGGTTCTTTCCATATTCCCTCCTAGGCTGTATTTCTCTGACATCTGATCACTCTGGTCCCTCTCCTCTGGGTTTTCTGCATTGCTCCTGAGGTGCTGTGCTCCAGACTGGACACCACGCTCATCCCCAGGCCATTTACTGCATCTTGCACAGAAAAACCCACATCACCACATCTCAGCCTGGCATCTGCTGTTTAGCAACAGCAAAACAGCTCAAGATTTGCAGTCTGTGGTGGCTTGGTGTTGGAATCCTGGGCACTGAGAATTTCAGTTTCTGAGCTGACAGGCACTGACCCCCAGAAAAACACTGCATTTGACCTGAGGCCTTGGAAAAGGCTTCCAAAACTGAGTGACAGCACTGGGATTATGGGTGTGGAGTTTGAATAGAAGTGTGTAATATTACATGGTGGAAAGCTTAGAGTTTAAGGTTTTAGAATATAGTAATATATATACAAGGCAAGATGGAGGTTTTAGGGTGGAGGCTGAGTCCTTCTCTTTCACTTTCTTCATGGGTCTGGGTGGTATTTTGTAATTGGGTAGAAAAGTCAGCATTGCAGGCCACAGGTGATTGGTTATTGTGTTAAAAGTAAAAATAATTTAGGTGTCATTTCTCAATTGGACAGTTTATCCTTAAAAGGCCTTGTAGAGAGAGATACAGCCCCATTTTTAGTTTGTTAGCTAGAAGTGCTGTAGAATTCACAGTTTGTGAGACTGTAACATGGATAAGAATTAATAAATATCTGAGTCTGAACAAGAAATACTGTCTCATGCATTTAATGCAGAAAAGAAGATAAAACTTGACAGCTTGGGTTTGGCTTGTGACCCTCAACACTCCAGTCTTTCTCTGATGGATTCATCTGGGGTTTCCCATCCCATGTTTAGGAAGCTGGCTCTTTCTGCTGATGTGCCCTGTCCCTGCATAACCTCCTCCTGTTTATTCCAAATATTTATACAGGTGGCCAAGACCATTCTGCTCTTTCATGGTCTTCCTTGTGGTTTCCCAGTGCTGGATGCAGGAGCTGGGAGAGCTCAGGCAGTCTCCAAAGGTCTGGAGAGTGAACCCAGCACATGAGGCAGGTCCTGCTGTGGCACAGCACTCCTCCAGGTACTACTCACACGGTGAAAGGCTCAACAGATCTGTCTCTGCTTTGAAGAATGGGGATTTCATGCCCTTTCAACTGACTGAAAGAAATAACTGAGAAGCAAAAATGCAATTCAAAAGCTTTTTTCAAATGCAATTATGTTAATTGCTCCAACTGAACAAAGGGTGGAGGGAGATGGTTTTGCAGGCAAACTTCGCCTCCAGATCTTGTGAGCACAGGGGATGTGGACCAAAAGGCATCTGCTGAATTTATAAGCTTAACCCCCATCACTAGATCCCTTCATAAACTGGTGAGAAATCCATTGCTTGAGAAATCCAAACTCTTGAGAGTATGTGAGATCTCTTTTATTGCTATCCACTTTCCCTTCCATGCTGACCTCCTCTCCTCCCTGAACTGACACCTCTGTGTAATTTACATAATTTTACCCTTCTGCCTACACTGATTTTAAATGTAGCTCATTTCTCCTGTCAGTTTCACCAAGCACCAGGAGGAAACACCCTTTTCCCTCTCAACTTTATGTTGGACAAAGTTAGAAAACAGCTTCTTTAATTAATCCTCTCAGAAACTTGTGCCTGGCACAGCAGAGCAGTTGTAACCAGAAATCTGAGTGAGCAATTCTGCAGATTCTTTGCTCAACATGTTTTTTTTTTTTTTTGCTCACATCTGGCTCTTTGTTTCTAAAAGTCACAAAAGCCTGGGACACCTGGTGCTGGAAGCAGGCAGGAGCAGAAGACTCCTGCTAAGATTTGGATTTTATCTGCTCTAGAAGTTGCTGCCATCATGGGACTGAATGGGTTGAAATGGAACTGAATGGGACTGAAACCGGTTGAAAACTTCTGGAACTTTTTTTTTTCCCCTCTCTCTGAAAAGCTGACTAAAACAAGCAGCACAGCAAACCTGAGGGAGCAGTTGTTGCTGCAGCTCTGAGTTCAGGGTCAGGAAAGGGAGCCTTTCCGCCTCACACAGCATGAGAAAAGGGAGGGCTTTCCCAAAAGGAAAGTCTTGTATAGAGACTAAGAAGAAAGAGTTTCATTTGCTGTCTTTCCTTCCCTTGCTTGGCATCAACAGGCAAGTCACATTTTTAAGTGAGTGAAGAAGGAGCACTATATAATGATGTTGACCTGTTGGAACGAGTCCAGCAGAGAGCTACCACAGGTCTGGAATACATCTATAAAGACAGGCTGAGACAGCTGGGGCTGCTCAGAGTGGAGAAAAGAAGGATCCAGGGAGATCTTAGAGCCCCTTCCAGTGCCTAAAGGGACTCCAAGAGAGCTGGAGGGGGACTTTGGACAAGGGTATGCAGTGATAGGACAAGGGAGAATGGCCTTCAGCTGAAGAAGGGTAGGTTTAAGTTATTATGAAGAAATTCTTTACTGTGAGGGTGGTGAGGCCCTGGCACAGGTTGCCCAGAGAAGCTGTGGCTGCCCCTGGATCCCTGGAAGTGTTCCAGGCCAGGCTGAACAGGGCTTGGAGCAACCTGGGATAGTGGAAGGTGACCCTGCCCACAGCAGGGGGGCTGGAACTGGGTGGTTTTTAAGACCCATTCCAACCCAACCCATTCTATGATTTGTGGTTCTATGATAATTATTTAAATCCAAGGACCCTGGGCAGCTGCTGGCTTGGGGAACACTTCATGCCTTCTTCACCACAGTGCTGGCAAAGTCATCTGCCATGAAGAGAAAATAACCTGCTTGGTGTTGCAGCAGCAATGAGATGGGCTGGACCAGGAGGGAATTTCATTTCCAGTGACAGAAACCCAGGTCACAACCCTGTTGACTGCATTAAATAGATGCTCACAAACCCTACTTGCTGCTGCGGTAGCTCTCAGTTTTAATGGTTATTTTCAAGCTGGGAGTAAAGTGTGGTTGTGTCGTTATTCTTCAGGGAGAAATGTCAAGGAGTAAGTCATAAATGCAGGGTTGAAATTAAGCACACTGATCACAGTGGTTTGTGTTATGCCTGACATTGCCTAGAAGCTGAGCTATTGCAAAAGAAATTCTGTCCTGTGGGAAAATTTCATATTATTTTCAATTTTCTTTTCATCTCAAATCAAGGGGAAACAGAAAACCATTCTATGGAAGAGAAAGCTCCACAGGAAAAATGTCTGGAAATGTTGAAACATGTTGCTTCAGCAAATCTACCAATGTCAGTAGGGCTGGCAAATAATACATGGTATTCCCTCTATTTTGTTGAGCTGGAAGGGTGAATGCCTTTGTAAAACGTAAGTAAGGATCCTCAATATTAATTTAAAAGTGATAACATGCAGGGAAAAAAATAACTATCTTCAGGAGCTCAGTAAAAATAACTGCTCTACATTTTTTCAGAGGAGAGGAATGACTTTTTGGAGTCTCAGCCTGAGAGGCCCTGTAAACTGAGTCACTGATGATGAAGCCAAAACCTCTTTGGAGGAGCCTGGACCTCATGAGACCCAGATCAAGCTCAAATGCAGCTCCTGGGGGCTGTTTGTAAGACCCTCCACCCTCCTGTGGGTCAGATGTTCCATCAAGAAAATAGTAAGAAAGGTACCTCCCCAAAAGGCAACCTGAGGAACAACAGCTTTGCCCTGTGCTTTTCGCCATCTCTTGGGAAAGCAAAGGAAGACGTTGGCAGAGAGCTGGCCAAGGGAAAGCAAATAGAAACACAGACATTACAGACAGCAAGACTCCAAATACAAGTCATGCCAAACTCCTGGTTCCAGTCAATGCCAAGGACCCGAGTGGATTATGGGCAGGGAAGGGGAAAACTTAGTCAGAAAGTGCTGGAAGATGTGGCATTTCCATTTCCAAGATGTTGCTGACCTGCTGAAAACTCCCCTTTCTGCTTATTTAGCACAGCTGGAACATTGCAAAAATCAAACTCTCCCTGAGTTTTTTTTTTCTTTTTTTTTTTTCTTTTTTTTGCAAATCAGCACATCCTGCAGCACAGTTTTCTTCCCTTGGTGGGGAGGGAGGTGTCAGGAGTCACCATCCAGCTGTGATGACACCTTGTAGGAACAGTCAGAAGAAATTCCTGAAATCTTTATTGCTGAAGCTCAGGCTTTGGCCAATGTCTCAGAGGGGCTGTGCCCACTCTCTAACAGTTGTCTGCAGGCTGAGGTGAGAAGACATGCACCAGATTCTGTGTAGATGTCAGACAAAGGGACTAAGTAGTAAAAAAGGGAGTGACTGAAGCTGCACTTCTGGGATCAATTCACAGAACCGTGCAGAAAATTGTTCACTCTGTGCAGATCATATCAGAAGTTATCTTGATGACAAAGAAAAAAAAAAAAGCTATTCTGTGCATCTTCCTGCTCTTTAAGGTGCAATCAGGGAACATCTTCAGCATTGCTATTAGCATTCCTCCACCAAAGGAATCCCAGCAAAGCACTGAGCTCTCATTTTCAAAGATGATGCTGGAAAGCTTCCCAGATTATATATTTTCCTCTTTAATTTATACCTCTGAGGATAATGCTAATCAAGGATGCAGCCAAAGTGGTGAGACATCCCTGGACCCAGGCTGATTTATTAGCAGTGGTTGCATTATTCTCACTTGGAGACTGATGTTAGCATCCCAAGCTTCCATAAAAAAAAGGGATCCTGCTTGCTGGTAGGTTATCAAATACAAGCTGACAAGGTACTTGCACAGCAGATATGCATAAAGTGCATTGCACAGTATGATTCATCTGCAAAACATCCAGCATGCTAGAATCTCAATTTAAGTAGGTTAGAAGAACGATTCATTAAAAAGCAACAGCAGAGAGAGGGGGAAAGAAAGAAACCCAAACTCTAAAATCTCCTCCTGGGAAGGGTATATTTACTTCTCAGTCTTTGTTCAGCCCCTTCTCCTCACTTTTGAATAGAGTTCGGATGGCACGGGGAGGATGTAAAAATACATGTAGCTGGACAAATATTACAAATGCCATCTTCAAGGCCTGGCAGATCTACCAAATATTCCAGGGATTATACATGGTCTGCTTAGCACGTACAGAGTGGAAGGAGATTGCATTTATTTCACACAGCATTAATCCCCAGGCCTGTCTCCTCAGCTCTGACCTGAACTTCTACTACACAGCACCGAATTATAAAGGCTAATATCAAAAGGACTTTGAGGGGTAAAAAAAAAAATATTCCCAAAATGGCAACTGGCTTTTACTATGATAACTGCTCAGATAATCCTCCATAATCTCCAGTGGTGTTTTTCAGGGTAGGAGGGAAAAAAAAAAATCACAACAGAAAAAATGTACATGACATGGCAATTCTGAAATAGAATAAAGAACTTTGCAGGCAGGAATTAGTGCTTTCGAAATGGAATTTATGTATATTTGGAATAAATGTCTTCCTATAAAAACAAAGGTGCTTCTCTAAAGACTGCTGCCAGCCAAATAAGGTGAAACATGAATTGATCTGAGAATCATTTGAAAATATATGCATTTATTTCTAAGATTTTACTATTTTTATTAATACTATTTTAGTCCATGTATCTCTCGCAGAAAGGGGTTTTTCTTTTGCCTGATGACAAATTTCTAAAAAAATTTAAATTTCAGGATATTCAATCCTTTCTCCTAGCAGCAGAGGTAGGTATGCATGCATTTTCATAGGCAGAGTTCCTATTTCATCCATGTAACAGTAATCCAGGTTTTACTTAGTGACTCCTCATCTGTCCATGCAGTCAATTAATTGCTTATTTGACTTTTCAGTCCTGTGTTCAACGTACCCTCATTAAACACTCACAGAACTTTTTATGTAGAAAAATAGATACCACCTAAAACTCTGAGGATCTACAAAAATCCTCTCTTACAAGCAAAGATGCCACTTATCAGCCAACCTGCTATAAGGATTTCTTGGTTAAAGTGATAAACAGAGTTACTGCCCAGAGGTTCCAAACCCATTTTATTTTATTTTATTTTATTTTATTTTATTTTATTTTATTTTATTTTATTTTATTTTATTTTATTTTATTTTAATTTTTTTCCATAAACAATGTGTTCAGAGGAGGGGACTCCTCGGGGCTTTTAACTCTCACACATCATCTTGGGCCTCTTGTCACCTTTGGGCCTAACAAACTTTCCTACAAACTAATTACACTCTGAGAATCACAAATTATAAACAGGGATTTTTTAGGAGAACCAGGAAATTCTGAGGCATCAATTCTACATTCCACTCCAGTGATAATTTGCTAGAGCAGCAGAGAAATCAGCAACTACATAAATGCTGCATTATGTCTTCTTTTAAAGAACTGCAAAAGCTGCAAAAGAGAGGAATCAGCCTCAGCTTTAGGTTAACCCTACATCAAAGGCAACAGTCTCAATTAAAATTTAGTGCACAGCAATATTGCAGTTTAGAGCATTTGCTCAGTGATGTTTACCAAAGCCATAAACCTTTGTAATAAAAGGGAAAAAAAATACCAAAAACCCCCCCAAAAACAAAAAAAACCCACAAAAAACCAAACAAACAAACCACCAAACATCAAAAAAAAACCAAAAACCTACCAAAAAAATCCCCCAAAACAACAACAACAAGAAAAAAACAAACCCCAACCCAGCAAACTGACAAACATGCTACATCCCTAGATAGCACTAAACAGAAGATGAACAAACTGTGATACACACATTTTTGTACCTTTTGTAAGGAGCAGGATCAGCAGACTGATTTTAGAAGACTGAAATCAGTCTGCAAATAATAAATGACTCTGCTCCTATCACACAGCTACACCTGCACAGAGCAGCTTCCAGCTCAGCTAAAGTGCACATTTAATTTCCAGCGTGTTGCATCGTGCTTCAGTGCTGAAGTCAACAGGAATGAAAACATCATGAGATGCAAAACATCTCCTGTGCACATGAGCAGCAAGTGCATCTCTTTTGGCCCTGCATTAAGGACATCAAGGGAAAGACCCAATTAAGACTGATTGGAGTTCAGACCCCCCTCCGTGCTCCAGCAGCCAGGGGAGAGCTGAATATGAAACCTCATTCCTCCTTCCCACAAAGGAGGAATGCTGCTGCCCCACAGATCAGAGCAGAGATGAGACACTGATCCCCAGCTCTGCTGGCTGCAGGTTTTCACCTCCCAGCCCTGCTGTGGCCTCAGTGCCTCACACAGGGAGGGGGATGCAGCTGACCTGGATACAGGTGAGCACCTGAACCGTGGTGGCAGATTTAGGGCAAGCTTTAGGCTGTGCTCAGGATCCAGCCCTTTTTTCCTGCCCAGGAGCTTGGCATTAAAACAATTCCCAAGCAGAGCTGCTCTGCTGGTTATGTGTGCACCAAAACCACCTTCCTGAGATGCAAAATGACGTTTGTGGTGGGACAGGCCCCTACTTAGGGGATGGATCAGGCCTGTGAATGGCAGAACTCTCTTGCTGATCACCTTAAATGCAGTCTGTCACTCCAGCAGTTCTCTCACAGGTGCCCCTGAGTGTTTTGGAGCAGTGTGGAGGGGCCCAGGCTCAGCAGGAGAACATCAGCACAGACTCAGATGGCTCAGGCTGTCTGCAGCCCTCCTCTGCACAGCTGTGCTGCAGAGCCTGCCCAGCGTGAGGATTTCTGTCTGATCATGCAGCCAGTGACTAATGCAGTGCAGGGAAAGCTGGGGATGTCATTGGGGTCTGTAACTTCTGCTTTTGTGGCTTTGAAATGTCCATGGGGGCTCCCATGGGGTGAGGGATGGCACCCAGGGCTGTGTTTGGGGTACAAAGCCCTGGCCAGACTTGGTGTTTCCTCCTTCTCAGCCACAGGGCTCACCCAGGGGCACCCACATGTGCACCCAAGGCATGGACTGATAATCTGGACAGAAAAAAAACCCCTCAGAGATGAAAAACAAGATCCTGGAAGCAGGAAAGTTTCCAGCCTGACAAGGTTGCCCCATGCATTTGCTTTTTTACTGCCCACAGTTAGTAAGTCCCTTCAATGTCTTTAAAGCTACCAGCAATAAATCAGCTGCAGTTAATAAATTCAGCACTGCTGAAAAATAAGACATAACTCATGTCCTGAATGGCACAGAGAAGCCTTGAGCTGACAAAACTCTGCAGGTCTGCAGAGCCACCCCAGTGCAGAAAGCATCTTCCCTGCTCCATCATCTGCACCCAAGCAAACACCCCACTGCAGCACTGCATCCAGGATGGGAGGCACTGCTGTGTGAGGGAGATGTTGGGAATGCTGCAGCTGTTAATTGGCAGTTGTGATGAAATCATCTCTGAAAAACCAGCTACCTTTTCTCATACAAGATCTCATGGCAGCAGGAGGCTGCATCAAGGGCAGGCGACTCAGAACAGCAGTGAAAGAAATCTGCAAATAACTCTTTTATCAGCTGTTATTTAAATAAAGATGGGAAAGCCCACTCTTAAGGAATATTCAAGTACAAAGCAAATGTTTGTGAGGTAACACCTCAATATTTGAAAGTGAAAGGCTTTTATGAAGGATGTAGTCATTTCTAACAATTTTTATTCTCACCTAGGCGCACATGATAGATCAAAATGAACAACAGCAACATGATTATGATCTTCATTCTAAGCTTTCCATCTCTTTAAAGGTTAATTTTCACAGTGCTCTAATGAGATGGGTAAGTGCTGGTGCTTCCATTTTACATGCAAGTGTCCTGAAGCAGTCTGGTCTAATGGGTAATAAAGCCAATTTATACATGATATATCTTCTACCTCATTTATCCCTAAATTAAACAAAACATGCCCACCTTTATGCATATGCTTAAGACCATCCTAGTTTTAATAGCAGTTAAGAGTGCACTTATGTTCCATAAAATTAGAATCTTAAATATTTCATTGAAACAAGGAGGACTGAAGTAGGTGATTTAGGTCCTCTCTATTTCAAGTCTTGTCTTGCAGGTGAGTGCCAAGAATTTATTCTCACTGTTGAAGGTACGAGGTTTCTTGGAGGAATAGACTGACCATAAATCAGAAATGTCTCAAAAAACAAGAACACTAAATGTGAGGTGTGCTCCTGAGTGCTGAATCATGCCAACTCTATGGCTTCTCCTAAATTAGAAAACTAATTATAAATAATGCTTCATTATTTGAAACATGGTTTGCTATGTGGAGGCCACCTTCTCTTTTGAAAAAACAACCAACAAACAACCCAAGAAAAACAAGAACCCTCAGAATTTTGTAAGTATTCCTGATTTTTAAGTAAGAGAATAGCACATGAAGAACAGCTATAAATGCTACATTAAAAATTAAAAATCTCAGTGCATACTTGGCCCATTTTACAGGTGCCAGCTACTAAGGAGGGAGACTGAGGGAAATTCCTAAGAAGTCACCCATTTAAAAAACTCCATTCCCTGTTGATGATGGGGACCTGCAGCACAACTCCTTGGTTGTTTCAAGAACTTTGAGCTAAAACACTTGTGCACAAAATAATTAGGTCTCAAGGCAAACTCAGGCCTCAGGACTGAAAGCAGAGCCTAACTCTAATCCTGAGCATCCTGGGCCAATCCAGGACATGCAGTTGGGCCAGGATCCCTTCATGGGATCATCTGTGAGGACATGAGAAACACACCTGTGGGATCTGCCCAAGCTTTTCTGGGAGGATTGAAACAGAGATAACACGCAGGTGTTTTCTGGGGTTGCTGTCCCCAGACAGACTGATACCTGCACAATACAGGTTTCTTGATTAAAAAAAAAAAAAAGGCATAAAACATGTCATTGAGTGGCATTTCCAGAGCTGAAGAAAAAAAGGAGACAGATGTGCCTCCTGGGACCCTTGGACCAGTGAGAGATAATGAACCACCCAGCCCAGGGGAGATTCACAGCCCAGAAAATACTGCAACTCACAAAACCCAACACTTGCAGTAACTGGGACAGCCAAAGCCTCTCCCCTCCACACCATTCTCCTCCTCCCCAAACTCTCCCCCTCTGTTCCTCACCTATAAATAAAACATTTCATTACTGAGTGATGAAGATTAAAATAAGGCAGCTGAGTCACTCTCCCTGGTACTACTTTGCTCTTTCATCTGCCTCATCCTCTTCCTCAACCCAATTGCAGCCCTGAAGGCTGAAGAAAATTCATCAGTGTAGCAGTAAAAGCAGACAGAACTATCTGCATCCCTGTGAGGAACAAGGAAAAACCAGCTGCATTTTGATCTGTATGGAGTTGAGAACTACACTGCTGCACAGATTTTATACCAGGAGTTTTAGGCACCTCCAAGAGCACCCCAAATGCAGAACATTTCTGGAGAAGCCCAGCAGGAGTCATTGCTCTGACTTTACCCAAGTGAGAATGAAGGATGGTAGTTCAACAGTATTTTTTTTTTTTTTTGATGGCTAACTGTGGGCTTAGGCTACTTTTTCAAGCTTCATGAGGATTACAAGAACAGAAAGACCCGAGAAGAAATCCGCTTTGTTTCTGTCCCTCTGCAAAATCTGCTTGCACTAATAAAACACCAGGGAATGGGGAGAACACCAAATGATCCCTGTCCCCTTCACTCAAAGCATTAGATAAGAAGTTTTGAGTGACTAATTCAGACAGCAGAGAGAAACTAAATTCAGTTCTCTAAATCAGAAAAGACTAAAATGTTGATAGTAGAATTGGCATGAATACATATTCTTCCAAAGTGAGACTAAATCTGGCCTCAGGTGGTTCAATCTGAGCAGGGTTGCCTGGCAGTTCAGGACATATTTCCAAACACCTGCTGAGGCTCCTCTGTGTCATTCTTAGGTCAATGAATGCACCATGTCAAGACTTTTCTACAGCAACTTGAAAAATTAGGGTTTGGATCTTGGTGGTGGCTTTGAGCAGCACATTGCTGTGGATGCCTGGGGAGAGGTAGATCTTCCTAGAGCAACATCTGGGAAGGGGTGGGAAGGCCACAAAGAGCCAGTTGTCTTGGGGAACCTGCTGCCTTTATCCATGATCTGACATCCCAAAAAGTGTCAGTGCCAAACCCAAGCACTGCAGACATTTTATGTCCATGCCTACTTCTCTCCACCCAGGTGAAGCACGGGGCTCTCAACCTGCCTGAAAACTATCAGAAATCTCTTTCATGCTGAGGTGCAAAGCTGCCACTAACTGGAGGGAAACCATAACCTGAGATTCACTGGTGCAGCATCATCAATGCAAGTTCAGGCTTATGGCAGGAGCCCCTCACTGCAGCCCCTCACAGGCAGAGGGTTGGGTTGGTGGGTTAGCTCATGGTGAGAACATACACAGCACAATCTTCAAAGCCAGCCTCTACAAATCATGTGAATTTAGAAAGGGTTTTTTAAAAGGTGCTTTACTTAAAGCACCGACGTTAGAGATTGTCCTCATCACAGAGCAGTGAGAGCCAACACCCCTCACGGTCTTTGGTGTTATATCTGCACCTATCAGAGCATGAAACACTCCTGGGATCTGGTCTCCCACTGCTCCTCAGAGGCTGTTCCTCAGCTCATCCAAGCAGCTTTGAGTCCCTGTGTCTCTCACTGACACACACCAAATGGGTGCTGTTATTCCCACATGCACAGGGCTTCCACGCCACTGAGGCACCCCAGGGGATACCAACCAAACCCTGGATGCTGTTCCAGAAGGGTTCCCACAGGCCATTCTCACCATCCCATTGTGTCCCTATAGACATGTCCCAGTTATTAATGCCATCCTCTGTGGCACTGGCCTCCTCTCCTTTGGGCAGCTGGACCCCACACATGACCTGACTTTGGAGGCAGCTAGAAATGAGCCAGGATTGCCAGGGATGGATGTCCTGACTGCTGTGGACTGTCTGAAGGCCTGGAGTGAGCATGAGCTGGCAGCTCTCTCAATCTCAGCTGCATGGACATGGGGGCATAACACCACTGACTGTATCACCCTGCAGATACCCACACACACACACCAGGCTGCATGAAATTTCCCAGATTCTTACACAGGAATCACCACTTGTATGAGTTCCTGCCCTTTCCCTGCTAGTTTTCCCTGAAGAATGTTCCCAGCATGGAGGTACAGTCCATTCCTCCATTTAGCCATTTCTCTGGAGGAAAACATATGTATTTATCCTGGGGAACGCCTGTTAGCCTGTGTAATATTTTTGGAAATAATTCCTGTCAAGGGATTTTAATCACTGTTGGTGCATAAAAATAAAATAACAGAATCTGTGACCAGATGGTGTGTTGGGTGACATGGAGCTCTCTTCACCAACGTGTAACTGCTCACCAGCCCTTCAGGACTGCTTTGCTCACCAGTCCTTGCAAGAGCTGCCTGCAAGGTCCCCTCAGCCCTGAACCAAATTCATTTTTGGGAAGGAGGAAAACTATGCATTGGAGGAAGAGAGACATTTTCAGCAAAATTCAGGGGCCAAGGATAAAAGCAAGAGAAACAGCCTTATCCCTGCCCAGAAGCTACTGGAGTTTATCTTCATTGGAGCCCTGCACAAGGAGAGGCTGATGTGGGATCTGCAGTTCCCTGCTGCCCTGACTTTTCCTGAGAAATCTCGGAGCTTTCCACTCCTCATGGGAATTTTTTCCTGCAGTCTCAATCACTGCCGTTTTTAGTAGATCCAAAGAATGGGGACTGAAATCCATTGCTTTTCATCATCACTCACCAGGTTTTGACACAAAGCCAGCTTGGCTCAAAGCTGGGCCCATGGCCAGCTTGAAAATATCCCTGAACCTTTCAACAATCCCTGGCTGGTTTTCAAACTTAAAACAAAAGCCATGATCAGGGAAAGTTTGCAAATGTTTAGGTTGTATAAGCAAATATCTGCACAACCTGTGATAAATTCCCACCATTTGTTTTCAGTTATTTTCATGCTGAGAGAATCTCCCAGACTCCAAAGCTTGCTCCTACCTTGGAGAACATAACCATGGTTTTCACAAAAAAAAAGACCAGTCTGACAGGTGTGGAGGAAGATAGAGGATGTGCTGGGGAGCTACCTGAAAATTATTCTGTCCAGTTCACTCCTGTTTGGATGGATTGCTCCTTGTCTAAAGTGTCCCCAGATGGCCCATTGTGTCAGGAGTGTTTGAGTTTATGGCAGACCATGGCAGTGTTGTAAAAAAGCTGGAGTTGTGCATCTCCTGCTGGGTCTGTTCCTACGGCTTAGGAACAGGCAGGAATTTCTCTCTGAGCAGGAGAAATAAAGAGTTTTCAGAAAAGCTTGACAGTTTCAGATATTCAACAGCATAACAGTCTTCTTATTCAGAAACTTATGAATACTTAGTCACACAGGGAGAACAAGGGAATTATTTACTTCCCCCGGTGAAGGGGGCGGGAGCCGTGGCTCTCTAGGTAGCGTGGAGCAGAAATACAGCTGCTGCAGCCACAAACAGAGGGAGGCTGCGTGCACAGGGCTGCACTGCTTGGGATGCTGCTCTGTCTGCCATGGCCAGCCAGACACCAGCACAGCCACACAACGGCTCTTTATTGAACAGGGAAAACAAAATGGGAAATGTTTAAAGCACGTTACTACTCTCATGGAACTGCTGATTTGACAGCCTGACAGCCCACCAGCCAGCAAACACAAAAAAAAAAAAGGGTCTGTATCACTCACTTTGCCTCCACCTTGCCACAGTTTGACACAAACAAACAAACACATCTAAAACCCCTTTGCAGAGGATTCCAAAAGCTGAAAATTTTCTTTGCGTTTTTTTCTTTCATCTTTATTTCCTTATTTCTCTTTTCTTCCTTCTTTTTCTTTTGTCTATTCTGCATTCTCTAAGTATAAATCCACAGATATGTCAAGCCTGAAGAAGCCTCCATTAAATGTAAGCAGTTTCACATTTAATGGTGATTTACACAGTTTAAGAGACCACCCCTCTTTGTTCTGTACACCAAGATTCAGCATGGCCATATTTTTATCCATCAGTGAACAAGAAAACCTCGCAAGATTCTTTTCCCCCAATTCTTTTTGTCATTATATTAAGGCAGCTCTGCCTGGAGACCCCAATCCTGCCCCTCTTTGCACACACTCAAGCAGCCTGACTGACATCCCCAGCCCTCTGCCTCCAGCAGAAAGTCACGTTTCACAACCCAACACTCAGCTCGGCGAATGAGCAACACATCAGCAGATGAGCTGCCTGCCCAGAGCTACAAAACAGCAAAACATTTCCCACATCAGCCAAGGGGTGTGAGAGAGCCCGTTTTACCCCTGAACTCGGTCACAGGCAGGCAGCAGGGACACATCCATGTCGGGAGCACAGCCAGAGCACGCGTGTGGGTATGAGCACAGCAGCACACGTAGCCACACAGACTCTTCCTGGCCAGCTACTTTGTGCTGATTGACTGGAGGGGATTAGAAGGGACTCAGCCCAAAAACGCAGTTCCTAATGCTCCTGCAGCTATTGCATAACGGAGATCGATTCCTGTCCCGAGCCCTGACCCTCAACTCACTCAAGACAAGTTTAATACTTCAGGCTCTATAATGGAAACAACTACTTCCCAGTGAGATGGGATGCAGCAGCTACCCCAGGGCTGGGGTTTCTGGCTGTCTGGGTTCTCTGACAGACAGCAATGAGAAAGAAAGTTGGGAATTGTCCCCAAGAAGGAAAGAGAGTAATTTTTGCCCAAACATTTCTACCAGAAGCTGTGGGAGGGAGCTGAAGCCTCCTGGGGTTCATTAACAGATATACACCTGCTATTGATACACCTACTAAAGAAAGCAACCTTAAACCAAGGGAAATTGAACACATCCCAAAAACAAACTGAAAACTGGTGAACCTGCAGACCCTAAACTGAAATGCACCCGAAGTCGAACACACCTCACTGTTCAAAAGGTGGGAAACACAGCAAGCAAGAAGTCAACAAATAAATGAACAAGTCCCAAAAGCATGCACAAAATGTACAAACACTTCAGAATAGGCACTCCATTAAAAGCTCTGTGTTGAAATAACATAAGGGGCCATGCAGGAATTCCAGGTGCATGGGGAACAACTGGAGTAACTCTGTTGAGATCTGTCACTCCAGATGTGAACAGGTGTATGACAAATGAGGACCGATCCACACCAAGCCAAGTGAAATCAAATGCTTTTCAACATTTCCCTGAAATCTGGTTGTCTCGTGCCCAACAAACTGCTCAGAGCTTTAGGGAACTTGGCTGGCTCCTGCATCCCCCCTCCCCCACGTCAGCAAAAAATAACTATTTGCAAAGGCCGCAATCCCTCGTTATTTTCTGTTTCCCTACATGCACTCACTAACTCGTTCAGCAATGTTCCCAAGCAGCCAGGCTGGGAGAACAAACAAGAGGAAGCATCGGGAACGAGACAAACCGGGAGATGCTGCTGCCGAGGACCCCTTTTGTTGAGCATCCCCGGGCACCCCTCGCCTTTTTACCTGGGGATGCAGTCGCCATGGTAACGGGCGGGTGTTCCCTGGCGGAGCCGAATCCCAGCTGTTCCCGCTGCTGAGCCCCATCTCCATCCCGCAGCGGAGCCCCAGCCGCGTACTGGTTCGCCCCGTCCGCAGCCCAGTGCACCCCAGTGCCCGCCAGCAGCAGGTCCTGGGGGTCCGGCGGGGCTGACATGCTGCCTGCGAGGCGGCCGCTGGTCTCCGGTCCTCGGGGTGCAGCGGGGGCCACCGGAAAGGCTGCGGGGCCCGCCGGGCTGGCTGTGCTGCGGCCGCGCTGGGGTCTTATCACTTGCAGGTTT